>CM063498.1:12184132-12199132 GCA_032207245.1 Pardosa pseudoannulata
AAGACCCACGCTTGCGTAACCTTTGGAGTAATCCGGTCAGGCGGAATGATACTTGAAGAATTGATGATTAAGTGAACCGATATGAGTCAGTTAGCATGTTAATTAATAAACTTATTATTATCAAGAAAGACTGATTTCCATTCGCCTTAACACTGGACCATGTCATATATATTTATAATATATATATATAATATGTATATTTATATATGTACAATATAACTATAAATAATATAAATTAACATTTTTGTTTAAATAATAATTTAATTTACTGTCATTGTAATATTAACACTAAATACCGAGCATAAGATTTGGAAAGTATTTAAACAAAATATCGATTAACAATGTATTTTTCTAGGACAGTAAATTAAATATTTTTAAAAATTTTAAAAAAGTAATGCTGACTAGAAAAAATATTTGAAAATATTTTCTTTTCTTTAATTGACGGGCAGACACCCACAGCTGTACAGCCATGTTAATAATATTAAAAAGAAAATAGAAAGTATAATCTTCAAAAATTCACCATAAATAATAAAATATCATTTAGAGTAAGCGAAAATTAAAAACCAAAGATTTTCACTACGTATGTAGTTTAAATGTTTTTCACGTGATATCTATTCAATGTACTTCTTTTGCATAAAGCGTATAAACATAGACACACATTCAAATTCTTACCTGGCCTTCCTAATGTTCCAGACATTCCTTTTAATCCAGGTAATCCTGCTGGTCCGGGAAATCCTGGTGGTCCCACAACTCCTTTAGGTGCAGAAGGACCAGGGTAGACAAGACCTGGCTTTCCCGGCTCCCCTTTCTTGCCTGGTAATCCTGGAGTACCTCCAAAGCCTGGGAAACCTTTTGGTCCTGGAAAAACAAAAACAACCTTCAAGTACCCACATACTTTTTAAGTGTTGCAGTTTATAATAAACTAGGCTAATTTTGTTTTTACCTCTGATGGGAGATATAACTTTTTAACACTTTACTTTTGAAGGGGTCGGTTGGGGAGACATGAATTACCACTTTAGAAATTGGGAGGTTTTTGTTTAATTAAACTAAATACTGTAATAAAATTATTAATTATTTTAGTACTTTTCTAGTAATAAAACAAAATGCTTTTTATCTTTTATCGCTTTATTATCTTTCGGAAGTCAAAGTTAAAATCTTTGTATTAAGGCTCCTGAATGTATGCAAAAAGTATTCAAAAACCCTTTAGACCAATTCTTTCATTTGTTTATATTGATAGCGTTATAATTATTTACTAGAAATTATAGAATGTGACTTAAACATTTGATAATAGTCTTATAAGAAATTAGTAGGGCGGCATGAATATATTTTTCTGGTTTATTCTGAAAGCCCTTGCATTTGTTCGCACCTTAACACCTTGGCTGCCAACCATGATGTAGCTTAGGGTTGTGTTTCGAAGAACATTATAGTGTTCCGCAATGGCCTTCTAGGAGTTTTTCGAGAAAGTTTTAGACAATATCGAAATTTTAAAGAAAATTCGTAAATTCATTCTCTAATTTCCTTCGAATTCCTGACATATGTACCTGACATAGAATACGTTGACTTTAACCCTCTGACTGCTCATCCCGCGATTTCCACGGGCAATTCAAATGTAGCAAAATTTGCTCATCCCGCGATTTTCGCGGACATATATTTTTCTACTTTTATTAAAGACCACATCCCGTCTTTTCACTGTTTAACCAGTGAAATAAATTATATACAGTATTAGACGTTTAATTATGTAATAAATAGAGTTATAGAAGAAAACTATAGTTATATTAAATAATAAAATTATAGATAGTATGTTATAAATAGCAATATAATAATTCAATTATATATATATATAAAAATATAAATTTTGTAATATAACATCTGAAATAAGTTTTGACAGTTTCAGTTTATATATAAAAATATATAAAAAATACTAGAAACAAATGCGTATTTCAATTTTCCAATTATATATATAATATATATATATATATAATATATATATATATATGTATATATTATATGTATATATATATGTATATATTTTGTATATAACGTATTTGTATATATATATATATATATATATATATTTTTATATATATATATTATATTTATATATATATATATATATATATATAAATATATTATTTAATAATTTATATAATTTAAAAGATGCAACAAAAAAAAATAAGCAATTTTGAAGAGATTTCGTTTACAAAATTAGCAGTCAGAGCTTAATCAAACTAATACGCTAAAGGCACCGAGAGGACAGAAAAGATGTGTTAATGATTTAAACCACATAATACAGCACAAGAAAGGGTGAAACATTCATAATGCATCATTTTATTTATCATTTCATAAAAAATTTTGCTTAATTTTTGTAAATTATTTCATTTTTTATTCGGCTTTATATGTTTTTATTTATATTATTCTAATTAGTGATAAACAACATTAGTTTCACCTTAAATGTTTTAATCTTTTATGAATCGAGCGAAGATTGTGCTCACTTTCGATGATTTTTCTTTCTACAAAGCAGTGTCACTATTGTGAGCAAACCAGTACATTAATAGTATCTCATTTACTATTTAATAAAACCGTTATTAGTAATTATTTTTCATTTATTTTTATTAGAATTTTTAATTTTTAATTACATATTAATTTATATGTAATATAATACTCTATTGCAATTACACCTAAGAATGAACGACCAACTCTTATATTGCAACTGTAAGAAACAATAACTCAAAAACAATAACTTTATCCCCTAAAAACAATAACGTATCTGACACGAGATTTTCACTTTTCGCCAGAAAGAAAGTGTGTGATACAAGGTTCTCATTTTTAGGCACAGCAGTACGATCACGTCTTCCATACGTTGTTTTAAGGCAAAGGGTTTATCAGAATTTCAGTAGGAAAAGTTTGAGAATCTCAGACGTAGCTCATCTTAATAAGATTATTTTCAAAATATGGTTGACAGTAAGCTTTTTGTATAGTGAAATACACAGTGTGTGTCAGCGCTGAATGATAGCTCTAAGATCAGTCTACTTTAGTCACCTATTATTCTTTTGGTGGTTTCTGGACTGAAATAACCGGTGACCCTCTGTACCATGGCGTCCAGTGTGTTAATTACCTGGTACTCAGATAAGACATTTCAGTACCGAATTACAGCTTCACGTGGAGGCCTGCAGGATCTTGCAGGCCTGCAAGATCATTAAATAATGTTCTGCATTAGTGCACATGTTGCTATCTTCCACATGAAACATGAATGTAAGTAGAAACTAGATACCCAGCTACATGTCTGTGTTTTACAACGGTGATTTATAATGATTATTGTATAGAATAGTAAAATATCTATTTAGTTTCCCATTTGTAACCTTATTTTCGAAGCTAGTGATTAAAATTTAAAGTTTTCAAACTTAACATTTATTTATTAACTCTAGTGTTTGTAAACAAATTTAAACCGTATTTAACAATGTTTTAATCATTGTCTTTGCTCAAGAATAGCCATCATGTGAGCAAAATTCTTTAATTAAGTTTTTAGAAAGAAACATAATTAAGTTCCAATATGAAGAATTTGTCCTGAGTATATTTGGAAACACAAAATGCAAATATTTTATTCTTATAAGAGATCTGAAGAAATTTATATCCCTTGCCATTTTCAAACTCATGTCACTATAACTTAATAATGTATATGACTCAGGTACTCATAATGAATAATAATG
Source organism: Pardosa pseudoannulata (assembly GCA_032207245.1). Classification (NCBI taxonomy): domain Eukaryota; kingdom Metazoa; phylum Arthropoda; class Arachnida; order Araneae; family Lycosidae; genus Pardosa; species Pardosa pseudoannulata. The sequence continues at coordinate 12,187,840 of CM063498.1, forward strand.
TCTGTTTTGTCTGAAAAAGGACTCATTAATTCTATGACCCCACTATGACCAATACTATAATTCAAAACTATTTTGTCTAAAAAAATGTTATTCAACATCTGCATTTATGTGGTCCACGTACCAATCAATGATCTCTAGTCAGATTTAGAAAAGAAGAGTCAATTTAAAAGATAGGGAAAATCATTTTGAGTTTGTTTATAAAATATCCAGAGTCATGAGATTCTTTTTTTGTATATAATATTAAATGAAACATTGAAATGGGCTAAAAATTCTTTTACTAATAAGATATTAGATGGTACAAAAGTATTTAAAAAGAAACAGATTAAAATAAATACTACGAAAAGGCGGTTCTACAGCATGACAGCGGAGAAGTGATTCAAATATTTCTGCATTTTCGTCTAGTTTTGTCCCTTACAGTAGAAGTGAAATGTGCCAACAAGAAGTCTAGGCTACGTGGTCAGACTATAGCAGAGTATAATTCCATTTATAAATACCTTGAAATCCAAAATCACCAGGTTCCCCTTTTTGCCCAGAAAAGGCCGAATCTCCTTTCGGGCCTGGTAGCCCCGGATATCCGGGTACGCCTCTTTCTCCTTGAAGACCAGATATTCCTGGAAGTCCCGGCTGTCCTCGATCTCCTTCATCTCCAACAACACCTGAAATTAAAAGGGTAAAAAAGTATTCATTAGATATTACTCTTCCATTACTTTTCTTCACTTGTTTTTAGAACTTCTAATACTCTGTATCACTCACTGTGGCTGCATATCCTCGACTTCCGTACTTGAAAAGATTGTTTTGTTTATTGTCTCCATTCTGCAATACTGCAATTAATTGAATTTCCCCACTGAATCTTTTTGAAATGGCTATGCTAAGATTACTTTTAATATCAACGTTTCTTTTAATTCCTTGATCAGATAATAATTACGTCTTACTTCTTAATAATTAATCTTGTACGTAATTATTACATAAATAAATTTGGAATTTGATAAATTAAATGGAAATTGGTAGATACTAGGAGTAAATTTCACACAAAGGTAGTTTCTATTTCTTTATGTAAAAATAATTTTTGCGAGAAATACGCTTTTTTAAGGAATAAATTTTTATTTTTAAATTTTGTTATTACTTTTCATTCTTTTGGTATGACATATTCTAGAATTTGAGGAAAAAATTTCTAATCGAGGTTGTTGAGATATAAAGGGTATCCTGAAACATGCCTTGCAGTAGTTAATTGACAGGACTACATCCTTCAGAAGGTGGAAAATACTTATACATATATTCTATACTCATATTAGCAGTTCTTACAACAAAGTAGTATACATAAGTGATAATTCAATAGTTCTGAAATAGAGTTTATCTGCAGTGTCAGTGTTAATTTCTTATTTTTAGTAACAACACTGATACATGCTTCAAATTTGTAATTTCTTTTAAAAGTGCAATGTGAAACGGTTTTATACAGTATATGACAAATAATTTACCTGAATAAACATTAGTAAAACTTCATATTAAACATCTTCATGTTGATTTAAAATGTATATTTCATAATTTAATTAACGGGGATCAAAGGTACAAGTTTAATTCAAGTTTTCCAGAATAGAAAAATGATACCCTATTTTATTTGAAAAAATGTAAAATATAGGGTATAACTTCATTAGTACCTTTTGATCTGCATTATTTTATTACATTTTTTCATAAAAATCCACGGTACTTATTTGAATAGAATTATTTTTCTTTTAAATGAATTTCCGTTGAATATACATAAAACTTCATTTCAAATTCTTTTTATACTGGCCTAAATTATAAGAGAAAATATTTCATTTTATTTTAAAATGAATATTTTAATGATGTAAGAACTAAACTAGGCATATTCAGTCTACATGATAAAAAAGAATTACCAAAGAATAGTGGGTTCTATAATTAAAGAACTAATTTTAGAATTTATTAAAATAATTTTCTTTTTAGAGAATTATTTTGTATTATTATAAAATGATTTAAATTATTTTATGGGAAAATATTTTTAAATGCACTATAAAGTATATAAGTTTTTACGTACATATACAGTCTATAATACACTATTATAAACTATTCAATTTTGATCTGTTTCTAAGCTTATAATTTAGCTATAAATAACTCACACAAATATTAGATTTTCTATTATTGCATACAACCTTTTAATCCAGGCTGCCCTTTTCTTCCTGGGAACCCTGGTGGTCCATCTAGTCCGTCAGGTCCTGGATCACCTATTATTCCCTTTGGTCCTAGTAAATAAAACTAATTTGTAAAACACTTTTTAAAGCCACAACTCCCAGATAAAGCTTTCTGTAAGGTTTTCAGAAACTATAGCTAAAATTATTACTTTATGTAGAGACTTGAAAAAGGACTTTGACGAGGCTTAAAGCATTTGATTTCTTTTAAAATAGACTTAAAAGAAGTTTTATAGCATGATGCTGGAAAAAAATTGCTAGATTGATATTGTAGCATCACGCTTCTGGAAAACTTTTAATATGTATTTGTTTGTGTATTACGACTCGCTCTGACGTCAGTCGAACGTGTTCTTTGCTATCTGGGGAGTCCCCATGCCTCCATTCTCTCCTCCCTAACTTCTCTGCGAGAAAAGACAGAGAGGGGTGTGGGGTTTTTTCGAGTGACGTCACGATGGCCAAGCGTCGTTTGGTGTAGGAGAAGACGCTGATAGTTGTTGTCCGGCGGGCTAGGATGAATGAGCCTTGCCGAGAATGTAAATGATGTAAATATTTGTATATACCAGAATAAATCCTTCTTTCATCTCCACCTCTCTGGTGTTCCATGTGTCATCCTCATGAGGCCTATGAAGAACCCTGCTCGACCATAACGCTACCAAAATTACCTATTTTAGAGCTGTGACGTTACAATATGCAACGGTAGAAGATTTATATATTAATTCATTGTTGGTTGTTCAGTGTCAATAACTGTAAATGAATAAGGCCCAGTTAGAATCGTTAATAATGTTGTATTTGCCCTTTTACTTTTTAATCAGTCCCATTTATTTCATGTTTGTTATCTAACTGCCTTTGATGATTTGGTTTGGTTTAGTTTGGTCTGGAGCTGTACGGTTTACTATCTTGCTCACGAGGGCTAATGAGAGCAGGACGTACTGGTTAAAGTCGATTCCGGACGGCTACAAACATTACCATCCCACCAGTGGAATTCCAACCTGTGAACTTCTTTACCAAAAAGCAACACTCTACTATTCGTCCACCTTTCTCCGCCTTTGATGAAGTTGTTGTCTGTAATGTCCCTTAACGAGCCAGAGGGTCCTCATAATTTAGAAGCAGGGACCAAGCAGAAGACCTCCAGGCATGGCCTGCCGCGCCCAGAGGAATCGTTTCAGAAGTTAGAGGACATCGCGATCCTTCGGTTGCGAGATCATTGTCTTTGCTAACTGAGCTACCTCAGTTCTTTTGATTAAGTCAAATGGCTTTATACATCATCGCAAAAGAGAAATAATAGTATTATTGGTTAATGTTGTTCGAGAATATTTATTTCAAATTCTTATATATAAGCTGGTATAAACCCACAAAATTACTTAAGTGTTCTTTAATAAAGATAATGAAAATATTTCAAAAACCTAACTTGAATAGTTCTGTGGTATTCTCTCTTCTCCAAACTAAGTTCATAAAAGACTGTTATTTAAATTGTGTTGAAAAATATTTATTATCTGCGGAAGGTGTACAACAGATATCTCAAATAAAGGATTCTTCATAATTTACAGAGAGCATTTCTTATATCTGTTCTATCATGAAAAAATTTTATACCTTTATTATACGGTGATAGGTCCACAAAATGGGGATTAGGAAAAGAAACGAAGCATTACAGAACACGACAAAAAAAAAAAAAAAAAAAAAAAAAAAACGTGTTATTTTATAGAAAATTTTGTTAAAATCTAATCAGAGAGACAAAATAAATGGAAACTTTTTCCCTGTAACGTCTTATCCTGTTCCCTGTAACGTATTTCGTCTCATAGACTGAAGCTTAAATAAATGAGCAACGTACTTTAATGACAGCTTATCTTTTTTTTTTTAAACAATGATACATGCTAACCTGTAGTATTCATTTAATCATTAATATAAATACCAGGAACTCCTTGAAATCCTGCATTTCCTGGTCTCCCAACAGGTCCTGGAAATCCTTGCGAACCTGGCGGTCCTCTAGCGCCTGGAAAACCGTCTGTTCCTCTTTCGCCTTTTAGTCCCGGCCTTCCTGGTATTCCATCAAATCCTGGTTGACCTTTATCTCCCGGAAAACCTGCGTATAAGTGGATAACAGCGAAATGAATTTTTAAAGTGAATTATAGTAACAGATAATTATAATTACTAAACTCTTCGGCACTACATCCCAACTTCATGTCATGGCCTATGGTGTCAATCTCCGTTTTCGTGATCAAGGGCCCTGGAGTGTGAAGCATATGTTGTGAAGTGGTTAACCTTAAGCGGAACCCCCTGTACTTAGTTTCCAAGCATGCTTGGATATCAGTTTGATTACCCACTGAAGGGATGAAAGGCTGAGTCAACCTTGTCCAGCTTGAGGATCAAACCTCGGACCTGTGTCTTAAGTGCACGAAGAGCTTCTTCAAAGCCACTGCACTTCCACAGATAAGTATTAGATGCGACAAATTTGGAAGATAAACATCAGTGGTTCTCCAAAAGTAACAGATTCTAAGACTGTATCTTCCTGGATATGACTTTCATATTTATATTTATTGTTGAAAAAGAACATACTTCTAAAATTGAATCTAACTAAACAAAGAGCTACAAATCTAATCATATTTTATATTTTTAACACAGATTTATAACTTTACTCCTTTTTAAGGGTAATTTTGACATGTATTTACCTCTCTAAAACAAAAAATATGACTCTCATAGGAATAATTTTATTTAAATTATAAGAAAACATCATTATGTTGAACTGCTGAAAATTTTGTACAAAAATATTGAGTAGGTTTTGGAAACCTTGATCGCACCATTAAAAAGTTGCTTTCTGATAAAAATCATATGTATAATAATATATATAGGATATATGATATCATATATATATTAGGCTAAGACTTCAAATTTAGAATAATAAGTAAACAATCATCAAGTCCACTGCCAACCATAGATATCACTAGTGTCTTATTTATATTTTTATTCATAACTTTCAAACTAAGCGACATTTTTTATGTTTTTTTTTTAAATCCGTAGAATTTCTCAATGTATAATATACATTTTTTTGAAAAATCAAAAATCTGGAAGTTTTAAGGGTTTTGAGAGTCTAAAAGAAATGTTAAATGTCTGTTCTTTAGAATTTTAAGCTCAGTTAACTGAAATTCCTGTTCTGGAAGAAAAATGTTAGAGACAAACCATTCAATGAATTGCTAATACTCAGTAAGTTAGGACTAAAAATCAGTAGCCATCTTTATAACAAGTGAAATTACCAAAATTTTAACTCTGAAATGGAAAGTTTGTGAGAAATTACCTGGTAATCCTCGGCTCCCAGGTAATCCCTTAGGTCCTCTTGAACCTGGTCCGAAATCTCCTGGTTCACCCTTTTCTCCTTCTAAACCATATGGTCCAGAAATGCCGGGTAAACCTAAAACATTTCATCAAACGTTAATGAAATCCACAATGAAAAATATTAGACAACATTATAAAGGGATACAACAAGGGTTTTGAACCGTAATTATTTTCGGTCCGGTTTCCGTTCCGGTTTTCATTTTAACAAAAATACAAGTTTTCGGTCCTCGTGAATAATTTTATGTATATTTTTATTTGTACAGGGTATCTGCCAAAATAAAATTTTTCAAATCCATGACTTTTCATGACCTTTCCTGATTTAGCAGATCATTTTTCATGACTTTAAAAAGCTTTCGTTAAAGTATATATGAATAAAACTTCTGATGTACATACAAATAAAATATATGCTTTTAGAGAAATTACAGGAATTTTATCATAAAAAAACTATAAACTTACTTTATAAGTGTTAATAAACTCACATACATAAAAATAAATTGTTGTATCTACATACCTAAGTTTAATCATATAGCAATTTTTCAATCAAAATGTTTCCAATTTGAATTCAGGGTACTTTGGTATTATCCAGATGACCATGAAAAATAGCCAAATATAACCCTATAATGTTTATATACAATATCCCTAGAGATAAACTTATATTTTGTGCAAAAATCTTAACTAATTTTTATTAAAAAATAATTATTACTATATTAATAAAATTTTAATCTACAATTTAAGAAAAAACCAGAATAATATACATTTACCCACCCATTAAGCTTTCTTGATTTGAGTTTCCTTGGTGAACAAATTTTACTTGGCAATAGGGTCAATAGGATAATACATAAATATCAAACTCAGTAACTTCAGTCAAATGACAAGTAAAAATAGAATTAAACAATTCAATGCATTTTTTTTAATCGGTAGTTTAGCGGATCCATGACTTCCCATGACTTTTACTCATTTTACTTGAAAAATCAAGACTTTCCATGACAAAATTAATCCATTGTCTAAATCCACGATTTTCCATGACTTTCGCTGACTTTCCAGGTGCGCGGAAACCATGTTTGTACTAATTCTATCATAAACAAAAATATAATTCTATCAAAATTTAGAATATTTTATTCTTTTTCTAATTGGTACACTATGTGAATGGATGTAATTAACCAGCATGTACTATACGAGTGGTAAGCTGACTACGGCAAGCATTGGCATTGTTTTCCAATATCAAAACCGCATTTTGAAACTGAACATTGAACTGAATTAAATCTGCCTTCTACAAGTAGTTTCATACGAAACTGAAACAGAAAATTACTAGCTGACGTCAAAACAGAAAATCGAGAAACAATGTACATGTAGTTCAGTTTGGTTTGGGGTGAAACGGTCTACTTTTTTGCAACATGATAGCTAATGAGAGCGGGACCTACTGCTTAAAGGCGATTACGAACGGGTATGAACATCCATGCCCCAGTGGGATTCGAACCTACGAATTCTAGCACCGAAAATTTGCTCCCTAACCATGCTGTGCAGAACGATGGCCGTCGTTTTGTACTTTAAGTCGCATCATTCTGCACGTTCTGCACAATGCACGATAATCGCAATGTAATGACGCTAATTATACGGTTAAAATTAAATTAGAAAATATTGATAAGTTGGTAACGGTAAAAAATGACTGAAAATATATCGAACTGAAATAAACAGATATTTTTTCGGTTCAGTTCCGCTTTTCGTTTCGACTTAAAAGTTCCAATTTTCATTTTTTAGTTCAATTCTGGTTTTCGTTTCGACCAAAACAGTTCCAGTTTTCGGTTTTTGGTTCAGTTCCGGTTCAAAGCTGCTGGATACATTAGAATTTAAAACATCTATGGAGAACGCATAAAATACTTTTCAGTACAGTTGAATATGTCATTGTGATCTGTAATATCTTAAACCAATTTCACAATATTTCTGTGTTCGAAATAAAACATATTTCTCAAAAGAGCCTCGACAAGGGAATTGCCTTTTCCTTAAAGTAAAAAGAAAGTATATTAAGCTTCTCAAATAAATAAAAATAAAACTGTTATTTTTGGCAAGAATTTAGAAAAAAAAAGTAAATGAGGGAAGCAAAAGAGAAAGATTCATAGAGTAAATCTCTTTTTTTTCTTCTTTTCGTATCAAAATAGCTTTTTATTCACATCGAAATAAATACGTGTGTTTAGATATCGTTATTATGTTTAGGGAAATTTCAAAGAGAAAACGCAGTGCTATTACAACTATTATTACTATAACCTATTTGGAATTATTGTTCCAAATATGACATCTTTGTGCTATTACATTAAACAGAACAACATACAATGCAGTGCGAGAAAATCTGATACAGACGCAAGATTTACTAAGGTACTATTTCTGTAGTAACAAATGACTAAACACAATTTTAGCTTTTTTAAAAAAAGCTTTGATTTTTTTTAAGTTTAGCTGAATTTAAGTTTTAATAATTACTGCAGTTTTATTTCAACTCAAAGCTTATCTTTCAAAATCGGATACACTTTAAAACTGACAGTAAAATCCGATGATTAAAGCAGAAAAGTAACAAACTAAAGTGAGATAAAATATAATATTTAAGTAGTATTACAAACATTACAGATCATAAAAATGACAAATTAATAATGCTGCAGTAAAATACATTTGTAAACAATCAATAATTGTCTCGTGAAAGGCAATAGTTTTCTCTGAAAGTTTCAATGTAGATTCACCCTTTAGAAACACCTACGCGAACAAGTGTTACATTATTCTGATATTCTTTTCAAGGAGAGACTATGCTGTATATTTACCCTAGATATTAAAAAGCAGCCAGAAGTAAAACATGCTCAACAAATTGGCAACTTAAAGTTATAGACAAACCCAGTGTTTTTAATGCACACGTACAAAAATAACTTAGACTGCAAACAGTTCTTTCAGAGTTTCGAGGAGCGTTCTATTTAACTAGCATGTAGCCCGTCATATGACGGGATTAGTAAAATTTTTAATTTTTCAGAATTGTAAGTACCCTATGAGCCAGGTAAGAAAATAGTTTGTTTTTAGGCTGAGAATCATCTGGTACAAGCTCAATAATTTGTTTATCTTCATACTCCTCTAAAGTCTCCGATACTGTAAATGCAGTTGAGAATCACATTGAATTCATTTAGTCAAACCGTGTGTTTATGTATAAAAAAAACTCACAAGCAAAAAATCTTCTTAATTTTCAAACATATATATAATTTAAAAGTTAGATATTTATTAGTCCGTGAAATAAACTCCTAGACTTTTATAAAAAAAAATTGTTGTTAATACCGGGAAATTTTCATTGCAACAAAAAATAATCGGTGATTAAGTTTAAAATTATCACATATGTACCTAATCTATTATTTAAGCCAAATACAAAACAAATTATTTACGTAATATCTCAGTTCAGTGATAAAACGTATGAAAATAATTCAGACAATATTTAAATAATTTAAAATAATAAATAATTGAATGAGATGGTTAAAGGAATGACGTCATAATGCTAGAAAAAATGTTATTTTTACCTATTTATTATGTAACAAATTGATAAATTTAATCACCTACTCTTAACCGAGGAAAATAGCGCTTGAAATAATGGCATTAAATTCTCGAAAAGGGAAGAAGGGGTAGATTTTGAACGTTTTAAAGACTTGCTTTGAATTTTTTTAACCGTAACTCATCAAGAATTCAATATGAATACCCCTATCCATTCCTGGTCCAACCTCTTCATAAATTCAAGGATAGACAACTTAGGCTATTATTATATAGGGGATTACTTCGCAGAAGGCAGAAATACCAATATACTTTTATTATATCCTTATTAATAGCCGAATTCTTTCTGCTTTCAAGGTAATGGTAATAAAATGATGGATTAGGCTAAATTTACACGTAGCGTAAATTGGTGCATTAGTAAAAACATTTTCTCCTGTTAGTCCAGATTCTTATTTACTTCTAGTGTACTATTTACACAAGCTATTATTCTCAATATGTAATTCTTAATATGATAATTATCAATATGTAACTAATTATATTAACTAATTATATAATTTAAGTTATATAAAATTATATAATTATTAACTCAATATGTTACTGATTTCTGCTTCCAAACGTAAGAAGACAAAATACAGAAGATTCATCGAAACCCTGAAATTAAAGCTTAAGTTACCTTTGATTCCTTTATCCCCAACAAAACCTGGCTCTCCACGAGGTCCAAATGTACCAGGATATCCTAAATCTCCTCGTTCACCCTTAGTACCAGGGAATCCATCATATCCAGGGGGTCCGTCATATCCATCTATTCCTGGTTCTCCTTCATCTCCCTAGATGAAATAGTCTTTGAAATGGTAGATAAAAAAGGAATCATCGTATCTGAGAATCTTGACTGACAAATGGCATATTTTGCAATATGTGCTTGGGAAACACACGAAAAAGAATATAAAATACTTTTTTTGGGGAAGTAAGAGTTTACTTTTTCTAAAAATTAAATTTTACACATTGATATGAGGAATATGCTATAGAAATCGTTTATATCCATCCATTTGTAACTCTAGGTAGAAAAAGTATCACAGCGTAGCTGTGGTAGATAGCAAATGAAAATCATTATTTAATCATTTCAGCAAATGGTCTTGGTTAATCCTTTTAGGAAATTTATGATATTGGTAATTCCTCCAACTTCTAGAGCATATCTTTTCCAGAAGGATTTTTTTTTGTTTGAAGCATTACCGTCAATTTTTACTACGTGCGTCTATGAGACGCACCTATTTTCTAAAACCGATTCCGAATGGCTACGGACAACCATACCAGTAATGGGACTCGAACCACCGAACTCCAATATCGAAAAGCCGTACGCTACCGAATTGATCATTATCCGGCTTTTTAGAAGGAAAGGTAGCAACAAATATTTAAGAAAATGGAACCAATAATTAATCTAAGAAATTATTTTATTTAAATAATGATGTTGTCTCGGGAAATGCTGTAGTCATACTTAAATACATATGATTTAATAATTGACATAGTTACAAAAAGGTTAAAACGATCACTTACACGACATTGATAGGTCACAAGCAAAATCTATTGACTAATAAGTGACAATTCAATAGTTTGCCACTAATAGGTAAAGAATAATATATAACAAAGTACTTTTATAATTTCCAAACTCGCTTCCTTCTAGAGCTCATTTAATAATTTTCATCTTTTTTTTTCTTTGTACTTTATGCTAACTGATATTTGTAAGCGAAGTCTTTTAAATAAAAAATTGTTTTTTTTTTAATCATTTATTATCCGAAAACATTTTTCCAAACCACCCAAATATATTTAACAGTGTTCTAACAAATTCAAATCAAGTGCTGTATTAGATGTAGTTAGAGTAAAGGTTGTTTACTGTGCTATAACTTTTCGGTTAATCATAATATTTTATCTTTTTCCTTTCAAAATTTTTTATTAAAATACCGATTTAAGCTAAATTTAGCCATAGGTTTAATTGGTGATTTCTTAAAAACCTTTTCTCCTGGTAATCCAAATTGTCCATCTTGCCCTCGAGCTCCTTTAGCTCCTGGAAATCCAACGAATCCTTCTTCACCGGGGGGTCCAACGTAACCTTTCTGTCCAGGTTCTCCTCTCAAACTTAATCCTGGTATGCCAGCATTTCCTTTAGCTCCTTTTTCTCCAGGACTGCCTGGGTAACCGTTACCTCCTTCAGATCCTGCAAAGGTGGAAAATATATGTCTAAATTCTATAATAAGTTAGGGTTT
>CM063498.1:12204132-12276632 GCA_032207245.1 Pardosa pseudoannulata
ACCATCAGTTCCCAATTATTAATTAAAAGCTATCTGAAATTTACGTTAATAAAATCGATACTCTGGATACTGTGACGTTGCTACACCCCATTGGCTTCACAAAGGGGTTTTGTCAAAGTCCAGGGCAGGGAGACACTCTGTCTGGGTTTTTGACACTACACTACAAAGGGTTGTCGCTTCGACCACGTCTTGAGATGTCGGAGGTGAATCGGAAGGACGAACGGGGCAACGAAATATCAGACACTGAGGCACCACCGAAGAAGCCAATCAGAGGCAACCAGGACAGCGACACGGAGAGAAAAAGCCAATGGGAAGAGGAGAAAAGTGACTTTAGGTGGAGGGAATTTTTTCGCCAGAGAGTCCCCAGGAGAAGAGAACGGACAGAGGTTTCGACTTGTGGCGGTTGGTTTTTTTTTTAGATCTTTTCTCCAGCTTTGTGGGGGACTCAGAGAGACCCAGTTATACCCCTGTACAATGGTATCTGTAGGCAGCTATCCGCAGATTGTTTTTTTAGGTTCGGATTGAACCTGGGACTGTTAGGTCCGCACCAGCCCGCCTGAGCTCTGTGATTTCCTTTTGGAAAATTTGTACATACTCCATTTTAATCAAGAATAAACGTTGTTATTGTTTCTAAGCTGTAAGTCGTGTCATAACCACTTCGACACCCACACGCTACCCGAGGATCCCGTGACGCTACAATACCGAACCACACATAACTAAGGTCAAAATCTCTTGTTAACTGTAGTTATAATGAATGTTATTTAATTAAACAAAGTAAGTTAGAATTTCAAGGGCCGTGGGATCTAAAACTGTCTGAACTGTTATTATTATCAGAGATTTATGTCAGATAAATCTGCTATTTTCTAGGGAAATTTTAAAATTCATTGAGAAAAAGTACGATAATTTTTTAAAATAATGAACAGCATACACCCGTTTCCAAATATTATGGAGCACAAGGGTGTAAATCAGTTTAAAACTTGATAAAAACGTCATATCGTACTCTTTTAGAAGTAATATCTACTCTACTAGACTCTTTTGGAGTTAGCAATGACTTAAGTACTATATTAATTAACCACATTTTACCTTTTATTCCTTTTTGACCTTCCCTTCCTCGTCTTCCTGGGTAACCTTTGGCTCCTTTATTTCCTTCTACAGTGTAGATGACTTCCCCTGGTTCTCCTTTGGCGCCTGGGACTCCTCTAGATCCTTTGGTTCCATCTACACCGGGAAATCCTACATCACCTGAGTCTCCCTATGATCAAAAGGAGTAAAGCTACAGTACTAAAATTAAGATTGCGTACTAAAAATAATAATCTTTTTAGATAAACATTTTTAATTAGAAAAATGTTACAATTTTAATGATATCCTTACTAATTCAGGTGAACAGGTTTACATTGTAGCCAGTGTTTTTAAGCTTAATACTTCAGTTCAGTTGTATATCTTTATGTAATATTTGAATTCTACATTTTGTTTTCACTCTGTACACAAGAAGAAGTTACTTCTTATGAAGACTAACTGTTTTTTTTTTTTACAGCTTGTGAACTAATTGTAGTCTATTTACCACAGAATGCTAGATAAGGTAGTCATATATTTTACGATATGTGATTGGAATTTATTTCCGGCTAGGCAATGTTGAATACTTGAAAATAGAAATACTGTTTTGAATTTTTTCAGTAATCTAGGGCTGATTAATAGTTTATGCCTTAATTAACATACTTCTGTTGAAATTAAATATTTTATACAGATTAATATTTTGGTTTTGATAGAGAATACTGGAGAATTATTATGATTAGATTATTATAATCATAACAAAAATTGAAAGCAATTTGCCATATGGATGGAGGAGGGTCTTGGATTTCTCGGTGTGAATTTGAATCGAAATGAATTTCAAATTTTCCTAAACACAACATTTATTTTACCAAAAGACAGACAAAAGAAGCATATCAAGTATAAAACACATACAAGATTTCATGAACAGCAAGTAATGCTAAGAAATCTTGAAAAATTACATCGGGCACCAAACCCTAGCCTATTCCTCTCTCTCGCTTAGAGGTTCTGACTCTCTAATCTGAAAAAAAATATAGAGGGCATCCGCCATCTGTCGTAGGAGTCATTCAAGAGTTGAGAATCCTTCCTGTCAGAGCTGCTTAACCCTCTAAGCGGTTCGCACGTACAATACCGCCAACCGACGATGTCTTCAAAGCGGTTGTCACGTACAATTTTCGACCTCCAAAAACGTTCCGAAAATGGATGTAATGTACATTTCTGCCAGTGTTTTCCCCCATGGAGTTTTGAGGCAGGAGGGTCAGGTCGATTGTTTAGGAACTGCACCCCTCTTTGACTGACATGTATAGAGGGATGCACCCCTACTTCCTGAGGCACAAAGACGCTGATAACTTTTCATGGCTTTGTAAATCTCTATTTCGAAGTATTTCATTTGAGGTAACAGATGTATCTCTAATTGCACCACTTAAATATCTTGGATGACTTTCGTAAAAAAATATAAATAATTCTCTTAAAGAATATTTTTATTTATACTTTTAGAATCCATTATTTCTTATGGGATGATTTTCTAGAATTGACGAGCTTTATGTGCAATAAAAATTAACAATCTATAATATCTATTTATATATAACCGGAAGTAAAGGGTCAATAACGAGAGTGGGTTTCCCGTATTCCTTTCTAGTCGACAAAGGGTGAAGTAAAAAATCATAGAACGCTTTGGCCATTGACATAATAAACCTTTAGTGTATTTTTTGGAGACTTTGTTTCCTCGGTGTGTTCCACTCAGGGTTAAATTAATATGAATGTCTGTAATCATTTACCTGTTCACCTTTTCTTCCAGGAAACCCAGGAAATCCCTCTTCTCCTTTTGCTCCAGGAAAACCATTGAATCCTAGTCCACCTTGATAACCGTCATCTCCCCGAAATCCTTTTTGTCCTTTTGTTCCTGGGGGAAGGATCAAATCACCTGGATCTCCTGGTAGACCAGGAGATCCTTGTATACCGTCAACACCATTCAGACCCTAGTAAGAAAAATAGATAGATACATGGTGACATTAAAGAAACAGAAAGAAGCTTATTGAAGGACATTTACGTAAGGGTAAATGGGGATGTAGAAAGTAAGATGAATCATTAATCATTCGGTTTTGGGTGTTATGTTTATCTGCTACTATGCAATAGATATAGAGATAAAAATTTTCAGTTTAATTCCAATACTTTTTAGACATAAATAGCGAGATAACCTTCTTACACTAATTTTGATAAACACAAAAAATTATCCGTTGGTAACGATTGCAGAAAAAGTATAATAAATTTTGAATTATAAAAGGTGCAATGAAAGAAATCGCAATAGCTGTTACGAAATTCAAATTTTGTTCTAGAAATTAAATTTTAGTTAAAATTTTAAAGACTGGATATGAGATACTGAACTAAAATGTATTAATAATTTTAACAAATCAGTGTTGCATTTGTGTACCAACTAAATTACTTATCTATAACAATAAACATTTTAAAGAAATTGATTTGTTAAAATTCATGCAGTTTATTTTTAAGAAATAGGACTGATAATACTATAAATTGCCAAGTTTTATATTAAAAAATTATACATGAAAGAACAAGAACAAAAACATAAATACAACCTTCAATTCTCTGTCAAGCACCAAATGAAAACTCATGCAGCGCCTAAACTTTAACTTGACATAATTATAAGGTATAAGATTTTTCTAGCAGACACCAATTAATGTAGTTGGACAATGCTTGCTCTAGACTGTAGTCTACTAACCTGGGCACCTTTATAACCATAAAATCCTGGAGACCCAGCCTCTCCTTTCCGTCCAGGAAGTCCTCTATACCCTGCATAACCTTGAGGTCCAGTTTGACCTAAAAGACATTGCAGAAATAGCGTTATTACTTCAGCGCTATTTAAGTAATTGAAAATGAATAATTTAACCAAATCAATACAAAATTTACTAAACATTAAAATTAATTCCTGGAAAGCCATGCAAATACCAGGAGGAATGCTTATTAGTATCACAGGGCCCTATATTAAATTAAAACAGACTCTTTGGTAGCTCATGGCAAAGTGAAATAACAAGATTTATTAAACACAAGAAATCATAATACTAATGTCCTAGGGCCATTGCGCACAAATATTAAAGCTCAGATTACAAATAGGGACATAGCCTTACGTTCCAATGCTCTCATTTTGTGGTGCCAAGTAATGCCTCTCCCCTCCTTCTCTCTCTCTGTGGTATATATATATATATATATATATATATATATATATATATATATATATATATATATATATATATATATATATATATATATGTAAAATATTTAACAATCTGATTAATTGTAAAGAATTCCTATTAAATATTTGCTGTTGTTGTTTTTCTGATGCCACTTGGATAAACGAAGCACGATTGAGCCATATGCTACTCGTATTAAGGAAAAGGGGTGTGCCTTTCGTTTTAATGAGCACCGTTAAGATGAAAGAACGACTTTGCTCAAGTGGATCATCGTAATTTTGAAGCAGGGACCAAGCAAAAGACCCATACACTTGGCACTAAATATTTTTCATCCAATTCGAAGAATTTTGCTTTTTTTCAGAATTTACTCAGGGTATGTTGACGCATTTGTTATGAAATTCTCTTATAAGTGGTCAACAATTATCCGAATGAGATGACAACACAAATAAAACCAAGCCTTATTCGTGAATCCATAACCAACAAGTGCGTATGTTTTAGTGGTTGCAAATAAAATACTCATAGCAAAACAAAATCTTATTATACATTTAAAATTTATTCCTTCAAAAATATGAAAATGTAAAAATAAAAGTCTATTAATACAACAATTTTATCTTGAGGGTATTCTGTCACAGGATAAAAAAAGGGAAGTGCTTCACTGTAAAAACAGTTTAAAGTATTATAATAGCGAAAAGAATCTCAAGCTCAACAATACCAGTGTAAAATGAAGTAAAAAAAATCTCTCGACGTAATTAATTTTATCTATACTATTCTATTTTGTAAGGGCGAGAGGTAAAAAATTTGGCATCGCCTCGAGTCAGAAGAAACCCAAGCTGTCACTGATATAGGTGTCCAACATTACTTCCTATGAAGGGACAATACACATACCAGGTCAAAAAGTTTCACCACTAGGAATATGAAATAAATCGTTTCAAGTAATTGAATTCAAACCACTCTTTCTGCCAAAAAGCAGTCCTATTGAACTTCTGGCTTTTTGAAAACTATGAGCATCTCATCTCCACAAATTCAGCACATCATGTTTATCTTTTTCATTTAGAGTTTTGGTTTTGTTTGTGAAACTGAATTCATTTTGAGGAACGTGCGGTCGGTGATGTGTTTTGTGCAAATTAAAATTACTTAAGAACATCTCTTCGGGTTGATTAACATTCTCAGTTAAGTATGTTATAACTTCTGGGTCAAGTCAAACAAAAATACAACCAATCCTTACATCAATATCGATTCCAAACAACTGTGCGGTAGCGCAAAACGCTAAGCACAGTACTACTATATACATATAAGCGGTCTACAAAATATTTTATCATGGATGAGAACATTTGAAATGTATTCCTTTTTTATCCTTACCCTGTCTTCCAACGTCTCCCACTTCCCCTTTTCTTCCTGGTGCACCAGGACGGCAGTATCCACAGTCGTCACCTTTGAAGCCTTTCTCCCCAGGTAGTCCTGGAAATCCAGGATTACCTCGGTCACCTGGGGCGCCTGGAAATCCGGGCAAACCATCTTCTCCTGGAGGCCCTGTTACTCTATATCCTATACCTGGAAAGCCTTTGTCACCTAGGGAGAAATATTTACAGCATTGACAATTAATCGAGATATAGTCCCGATAACATACCAAACCTTTGATATCAACTTGTTGCATATTGACAAAATGAATACTAAAATTTATGTCACACCCACTACAAGTTTGAAAAGACTGTTTTGTTGATTTTTGCGATCCCGAAACAATGCAATTAAATCAATTGGTTCATAGAATCCCCTTTAAAGGGTAATATTTAATAAACTTCAAATATCAATGTTTTATTTTTCGATTGATTCGATGCGCAGGATTATTAATGAAATAAACTTAAGATTTGTCAAATAAATAAATAAAAAACTGGAGACTCAGATGCAAATTTCTCATAAGAGTAGTTTCAAATTCTGTGTGTAGAAATAGTGTTTGTACAAAATAATTTACAATATTTATAATAAATAAATATTACTTTTGCAGAAATTACAATTTTTATTATCACATTTTAAGTTTTGAATTCTGTTACTTATTTTTAATATGCTTGACATGAAATGCTATATCATTTGGAGACACTTTTTTTAAAATTTGAAGCTATTTAGATACAAAGAGTTAAAAATTATAAGAAAACTTATACATAAGTCAGAATTAGAGTTAAACGAAAAATTGTTCAAACTCAATGACGAATGAGTATTTTGGGAGAATTTAAAACTCTAGTTTATGATTTCTATGGCTTTATTTTACCATTAAAGGCCAAAATTCATCACCAGTTTTATAAAAAGTTACCATCTGTTACTAATTCAAGTGTTAATTCAAGTGTAAAACTATTATATTTTGAAACCAACACTATTATTTCAACGACTTAATAATTTCCCTGATTTGTGACGAGTTAAAGATTAAATATTTCAGTTTGCAAAATCTCTAGACAATGATAACAATAATCAGCTTTTGTATTTCGTTTCAAATTGCCATGAAAACGAATAAGGTAGTCAACAAGATTTGAATTTCATACCTATACTTCAAAACTTACCTGGATATCCGGGATTTCCCCTCATTCCTGGCAGTCCTAGATTTCCGTCAATGCCGGGTCGTCCACTTTGTCCTGGTGGTCCTACTACTGTTAATCCTATTTCACCCTTTTCTCCAGTGCGGCCTTGGAATCCGGGCAAACCAGGTGAACCTGGACGCCCCGGAACTCCTGTCTGGCCTAAAAAAGAGTAAATATTACAGTTTCTTTGATCGAATGGGATTCTAAAGTTTTCTCTTCTTTCTAGAAGTTTTCAGTTTTTCAGCTTTTATAAGTGCATTATAAAGCTATATCATAAAGGATTAACATAGTTAATCTTATGCATGTTAGATTTTTAATAGTATACTGACCAATGCCAGTTTGCTTAAACTGCCATTGCTTGGCAAGCAAAAATTGTATCTAGTGAAACGAAATAAAATATTTTAAAAGCAGTCTAAATGTTTTCTGGTGCTTTCAAAAGCATATGAACGTAGCAGAATGTAGTAGTCTAAGCGATTTTTGTTATTAAAAGGATAATAAATTTGAAATCAAAATGCCTTTAGAATCTCTTATTATACTACATTCTGGGCAATTATTATTTGCCTTTAAAATATAAAACTTACTAGATTTGATTTTTTGAAAGACAAATTTAAACTTGATAATTTATTATGATCTCAGATTTTTTTTATGACGTTTCCAAATTTACGCGATATTTCATTAAAACAGGAAAATTGAATTAAAATGAGAAAAGATAGACAGCTACAGTTAAAAAAAATTAGAAAATTTTACTATGAAATTTTTCCACTATCATTTTTACAAATTTTTATATGAACAAGGGAGTTAAAAATTTCGAATTGAACCAACAAGCAAATTAATTTACCAATAGAAATTTCTCTATATATCTATTTATAATAAGATATTTATTAATTTCATCCCTTCTAAAACTTCATATTCTAAAAAATGATATTCGGTTTACTGCTATTTTATGAATTTGAGTTTTTTTACTTTTTCTTAGCGGAATTTTCTATCCAACAGGAAAACGAAAAATCTATCTTACCATCTTCGCCGGGTTCTCCTTTAAAGCTTTCCCCCGGAGCTCCGATTTCTCCGGGTTGACCAGGTTGTCCAGGGGTACCTGGTAGTCCACCGTAACCGACAGGTCCTCGTCTTCCAGGTTGACCTGAAAGTAAAAATGTGAGAAATGAACTAAAGTACGAAGAAGCATCTGTTCCAAGAAGGCAGTTCTTCCAGTTCTGAATCCACTAAGGTACAAGTTGGATTTGGTCTCAACGTCTCCTTTCAAGCTTATTCCACCCTAGCTTCATTTTCGGACAGGGGATTTATCTCCCCATTCTGTGTCCCTCTTTCACCAGCTGATCTCCCTGCTAGATAACTTTAAAATGTGTACGCTTAACCAGCAAGGACTTCCGGTGTACATGGAAATGCTTCAAGGCAGCAGCCAGTTTCAAACCTGCCCTAACCACTAAGGCATGTTTGGTCTAGATTAATCTTACTATTTTTCAACTATATTTTTTCCAAACGCAGTTCTCGCTTCATTTTTCAAGTCGACTGCTAGTTTCAAACAGGCCCATTCAGGCCACTAAGGCATCTTGGTTCCAGATTAGCTTTACTACTCTTCTACTATAATTTTTCCAAATTACGCAGCTCTAGCTTCGTTTTCGGAAAGATGATTTATCTCCTGATTCCATGTCCCATTCACTTGCTAATATCCCTGTTAGAGAAATTTAAAACACATACGCTTAACCAGTACTACAGGAACATGTTTTAAGATTGCTTCCAGTTTCGAACCGGTCTACTAATCACTAGGCATATTGAGTCCAGATTAATCTTATTATTCTTCTACAATATTTTTTCCAAATTACGCAGTTGTGTGTTACATCTATTTGTATTTCGTTAAATGTAGATAAAAACTTTTAGAATTTTGATATAAAAGAAAAAAAAAACTTAATAGCATTATCATACAATTTTCTTGGGTAACAAAGTGTTTCGTTTCTTAATCTTCAATTACTAACATACAACTATACTCACTTCATCAGAAACAATCAATCTTACCTGGTATGCCTGGAAAACCACGGTCACCAGGTTCACCTTGAAATCCTCTCGGACCAGGCATCGGTTCGCTAATTTCTACGAAACGTCCTGGAGGTCCCTGTCAAGGAAAGACAAATGCAGAATATCTCTCTAAAACTAATCCCGCAAATATAAGATGTTTAAAAAAATATGTACTTTTATTTATTTTTTCATCTATGCTATACAATTATAATTACTTCTGATAGATAAAACAAAAGCGTAACATTCGATGTAACTTACTAATATAAATTAGGATTATCGAAACACATGGGTTACTTTATGTGACTATGAAAAAAATTAAAATTAAACTGAACGAAAATTATGATAATGTTTTTGTTGAAATCGATGATTATTATTTATTACAAATGCCAGATATTTTGCAACTAAGCTGTTAGCCTTTCTCGTTTCCCAATATTTTTGAGAAACAGAAGTAAAATTATACAATGCACTGCATGCGTCTAAATGATCCCAGTTCATAGGTTGTTAAGAATTATGTAAACTACAATTAGGTGAGTCGTTAAGTCCAATCCTAAACAAATGGGCACAAGGTAGTCGTGTTCAGTAAGAAAACGAAACAGTGCAACAGTAGAGGCACGAGGAAAACTCGAGATAATGGAAGCCAGTCCCTCCCCCTCTGCTCTTATCTTCAGCATAGTTAACTATTTGAAGCTTGTATATGTTATTAAATTCGAGCTTTATAAAATGTTTTGCAGAATGAAAGCTCAGCCACGAATTTGACTTTTTGAGAATGGTGGTATCTTTTTTCTCTAAGAAGTCAGCCTTCTAATTTATTTCACACCACATTAAGAGGGAAATCCACTGCAAGGCTAGTCATGGAATTTAAGAGTGAATGACATGCACAAATGCGTTTTGAGTCACATAATTTATTACTGAAGGTGACTTAGAGGGCAGCTCAAGAAAGTGATGATTTTTAAAATATTAATGATTTTTAAGAACAATCATCTGTGGTGTCATCATCTGGGAGGATAATAAAATGCATATTTTACATAATCTTTCCCATATTCCCATATTCTTTTCTTGTTAGGAGGTTTAAATACTTTTGCTTAAGTACTGTTAATTTCATTCCAACATTAAATACACAAGGAGGAACAGAAACGGATATACAGAACATATTTGTTAAAGCCCACAATTGTTCTAGAAATCTAAATAAGATAAGGAAAAACTCATGTAACTTTAAAAGTAAAATTAAATCTGTACAAATTCCTAATAAAATATGTCCTTTTCTTTAACTCTGAAACATGGAAGTTGACAATCTACCAGTCCAACAAGCTAAATGCCTTAGATCAATAATAAAGATTTTCTGGACGAAGACAATAACCAATGACAAGCTATTGAAAGAAACCCTGTGAAACCAATAGATGAGGAAATAAAAATAAGAAGATGGAGATTCACAGGCCTTGTCATGAGAATAGGCAGAGATGACATCCCTGCTGTGGCCCTCTAGGAGACCGGAGGGAAAACATAGAAGAAGCCGCCCAAAATTAACTTGGTGCAGGCAAACAGAAAGAGAAAGAGAAGCAGCTGGATGGTCCAGTTGGCAGGAAACAAGAGTGGCTACGGTGGACAGGGCACAGTGGAAAGCAACCCTTAACCCTTTAAAGGACAGTGGTTTTGCAGCGAAACCAGCTGTTAAAATTGTTTTTTCTCTTCTGTTTAAAGATATATGAATGACTTTTTTAGATTTTCTACATTTTTGACACTTTAAACTATCAAGAGATGGTAGAACTGTACATAATTTATATTTCACTTTCAAATATACATTTTTAAACTTGTTTTGCTTGAAACGATTAGGAATTCTATTTTCTATTCTTTTATAATCCCAAATAAAAGTATTTACACGAAACAAAGCTTAAAAATTGTTTATATATTTATTTATTGCATCATATTAATGATAATTATTCATTGTTCTTCCAATATAATTTAAATTTTAAGGAAGTATTATTTTCACCCCGTACAAGGGGGGGGGGGGTTACAGTTAAACCGCTTCTCACATCTACAATCTCTGAAGGAAATTTTTCAATAATTTCGCATTTATAAGGTTCATAGATAACATTATATACGAATTCTTTTACATGCCAAAGAATTTCAAGAAACAACACTTAAAAATTGTTTATATATTTATTTATTGCATCATATTAATGATAATTATTCATTATTTTTCCATTATAATTTAAATTTTAGGGAAGTATTATATTCAAGTCGTACAAGGGGAAGGGGGGTTACAGTTAAACCACTTCTCACATCTACAACCACTGAAGGAAATTTTTCAATAATTTCGCATTTATAAGGTTCATAGATAACATTATATACGAATTCTATTACATGCCAAAGAATTTCTAATTGTGAACTTTAAAGGGTTAAGGCCTTATGTGTCACGAGGCACTTAAAGAAATGATGATGATGACTGTTAGTTTCAACATTTATCTAAATTCAGAGATTGTACCGAAATTCTTGGACGGGATTACTGCTTTCCCGATATTTGTTCATTTCTTTTGCATATTCATTAATAATATTAGATTCTTTATAAGTCTCAAGAAAATCTGACAATCTAGTGAGAAAAAACTATGAAATATTTGATTTATTGTGTCGTTTTGGATGCAAATCATATCCACCTACTGCACAGAGAGAAATAAACGACTTTCAGGAGAAAACTAGCAAATTATTCTGAGACACGTTCTCTGCCCACAGACAAGGACACATGAGCGTTTCAGGAGATAAATAAGCTGCACAGCAATTACATACAAGGAGTAATGGAGTGGATAAATAAACGTTTGGTACCATTTAGCAGAAAAACATTAATAATTTGAGGAGAACATCTAACAGAAAGTATTAAAAGAACTAGAAACTCGTGATGAAAATGTAAAAATATATTTTCTTGTTATATTGTTTCATAATATTAATAAATTTTCTTGTAAAAGTAACGTAAATTAATTACTCAAACAGTTAGTTTTAGAAGATTTTAAAGTGTAAATTCTTTAATTGTAGCACCATCATTGCAAGATTCATAGTGTAATGACTTTATTTGCATTGGAGTTATTTTTCTATTACACGAGAGCTTATAAAGTGCTATTGTTTAAAGCAGATTCCCAATAAATAATAAAATCATACGATTAGAGACATGGATTCTAGTACCGAGAGTCAGACCCTTACATGTTCATATATCAACATACACTTGATGACTTTTCATGTTTAGATATTCTTCTTTTAGAGCTGTATTTTGTTAAAGTACTGAATTCTACATGTATAATAAGAAAAAAAATCTTTAGAAAGGAATATTAGCCCTTTGCTTTAAAACAACGTATGGGAGACGTGATCGTACTGCTGTGCCTAAAATGAGAACCTCGTATCACACACTTGATTCTGTCTGGCCAAAGTGAAAAGCTCGTGTCAGACACGTGATGATTCTTTCTGGCCAAAAGTGAAAAGATCGTATCAGACATGTTATAGTTTTTAGGCGATAAAGTTTTCGTTTCTGCGTTATTGTTTGTTACAGTTGTAATATAAGAGTTGGTCGTTTATTCTTAGGCATAATTGCAATAGAGTGTTATATTATATGCAATAAATAATTAACTGTTGGTGTTTAAAAATTCTTAAAAAAATCTAAAAATTTAACCTAATGGCAAAAAAGAAAAATTGATACTATTAACGGTGCTGGAAAGTGTCCTGATTCCACCTTAGAAACTGAAAGAGATACCGAATTCAAAAAGTGTAAAGTTGCTTTACATGTTCCTGATTGTTTCGAGAAATATCACACACTGGAATTTTTTTAATTTCCTGTCCTTGGTTTAAAATGTTAGTAATAAAACAATACCCCTTACAAAATTTTGACTGATATTATGCATTATTCACTTATAGGTTATTCACGCAATAAATTCTACATAGAAAATATTTAAACGACTGAAAATTTTTACTTTTGTTATAAAATCAAAAACATGGAAACAATATTAGGTGAAACAAAAACATTTATAATTTTTTTTTTAATAAAAATGAAATGAAAGATAATTATCAAATTCTGTGGCTTTATTAAATAGTAAATGCAGTACTATTAATGTCCACTGGTTTGCTCCCAATTTATCCCGTGACGAAACTGCTTCTAGTCACGATGCATGAGAAAATCTTTCATCGAAAGTGGCACACACAATCGTCGCTCGATTCATAAGGCAAGAGGTTAGCACTTTACAAGATTATTAGCTTGAACATTCAATATTGGATCTAAAATGTTTTCTGTATATAGCAATGAATGAATTTTAAATTGTGTTATCAATAAGTTTTAGTATCGTACAGAATTTATTCTTTAATATAATAAAACATGAATAAAGTCACTTCAAGCTGTTATTGCTTACAATATTAAAGCAAAATAAGTCGTATTAATTAACATCACCTAATCAGAGGTTTAACTAATACCATATAGTATGAGAAAAACAAGAACAAGTTTAAAAAAAATTCAAACTGGATTAGTCTGTAAGTACTTGAAGTCTGTAAAGTCACTTAAAGCTGGTATTACTAACTATATTAAAGCAAAATAAGTCGTATTAATTAAAATCATCTAATCAGAGGTTTGACTGGAACTATTTAGTATGAGAAAAACAAGAACAAATTTAAAAATAATTCAAACTGGATTAGTCTGTAAGTATTTAAAGTCTGTAAAGTCACTTGAAGCTGGTATTAGTAACAATATTAAAACAAAATAAGTCCTATTTATTAAAATCATCTAATCAGAGGTTTGACTGGAACTATTTAATATGAGAAAAAAACAAGAAAAAGTTGAAAGAAAATGGAAACTGGATTAGTCTGTCGTTGTTGACATTATACCTCCACAGTAGAGAGGTAAGTTAAATAAATAATAATTAGACATTTCCTTTAACTTTAACTTTCTTCTTACGTACCTGTGGACCTTGTAATCCCTGTGAGCCACCAAGTCCTCGATCTCCAGGAGGTCCCTATTAAAATTTAATTTCAGTTGAAAAATTAATTAAAGAGAAAATAATATAGAAATTTGTGTAAAATTAATTTATTTGCCATTAAATATTACATTAAATAATTTAAAGTGAAAGAATTGAGAAATAAAAGTATTAAAGAGGTAACTTTAAGTACTACACGAAAAAATATTAAATTATTAAAAATCTACAAGATATCTGAATAATAATTTTGAAGAAATTTATTATTCAGTTATTTAAGAATACATAAAAACAAAAAGTATTCTTTTTACAGAAGTAATGAGAGATGAACCTTCTATTGTTTCACTGACAAAGAATGAATTCCAAATGAGATTTGTAATATCTCCTAAACTGTAACTGAAACTGTAAAACTCTAAATATCTGGAACTTATTTACCGTATAATAACTAAAAATACAAAAACCTCTTAATTCAATTTATTTTAATTTTTGTTTTTGATTAAAACATTTGTAGACCAATTTAGTCTTAAAAATCCTAAAGTATCTATCCTGGATACTAGTTACCACCAAAAATGTTTTAAAACTACTTTTGTTAGCTGTAAAATAACCTATAAAATATTATAACGTTCAGATCTTACCTTCACTCCAGGTCTTCCATCTGTGCCTGTCAATCCAGGATGACCTTTTTGACCTTTCTCTCCCATAGGCCCTGGATCTCCAGTTTTACCTCTTTTACCCTGATGTGTGACACAAAAAAGAAATTTATCTGTTTTTAATCAGTGAGGATAAATACAAGCAATGACCAACATTTATAGCTGCATTTCTGTCAATAAATTGTGGTTAATATACAATTCTCCATTATTTTAATGTCAAAATATTTCTATGCATTTTAATAATATAAAACCTTACCTTTAGATTGCTCTAAGTTAAGCTTTAAGGTAACAGTAACAAAAGATCATCTTAATCAATTGTTTCAATGTCCACTTTTTAACTTAGTAAATATGAAAAGTATCTAATACTATTATCTAATACTATTTATTAAAAATACTATTTGTCTGACAAAAGTCATTGCTTTGGACATCACTGGATTTAATTTATATATGATACACGTTAGATCTGTATACTTGAAGTTCTTGTATATAACAGTAACAAAATAAATACCTTAGCATTGGTGCACCCTATCATATTTGCCCACATAGTTAATTTTTATTTGGTGAATATAATAAAGTTCGAAAATATTTTCTGGGGTAAAGCAAAAGATACATTCATATTTTTAGAACTCTTAATCCTTTAGTGAATAGAATATCAATATTCCTTCATAATACTGTACAATTTCTTTACAACGAATTAACAAATATACCTGAAAAAGCTAATTAAAAAAATTCTTAATAAATTTTTACGTGTTATTTATATACATAATATTATATAGCATTATATTTGTAAAAAACTTCTCTTTCTTGAAATATTTTTTTATCGAAAATTACATTAAAACAGATATTGAAGGATGTAAAAGTTTTTCCTTAAATATTTACAGCTAGAATTTCGTTTACATTAAACATATTACCATGTCTACGATTAAAGAAATTCTTACATCCAGATGCTCAAAAATTTATGCGCTGCTTAAAGTAACTGACAATGAAATATTGGCCAGATGCTTGATTTGAAATTATCATAGATTAAAAAAAAGGGAAAAATATGTGTAAATTATTTATTGTGTTTACCCACAATCTTTCATTAATTTTTTCTTCAAGAATTTACGACTTAATACAAATTAAGAAGAGCTTCAATAATTGATGACTTAATACAATTTTTAAGACATAATGCAAATAAAATTGCTAAAAAAGTAAAGCAAAACTTATTTAAATAATATCTAGTTATAAAAGGAATCAGAAATTTTGGGTAATAAAGTAAAATATAGTAAAACATATAAAATATAAAATAGACTTATTGCACAAAGAGTGTGTTTTGCAGATGATTAGTCTCAAACTAAATTTCGATGAGATTTTATTTATTTTGACAGCTATGGTAATTTTTTGTGCTTAATTAAGGCTAATTCGAATTTCTATGCATGATAAATTATAACAGTACATTATGTTACAAAATTATTGTTTATCGCTGATCTTCCATTAATTTTTCTTTGAGTATTAATTTTGAGTTCTATACCTTAATGCAAATAAAATTGATAAAGATGTAAATTAAAACGGGTTTTAATAATATCTAGCTTTAAGAGGAGTTAAAAACTTTGGATAATAAAGTAAAATACAGTGAAACACATGATAAAGTATAAAATGCACATATTGCATACAGAAAGCAGTGTCTTTTGCAGATGGTTAGTTTCAAACTTAGCTTCGAGGTTATTTGATGTAATTTTGAGAGCTAAGGTAATTTTTTTGCTTAATTGAGGCTAATTTGAATTTCTTAAGATGATAAATTATAAAAGTAAATCATATTACAAATTAAATTATCTAATATATTGTTAAATGATAAATTCTTGTACGAAAATTATTCATACAACTTTTATATTATTAGAATTTAATAAGTAGTAGTTTTAAACTGACACTCACTGCTATATCAAATGCTAGAAGTAGTTTTAATTACGTATTTAATAAAGTGTCAATACTTTTTAACTTACACGTTGTCCTGCGTCTCCCCTTTCTCCTTTATCTCCATTGGGCCCTTTCTGACCCTTGGGACCCTAGGGAATCAAGAAGAAGTTTAAAGATTGCATTTCAAAAGATTTCACTGGATAATTGAAAAATTTAAAGATTGCATATCAAGAGATTTCACTGAATAATTGAGAAATTTAAAAATTGGATTTCAAAAGATTTCAATGAATAATTGAGAAATTTAAAAATTGAATTTCAAAATATTTCACTGAATGATTAAAAAATTTAAAGATTGAATTTTAAGAGATTTTACTGAATTATTGAGAAATTTAAAAATTTCATTTCAAGAGATTTCACTGAATAATTGAGAAATTTAAAAATTGAATTTTAAAATATTTCACTGAATGATTCAGACATTTAAAAATTGAATTTTAAGGGATTTCACTGAATTATTGAGAAATTTAAAAATTTCATTTCAAAAGATTTCACTGAGTAATTCAGAAATTTAAAGATTGCATTTCAAAAGATTTCACTGAGTAATTGCATTCTACAACAAGAGGTAAATTGCAATGTTTGTGAAAGACAAACGAATAAAATAAAACATAATATTAGGGAGAAATTTTCTTACTAAACAAATAATATTTTTAAGTGAGAACTAGTATTTGAATGCAGGATGTACATCAAATTACAAAAATAATTTTAGAATGTAATGACTATTTTTGAAATTTATTAAAAGTTAAATGTGGAAGTTTGCATAGTCCATTACTATGTTATCGAATTAAAAAAAATTTAATAAAGTGCAAGAGCTCCTAGGGGGCCAGGGCCAATTTCCGCTTCTGAGGACAAGGTCCCTGCGTTGCATGTTGTCGGTATGATCAAAATACATTTTTAGAGTTTGTTCTATCAACAAATCTTTTATATGATTTTTTGATTACCAGAAATGTTACACACTTTCTCTAATTGAATAGAAAAATGTTATTTTCATCTTCATTTCTGCACTCTTTAGTTTAACACTAGAATTACGGTGGTCTTTGTATACCTAGAATTACGGCGGGTGTCATTTTGACCCCTTGATAAGATATCTGCTTACTTCTCTACATTTTCTCGCAAGATATTTTGAAAGGGTCGTCGGCCAGAAGTATTTGAAGTATTTTGTACTTCCATCACTAGCAATTTCCTTACAAGTGTTAGTCTGAATTACGTTGAATTTCACATTCGCTTTTGAGCTTCTACTAGTTCTCATTTTGGCATTCTTAGGTACGGCAGAATTTTAACTCGTAGAAACAAATCCATTTGTACTTTCACTTGAGCTAGAGGATGATATTGCTTGATTATTCTCTATAATAAATTGAGAATCACAACATGTTTCATCTCCATCTTTATCTGCAGAATTATTTTCGATTTCAGAACCAGAATCAGCATAAGATAATTCTTGCATCAGTTTCACAATTTCTTCATGCATCTTTTCTACGCGACATTAGTATGTCACTATAATACAAATATATGTAAATAAAATTTTCCACTAAAATTTGTTATGAATAATAAACAAAATATCTATGAAAAATCTAGAAACGTTCATCTCAACTTTCAGCTCGTAATAATCTTTTTTCTCTGCTTCTTTCCACAAAGAAAAGTATTGCACATATTTCAAATCATGTGACTGGCAGATGTGACTACCGTAGACCCACCATGTACTTTTTCTTTGTTTGTATTTTGTTTAGCAGGCGTAAATAAAAATAGTTTACAGAAGTAAGTGTTTAGACAATACAATGGAATGTAATCACATTTTTTTTCTCTCAAAGGGATCAAAATAATACCTGCCATATTTCTAGGTATAATCATCTGTTAGGGCTAAAATAAGAATACAATTTTCTTGAAATCTTTACTATTTCATAATTCCCAATGATTTAGGAAATGTCGAGAAAATATTAAGATATTTGAAAAAAAAAAGAAGAGCTGTTAGAAGGTAAAAGTTTGCTAGGTGTTAAAATGACCCTTTCCGTAATTCTAGTGTTAAGGACTTATATTCTTTTAGTTATTGTACTTAATTTTTTTACTATGTAAGACATAAATTTCAATGTCTTTATTTTAGAGTGTTTATTTTAAGTACCTTTATTTAAGAAAATTTATGGCAATTAGTGATAAAAGTATTTAGAGCTATTACTGTTGTATTGCCGATTTGTGTTGGTTGTGTAAATTTGTATAAGATATTTTGCCTAATGTGGTGGCAACACTGTTGCTTTTGTTTCAAAATTGCCTCTGAAAGTGGCGTAGTTGGCTAATAAATATTTGAACTTTCGCTTTTAGATTAATTTAAAATAGCCAACATGTTAACTTATGTTGAATACAGTAAATAGTTAAATGTTATCTTACTGAAATAATATCGTATTGTGTTAAGATAAAGTTCTTTTAATTCCTGATTTATTTTTGAAGTTCTGAGATGTTTATCAATTCTTTCCTTGATTTTTATTTATTTCATGAAAATAAAATAGGAGCAAAGGATTGTGGTAATTTTCTCTCCTTAACTAACAGGTAAATTATGAATTTCTACATTCTTTTGAAGTGTTTTTATAAACCTTTAACATCAATAATTATATATTTAGAATTACATATGAATCATATTTAAAGAAAATTACTACTTACTCTTCGTCCATCTAATCCATCGAGTCCCCTGGGTCCTTGAGCTCCCTTTTCTCCCTACAAAGCATGAATTATTCATAGAACTTCGATACATGTTAAATGAAAAAAAAGGAAAATCGAAACCTTACATACAAACACTCAAAATCTTATTGATAAGTTCATGTTTATTTCAGCACAGACTGCGAGATATCCATTAAGCAAAAAACTTGACAAGTTATTCCCAGAGATGTAAGTAAAGAACAAAGCTCTTTATATTTCTGATACTTAATGATTTATTACTTAAGAGATTTTGAGTGTTTAAAAGAAAGAATTGATTATTCCCCCCAAACAAGTATTCGCAGTTTGAATCAGACCAGATGAGCAGGTGGAAAGAACAAACTATCCAGTATTTTCCTCGGAAACATCCTTGATCACTTTTAAAGTTGTTTATTTATGCTTCAAGATTACTTTATAATATTTAATTTTAAAGGGAAAATGTTTATTTTATCTTTATATATAAAATTCTTCTGTCCGTGCTTTTGTAATAGAACTCCTCCGAAACGGCTGGACTGATTTGATTTTGATGAAATTCTGTGTATGTAATTAAGTTGATTTGATAATGGTTTAGATTCACAATTTGATCCAATAAAACATGTTTTTTTTTTACTAAAAATCCCGAATTGCACTCTTATTCAGATCATTATAATGCCGCTTGAAAATTTTTACTGCCGATGTATCTGTGATGCAGTGGTCGAGCTTCAGTACAAAAAATTCCCAGAATCGAATCCCCGTATAGGTTATGTGGGAATTTTAATATAATCTAATTATGTTTGTGATGACAGTAATCGTCATGCCGCAAAAAAATTAAAAATAATTTTTTCCTTACTTTTTCATTAAAACAGTCCAATTTATAATTTATTTAACCCCTTCCCTGTTTTTCCCCAGCTGAACTCGGGCAGGAGAAATATACCATCCTGGCTCATCCCGAGTGTAGCTCGGGCACTGTGAAATTTTACACTGTGCAATCAGTCTTTCCCGAATTATTTCACATGTGCTTTTTATGGTTTTGAATGCTTTTTTTACTTTTCTGGATACTAGAATATTTGCTGCTCAAAGAGAGACAGTAGAGGGAAAAAGGTAAGGAGAGAAACAAGGTTCTACTGTCCAGATTGCGATGTTGGACTCTGTGCAGTACTGTGTTTTAGATTGTATCAAACACGACCAAATTTTGATTAATAATTTCATAATCACTTATGTAAATGCATAGAATATAAATAAAATTTAATTCTAGATAAAATATATGTATTCTAAGCTTTATATTTATAGTTACAGTGAATTGACTCCAAAGTCTAATGATTTCTGCCTTACAGAAAGCCAATTACACATGTAAATTACTCATTTGTTTAAAATGATTTTTTTACATTAATTTTTAGGAAATTTTGTATGCGAATGAAGCTATTATGTTTAAAAAGCTCTGGATATATAAAAATAAGTATTAAAAAATTGACATATTTTGAAATATAATTCCGAAATTAAATGAACCTGGAAGGGTTTAAAAACATTTTATACTTTTTGTATTTGCAGTGTTAAAACAGGACAACGTCTGTCGGGTCATCTAGTATACGATAAAATTGAATTATAGTGTCTAATTTTAATGTAACCCTTTTAATTTATCAAAGAAAAACTACTAAGTCCCAATCTATGAATATTTTTTTCAAAAATAAACAGTTCGACATAAACTCCCCAGAAATGGTTATAAAACAAGAAAAAATTTTCAAAATAAATTTGATCAATTAATATATTTTCTGAATGAAAAATCAGGTCCTATGACAAATGTTATTTCAAAAATTTTTCCTTAAAAAATAAATGAAAGAAAAAAGCTTTTTAATACGTTAAACAGGTAATATGACAGAAATAGTTTTCTGTTTCAAAGTTTTTGTTTTTCAACTAATTGCTTACCTTGATTCAATCATCTTAAATGAGTTTCATATAAATTCATTTTTAACATTACTGTTAGCATTATTCTACGGATAAATACAAATAGAGATGTTAAGTAGAGAAAGGGTAGAACAAAAAATATGTATTGTGTTTATCCTGGTTGATTTAATTTCATGAGATAACTTATTAATCCATAATTTACCAATTGAGTTTAAAGTAAACGTTATAATTTTAAAGAGAAATTTAAATGAGAAAGATGTTCTGTAAACACCAACTTTTTCTCCTTCTGGTCCAGGAAGACCTGTTTTTTCTTCTTCTGGTACTTTAGATTCGGGTTCTCCAGGTTCTCCTATATCTCCATCCGGTCCAGACTCGCCCTAACAAAAGCATACATAAGCATAAAATCTCCAGTAACTAACTGGATGTTTAATATTTTAATTAAAGCAGTTCATTAAGTTGAGATTAATTTATTTAGACAAGCAACTCCCTCTCATTTCACGTGAAGTTACAAAAACTTCACATGGAACGTATAAAGAGTAAATGAAGAGTTTTTAAAGAAATAAAAGGTTTAAGGCTCAAAATAAAAGGCTTGTTTATTATTCAATTTTATTCCATAATACTTTTCGATAATACTTTTTTTTAGTTTTATAAAATATGTTTATAGTTATAAAAGATATTTTATGGCCTATTAACTACAAACTACACATTTAAAAATAAGTCATTTTTCCTAACAGCAATGGATACTGGGACTTTATATTGGTAAGTAGGTAAAAGATTTCAATGCAGCATATATAAGTCATTAAAATGTGATTTATGTCAAGCGATGACATAATGGTAGGGCGTTGCTTTTTAGTACCAGAGTTCATAGGTTTGAATCCCACTATGGCATGGTTGTTCGCAGCCGTTTGCAATCGAATTAAAGCAGTAAGTTTCGGTCTCACTAGCCCCCACGTAGCAAAATAGTAAACCGTTGTGGGTCAAACCAAACCAAACAATATAATACACTAAACAGAAAGTGTAGATTTTTATACTGAAGAGTAGCATATTTAAGGCGTTGCTCTACACTTCATGTTATTTACGAGTGTTAAAAATAATTTCAATTTATAATTAAATGGATCATTTAACGTGCATAGACCCGACTCTATAACTTTACATATATATGTCAGTTCAGATTGAACACCTTAAGATTATAATCCCGTATACAATAATAGACTAAGTTATCTGTTCGTCTGTTCTCGAATTTATGAAGCGGTTGGACCTGGAATGGATAGAGGCATCCATATTAGATTTTTCATGATTTATGGTTGGCAAAATTCACACCCAGTTCGAAAACGTTCGAAATCCAATCCTCCCCCCTTTTTGAGCGTTTAATGCCATTATTTCAAGCTCTATTGTTCCCGGTTAAGAGCAGACAATTAAATTTATCAATTTATCACGTAATAAATAGGTAAAAATAATAATTTTTTTTCTAGCATTATGACGTCATTCCTCCAACCATCTCATTTAGTCATTTCTTATACTAAAGGATTTAAATATCTTCTGCATTATTTTCGTACGTTTTATCACTGAACTTAGATATTACATAAATAATTTTCTTTTATATTTGTCTTAAATAATAGA
Organism: Pardosa pseudoannulata; assembly: GCA_032207245.1. Lineage (NCBI taxonomy): Eukaryota > Metazoa > Arthropoda > Arachnida > Araneae > Lycosidae > Pardosa > Pardosa pseudoannulata. Next base: position 12,226,701 of record CM063498.1, read on the forward strand.
ATAGGTATAAATGTGATAATTTAAAATTTTATCAACGATTATTTTTTGTTGCAGTGAAAATTTTATCACCGGTATTAACAACAAAGTCTAGGAGTCAATTTCATGGATTAATATATATCTAGTTTAAGTTATATATATTTGAAAATTAAGAAGCTTGTTCTTTTGTGTGCTTGTTTTGTATACATAACCACACGGTTTGCGATCGATTCGTTAAATATTCATTCATATATACCGCGAAATAATCACTGTCAATATTAAATCCTCTTTTGTCCAACCTATCACGTAATATGAGACGATACATTAAAGTTGGTAACTAACATGAGGTCAGTAAAGATAAACTAATTACTGAGCGTGTACCAGATAATTTTCAGGCAAAAAACAAACCATTTTTTACCTGCCTTATAGGGTACTTTACAATTCTAGAAAATTTAAAATTTTACTGATCCCGTCATATGACGGGCTATATGCTAGTAAAAGAAATATATTTTAAAAAGGCAGCTTTAATGTAAAGAATAATGCATCTTACTTTTTGACCTTTAGATCCCTTCATTCCAGCACCTCGAGGCCCCATATCACCTTTGTCTCCCGGGAAACCTCGGAAACCCTGTTTAAAGAACAAACTTACATTCAAGTAATATGTATCACTTTAAATATATTCGATATCACTAGTGTCATAATAACTTTGATATAAACTTAAAGATAATTCATAGGTTCATAGGTATTTACCATTGGGATCCTTTAAGATATTAAGGCAACAGTGGATTATTTTGTTCTTAACCCATTAACGCCCAGCGTCCTCATTTGAGGACAGTCAAAAAATGGTTTGTAGAGTTTTTGTTTTCTTGAAACGATTCTTCCTTTTTAATGGAAATAGATATTAATCTTATAAATAATCTCCCAAGTTTTCCTATATGATCTTATCTATAATTTTGTCATTTCTATCGGCATTTTATGATTATCAAGCTTAGAATAGGAACGTATTATGACCAGTATTCTGAACGTATACCGGTCAAAATCATGGCGAATAGCCATATGTGTAATAAGTCATCTCTTTTCAGTAAATTTCTCATATATGATTGCAAATAAATTTCTTATCACTAAGTTTTCCCTTTTTTTAAAGACATCTTATTATGTTTTAAAATGACACCTCCTCACAAATGATGACTTGATGTCATATTTAAAGATTTCATATTTTGTTTTACTTCCAGGTGTCTATAATAGCTTCTATGTTAAGTATTTACTAATATATAGACATCAGAAATATCCGGGCGTTAATGTGTTAATCTATCTGTTTGAAAACATTACATGTCGCTAGCTATATATTTACGCATATGTAGTTAAACTTTTAAAGTAAAAGACTGGTTATTTCTATAATTATTAATTATTAGTTGCTTTAAAATTAACTTTCTTGAAATACTTCAGATTCAAACTTTTTGCAAAAGATTTTGCGATTTTTATTTAAAGGATACATTTTAGAGATTAAAATAAAACTTAGTTGTTACCACTACCACTGAGGGAAAAATATAACGAAAAAAAAGTTAAAAAAATAGGTTTTCGTGTGAAAAATATTTATAATTGTTCTTTTAAGAACTGATTTTAAGCTTCAAAGCACATAAAATCGAACTGACTTTCATTACATATATGCTGTAAGGTAAATAGTTAATAGTATAAATCAAAGGTAAATGACAGAAAATTGTCTCAAATACTTATAAAATCCAAAATATTTTGTGTAAAAATATTTTTTATTGGTAATAATTATATCATAAGGTTTATTAATAATAATTATATAATAATGATGGATATTAAAACACATCCTTTTATTTTTCAGTCTTGGTTATATTTCACAATTCAGTGAGACAGAAATTCGTAACTTTCAGTCCACTTTCAGAAATCTTTTTATTTTTCCTTCTTGGTTATATTTGACAATTCATCTAGACAAATTCTTAATTTTCAGTCCAGTTTCGGAAATCATTTTATTATTCATTCTTGGTTATATTCCGCAATCCAGTGAGACAGAAATTCGTAATTTTCAGTCCAGTTTCAGAAATCCTTTTATTTTTCCTTCTTGGTTATATTTGACAATTAAATGAGACAAATTCTTAATTTTCAGTCCAATTTCGGATTTATTATTCATTTTTGGTTATATTTCATAATTCAGGGAGACAGAAATTCCCGATTTTCAGTAAAATATTGACCAGTTAGAAGATCATCATCGCAGACTTAAGTTACATTAATTTACGAAACATAAATTTCAATTCACAACTCACCACCTGAGGTCCGGGACTACCTTCCATTCCTCTTTCTCCTGGATATCCGGGATAACCTGGAGGTCCCTTAAGTAACAGAACAAGTATAATAGGACATAGGTAAACACATAAAATAATCAAAACATTATAGAAATAATACATATACAGAAAAAGACAAGGAGACTAGAAAAATAATGCAAAGGGTTCTTGTTTTTACTTGATTTCCCGGCCTCCCTGATTCTCCCGGATCTCCTCGAATTCCAAGAGAGTTGAAACCTCCGTCTCCAGGATCACCCTGCAATACGTAATAAGTATGGTAATATTTACTTGGGTAGTACATCCAGGAAAAATAATTCAATTTTATGAATGAGTAATTTTTTTTAATTCTTAGGAAATATACAGAAGCAAACTATTATAAAGTAAATCCCTTTTTAGAAATATTATAGATTGAAGTAACCGAACGCTGGCCGATTGGTTAAGGCGCTGATCGTCGGTGCCGGAGTTCGTGGGTTCGAATCCCACTATGGCATAGATGTTCGTAGCTGTTCGGGATCGGTTTTAAACAGTAGGTTCCGGTCTCGTTAGCCCTAGTGTGCAAAACAGTACACCGTAGCGCTCCAAACCTTTATAGATTGGAGTATATTAAAACCCCATTAGTTTAAACACATTTTAAAATTGGGGTATATAATAAAATAGGAAAAGATATCAACGGAAAAATTACCATTTTGAATCTTATGTCTCCTTTTATCACGTATTTTAAGCTAAGATTGCAAAAGAGCTGTACTGCTTTAATTTAGACGTACTTCTTACGAATGGTAGAAGAAGGATTTGTTTATTTAAAGCATACATTTAGAGATTAAAATATTTAGTTGTTATCACTACCACTGAGGAAAAAATATAACGAGAAAAAAATTTAAAAAATAGGTTTTCGTGTGAAAAATATTTATAATTGTTCTTTTAAGAACAGATTTTAAGCTTCAAAGCACATTAAATCGAACTGACTTTCATTACATATATGCTGTAAGGTAAATAGTTAATAGTATAAATCAAAGGTAAATGACAGAAAAATGTCTCAAATACTTATAAAATCCAAAAACTTTTGTTTAAAAATGTACAAGTGTTTTATTAGTAATAATTATATCGTAAGGTTTATAAATAATAATTATATTCGTTTAAGAATGATAGATATTAAAACACATCCTTTTATTTTTCATTCTTGGTTATATTTCACAATTCAGTGAGACAGAAATTCGTAACTTTCAGTCCAGTTTCAGAAATCTTTTTATTTTTCCTTCTTGGTTATATTTAACAATTAAATGAGACAAATTCTTAATTTCCAGTCCAGTTTCGGAAATCATTTTATTATTCATTCTTGGTTATATTCCACAATTCAGTGAGACAGAAATTCGTAATTTTCAGTCCAGTTTCATAAATCCTTTTATTTTTCCTTCTTGGTTATATTTGACAATTCAACGAGACAAATTCTTAATTTTCAGTCCAATTTCGGATTTATTATTCATTTTTGGTTATATTTCATAATTTAGGGAGACAGAAATTCCCGATTTTCAGTAAAATATCGATTAGTTAGAAGATAATCATCGCAACCTTAAGTTACAATCATTTACGAAACATAAATTTCAATTCACAACTCACCTGAGGTCCGGGACTACCTTCCATTCCTCTTTCTCCTGGATATCCGGGATAACCTGGAGGTCCCTTAAGTAACAGAACAAGTATAATAGGACAGAGGTAAACACATAAAATAATCAAAACATTATAGAAATAATATATATACAGAAAAAGACAAGGAGACGAAACATAAAGCAAATGTTGTTGTTTTTACCGGATTTCCCGGCCTCCCTGATTCTCCCGGATCTCCTCGAATTCCAAGAGAGTTGAAACCTCCGTCTCCGGGATCACCCTGCAATATGTAATAAGTATGGTAATATTTACTTGGGTAGTAAATTCAGGAAAAATAATTCAATTTTATGAATGAGTAATTTTCTTTTATTCTTAGGAAATATACAAAAGCAAAGTATTATAAAGTAAATCCCTTTTTAGAAATATTATAGATTGAAGTATATTAAAACCCCATTAGTTTTAACACATTTTAAAAGTGGGGTATATAATAAAATAGGAAAAAGATATCAACGGAAAAATTACCATTTTGAATCTTATGTATCCTTTTGCCACGTATTTTAAGCTAAGATTGCAAAAGAGCTGTACTGCTTTAATTTAGACGTACTTCTTACGAATGGTAGAAGAAGGATTTGTATTAGGTTAGCAACTGAGTTCCCACCGTTATTTTGAAATTTTTAACAATTTAATATTTAATAGAAATAACTAACTAATTAATAATGTATTCTCCCTTGTTATCCTTCCTAACGCTCCAAAAGATTTTCAATACCACGTTGCTAGAAATTTTCCCTTTTTGACACACACAAAAAAAAATTCATCGAACCAAACTGTCAATTTGAAATCAAAATTAAACAAAACTTTATATAAATTGCAAAAATGGCATTTGAAAGGAATCGAAAAAGGTGGAAACTCGATGGTGTCAAAGAACGACATGTATAGCAGCACGTCATAGCCGCACATTAGAAGGCCTTTCTTGGTTAGATTGGTGGTATGTGGGCTTGTACTGTCCTGCAGCATAACTCCATGCTGCTGATTAGGTCTCTTCTTTTAAGTAATCGTATAAGTCAATGTATCTTTTGAATGTAACAGTTAGGCGTACACAATTTGGTTTCGTTTAAGCAATTCGGAATGGATAATCCCTTCCAAGTCCCACCATACGTAGAACATCGTTAGCTTAATTGCTATTGAGTAGGTTTAATCGTTTTTCATTGAACTAATCTGAATGGCCAGAACAAAGTGTGTCTTCGAAGCCATAATTGGACAAAGGAGCAAAAAAATGTAAGGTAGAACTTTTTCTTGGGAAAACGGAAATAATTGTGCTCTTGTATTGAGGTTATTTTTTCCAATAGCGATTTAAAATTAAAATTGGGAAAGTACTTTAGTTTCATTTAGGCTAAATTTTTAATGCATATGTAATTTTAATACCTGTAAACTAACCAACAGAATTATAAGTTTATCTTAAAATATTAAGTAAACTTTAAAATATTAAGTAATTAAGAAAATTAAGTAAAAAATCAGATTTTTTCAAAAGGTCTAATTTTTTAATAAATTAAATTATTTCAATGCTTTTTGATACAACATATTTCTTGTACACTGGACTAGTAAATCACGTAAAATCTTTGCTTAATTTACATTTGATAAAAAATGTTGGTCTTTCAAAATCATACACATTGAATTTTTAACGAATTTTCATTACCTTTATATCTAACTATGAGTGTAACATCATTAAAAATTATCCAAATTTAAAGCTTTAAATACTATCAAAAGCATTCGTAATAATTTTCAACAAAATATTTTAAGAACTTTTTGAGAAATCACATTTCAAGTTTCGACATTTTATTAAAAATACCGTTCTGAGAAAAACACATTTGAAGTTTATGAAAGCAACTTTAACTAATAAAAAAAATAAAATACATATTTAAAATCCCCCAGATTTTCTTGCTTCAAAACTTTCTAATTGCCAAGTTGCTATTTATTAAAAATACTAGAAAAATGTTTAAAGTAATCTTCATGAAAATTTAAAAAATTTTGTCTAAAAAATGTTCTTTAAAAGGCTTTAAACTCACAACTTCTGGTTCCGAAGTCGCTACTTTCGTTTTGTTTTGAAAACTGTCACTGATGTTTAAATAGCTGTAACTTTTCTTTAAAATGCCATAGAGACAAAACAAAAACAGATTTAGAGGCCTAAAAGTTGAAATTTTACAATAGAAAATAAAAAAATTATGATTTTTGGCAAAAAATGACGTTTACAACGTAGACGGATACCTTATATTTTTGTGTTATTTTCAGAGATATTTTATAGGATGAAAGTAAACAAGCAGTTTTTTAAAAACACACTTTTAATTTTATTCAAAAATTTAATGTATCTTACATAACTGAATTCAGTGGTTTTTATTTAAAAAGATTTAAGTGAAACGTACTTAATAATGTTATTAAACAAAAAAATTTCCCATATTTGTATATTAAATCTCCAAAAATATGCATCAATTAAAAGTTGTTATTTCTTTATAGATTGATGTAATTTTTTTTTATTATCGTACTATAAAAAGAAAAGTGATCATTTTTTAAAACTGAGTCAAAGAGTTAAATTCGTCTTATCGCTTTTGTCACTATAATCTCCAAGATGAAAGTGAAAGACAGTCGAAGGATGAAGAAATGGCTTTTAAATCATACCTTTGGTCCTGTTCTACCAGATGTTCCATCTCGTCCTGGAGGTCCTCTTCTTCCTGGTGTCCCAGATGATCCAGGCCGGCCCTTCGATAGAAAATTAGTCATAATCAGAAAAAAAGATATTTTTAAATACACAAGTTCCACCTCTTCTTCACAGATTGTTAAAGTTATGACCATTAGTGTTTTATGCAGTGTACAAATTAATGTGTTACCTTCTTCAAATTTAATCTAGAACCTAACACAAAATTAACTTAAACATTGTGTGTGTATTAGCATATAGCTCAAGTATATAATTTACGAGGAATTTTTAAAAATCCATACCTGAAATCTGCAAAATTGATAATTTAAAAAATAAAATAAAATCCCAACTTAAAAGAGGAATGGAGAAACTGAATCTGAGCAGAAGCCTGTAAAGTAGTATTTCTGTCAAGGCTCTTATAGATCACTTCTGTCGCGTGCGTGTTTACGTTATATTTATGGCGCATTCCCTTCTTCTTGTGTCTATATTCTTTGGCATTGATGGTGTAGTTACTTGCTCCACCTACAGAACGGAGGGTAGTACATGGTATTTACAAGTGAAGGTCAATCATAAAGTTATCGAAGTTTAATTTATGTTAGTGTGACTGTCGATTTCTGGTCTAGTAATTGAAAGGTTGTTAATTAAGTTGTGTAAGTTAGAAGAAAGCTCAGAAGCCCTATTTACATGTATAAAGAAGCAGCGCAATTGCAGGGTAAATCAGTCAACAGTGTTCCTCTTTCAAGATATATCCCTAGCTAGGGAAACACAGGTGTAGAAAATTTCCACCTTTCTTCCAGGGTAATTGCAGAGTTTTACCTCTTTTCCCATAATCCTTTGCACTTGTTGGCTCTAAATTTGACGTCTCACAACAGTCCCGGCCAAAAGGAGAGTTAAAATTACTGCTTATGTAAACGGGTTTTTCTGACTCTCCAAGTAAAATCCCTTTTCACCCAATAAAATGAAGGTAATTTTACTGGCACATGTAAACATGGATAATATGTCATTTCAGTTTTATCATTTTTTAAAATAGATAATCTTCCGTAATTGCCAGTTTTATAGCTCAAAATGCAAATCATTACAATTCTTGACTGTTATTATTAATAAACTCCAAGATTATAATTATATCCAAGATTTTGACAAGACGATTTAGAGAAAAAATATAACACGCCATTCAAAGCATTTGTTCTTTCAAAATTTAAAGTAATTTTCTTTATCTACAGATCTTCTCCCATCATATTGGTGACCTTAAATCTGAAGAGACGCAGGCGGTCAAAGAATTTAAAGGATTGACCGCTTACGAATGATAGGAAGAATTAGAAAAATGACAGATTAAAAGCCTAAAATCTTTTGCCGAATGCTAATTATTCTATGTATGACAACTTTTAAATGGGTTTGGTAAGTGATCCATAATTAAACTGAAGGCCGAAGACCTGAAATGACTTTTCAAAAAGTCAGATAGCAGAAAACGCTATATGGCATGCTTATTCAACATATTCTAAAAAGTTAAGTATGGGGTCGCTAAAATTGTTAAAGGGTTCATTACAAATGACATTTAGAAATTGAAATATGATATACGTAAGTGATTATTTCTAGATGAACAAAGACATTTGTACGTTTTATCAATCAGTTGTATGTAATTAACATTTAAAGATAAGTATATACAATTTATATTGCGTCAAAATATAGCATCGAGTAGATCAAGATGATGTAAGCTAACTGAAACGGCCTTGGTCAGCACCCGGCTGTAGTGCTTAGGAAAAAGAAGAATACAATTTAAATTATGTCAAGAAAAAAGAACAAAACACACGAGAAGTACAAATTAGATGAAGTAACTGAAGTCATTCATTTACATAATTAGTTTTTTATAACAATGCAAACATGGTTAACAAGTGATTCGTGCTGTCTCATAAGATTGTTCTCAGAAGATTATGAAGATTATCTTTTTTACTGAAACTATTTAATATCCTTAAAATACAAGACGAATAATTAATCAAATTTTGCTTCTTTATGTACCGTAGTGTAGAAATTTTAAGTGCTGTATCTTTAAAAATATTTCTACTTTATAAATTATATGTTTTTAAGTATGAATTTTTAAAAATCTTTTTCAGTACACTCGTATTTAGAATCCACTTATTACTATATTTCTATATAAACTTCCTTAAATTAAAATAGATCAAACCTAAAAGTTAAAACAGAAAGGGGGTTCTATTGCTTGAGAGAAAAATTATCATTAAAACTCTATATTACTCATCTAGCATGAGTTGCACATGTGTATTTATGGGAAAGCGCCGATCTACAAGTCTAGCAGCAAAATAAAGATATAGGTTTTTATCTATGCTACAAGAATTCCGTTTGCGTCTTCAGTTAAGTGATATACTGCGTCAATAGTTAAAGCAATGGTACTGCTACCTGTTTTAGTGATTCTGCAGTGAAACATTTTTTTGAAATTTATTCGTTGGGGTTTGCTATTTATGCTTAACTCCCACCAAATCGGTAAAAGAGCGACTCATGATAAATACAATTTAGTAATTTACAACTTTAATGTACTAAAGATTGTTATCATATTGCCACATTTAAAACGGCACTACCGAGCTCCATGGCGCAATGGTTAGAGTCGCGGGCTACGAACCGAAAGATCTTCGGTTCGATCCTGCATCAGGACAAATTTGTTTCCGTAATTTTATGTTCGATTTCTTAAGTAGTCAAGAAGACTTCTAAATTATGCTAATTTTCTGTTGCATTAAAATATTTCTAGAAGGTTCTGTTACCTTATAAAAGCCTCTGTAAAAACTGCGAGCGGCAGTTGTTGTTTGAGTACGAGCTAGGTAGCTTGGGCTTTAATAAATTGTTATTTCTTAAGCTTGACTCTTGATTGTGTTCCACCTGTACTTTCATCCACGTGACAATATTAATAGACATATTTTACTATATATATGTGCAAGTAAAACTGCTGGGGATTAAATATGCAAAATGCAAAGCAAAAACAAACAACCCAACGTTGTTTGATAGTTATGTCTTCCAGTACATCTGAAATGAAATCAGGTACAACTCCGTGGTTATCTGATTATAAAACGGAGAAGGCGCAAAGGTTGAAACCCGAAGTATCTTGCACTGTTCGCCAAGGAAACTTTGTTACAGGGCTGCTACTTACGGCGATCATCTACACCACTAGATTATCTAATGACGTCACTAGAAGTGCATTTCGGCATTTTGGGTTATGTCGAAAATGGGAGCTTTTGCTACTCTGGAGGAGATTTTTGTCATAATGACACAGCCAGTATCGACTATTCCGATCGTTTAGAGTCCCTGTGAGTAGCAGTCCAGGAGTCACTGTCTGTGTGATCAACACATGTTGCTGTTTTAATGGTTATTGGTTAAGTCTTGGCTTAGTGACGTCACAGCGTGGAAACTACATACCACTATCTTCTCTAAAGAATGGCACAGACTATCTCTCGATCTAATTAATTTTCAACGCCATTTGCAGCTATCTGTTTAACAGAAAATTTAATCTAGAACATAATACAAAATTGACTTAAACATTGTGTAAATGTTAGTATTTACCTCAAGAATATAATCTTTGAGGAATTTTTTAAAATCCCTACCTGAAATCTACAAAATTGATAATTTAAAAAACAAAATCAAATCACAATTTAAAAGAGGAATGAAGAATCTGAATCTGAGCAGAAGCCTGTAAAGTATTTTTCCTGTCAAGGGTTTGGGAGATCACTTCTTTAGCATACGTATTCACATTATCTTTTCCCTTCCTCCTGAGTCTATATTCTTTCCTGATTACTATCCAAATAAGATGTCTAAATGATTCTTAATATGAGTAAAATTTCAACGACTATTGGGCACCCGGACGAAATTAAAAAATTCTGATCCTGACTAGAAAGCTCACATTTTTTTTAAAATTTTAATTTTTTTAAATAATTTTTCAGGTGCAATATTTGCTTTGTATCAGCTTATCCGATAGGTGCGTTTGTGATATTTTGTTTCAGAAAACTGAAAATAAAAATTGTTTTAGTGTTTTGTATTTGAAATGCCGTCAAACAATGAAAGGGATAGTGAAAAGTTCAAAAATATACTTCATAAAATGTTTTAAAAAATACACGCCAAAGATATGTCGGGAGAATTATGATTTAACTCTTAATTTGGCTAAGTCCGCTACAACAAACAATCAAATAAATAAAATCTTTATAATAAATGTATATTTTTATCGATAATATATAATGTATTAAATATATTATAAATTGTTATTATTAATTATTATTATTATTATTTAAATTATTATTATTATTATTGCTATTATTATTTATTTAAATATATTTTTAATCGATATTTAAAAAAAACATCTTGACAAATTAAGGGTTAATATCCTATTTTCTTAAATTTCGGTACACTTATTAGAATAATTTGAAAGATTGAATGTCCAATTTTTCCATTTCTACAAACAGAATTTCTGTACTAACGAAAAATTTAAGCTCAGTGATATACTTAAATTAGTCTTAAAACTTTATATCCTTTCTCAACTTTTTTTATAAAAAATGTTTAAAATTTATCAAAAAGCAAATCCTTTACTGTTCGATGACTTAATTTCTGAGGCTATACCGAATTTACAAAAGATAAATCTGGTAGATTAAAAAAATATGCATATCTGACCTACAGTATCAAACGCTTTGAACAACAGTTAAAAGGCCATTCAATTAAATAATCTCCCAAATTTCTTCTCTCGAAGTACAAAATGTGTACGATCACTAATCTACAAATATTTTGATTCTATTTCTAAATTGAAATGAAATACAAGCTTATAAACTTTTCACTAAATTGAAGGGTCACACGTTGTTATAAGTATCCGTAATTAATATTCCTTGAAGGAGCGAAATCATAGCTTTAGTATTAGAGCATATGCTTAAAGTGTGACATTTTTTTCATTTTTGATTTATTTCGCTGTCTAGCTTTTCGTAGTTTTTCTTATGCAAATCATAAGGATGACGATATTTCCGAAATGCCAATCATTCTCTATTTTCCTAGAGTTCATTGAGTCACTTTCGACTACAGTTACACTCCAACTGAGATATTCTTTTGTTTCAAGGCTTTACAAATATTTGTCTTTACTTTTGCTTGTTATATTTTAAAGGGAAAAAAAATTCTACGTGGCTATGTCTGAGTTAACTACTGTTGAATGTCACACAAAATACTTCGGTTGATAAACATTAGTTTATTTTAATGCACATTTAGGATAATTTTTTTCTATTACAGTTTAGGACACCTTCTCACACGGGTGCCACTTCACACAGACACACACACACACACAGAATTCTTTTTCTTTTTCGTGGAACATGACGAAAACGCCACCTAACGGTGTGAACCTCAACAGCTACAAATTTACAAAGACAGAACCGCAACATGAGGGAAAAATCTCCTAAATTATGCAAGAGTCGTTCTTTATGTAATTTTATGTTGAGAATAATCTAAGATATATTTATGCATTTAACTTTAACAGTTGGTGGGAAATTTAAAAGAAATAAAATGAAATTAGGGCCATATAAGTTATAATAGGAAAAGGATAATATTCAAAATATTACTTACGTCAGTTCCATTACACCCTGGAAAGCCAGGATCTCCTACCGCACCATCGGCTCCAGGTAAACCCTACAAAAAAGATTGATCAAGAAAGGGTTAATATTTTATGATAAATGATAAAAAAAACTTAACGTCGTCTATTTGATACATTTTACTGTTAAAACTCTCAATTTTGTTCTTAATACGTTCTCTGCCTAAGATGATGTGGTGCTTCTGTTGGCACTCGCTGAGGATCTTATCAGAATTTTTATGCTTTAAAATTGTTTTCTGCGTTATTAATTTAAATGTAGAAACATGATATAACTTTTAGATGTAAATTAATTTATGTTAGAAATAATTGGGCTTAATGTTTACTTAACCAGCGGTTAAATATACAATTGTTATATATCCAATTTTTGACATTTTAAAAATTACTTAAATTTACTTGTTCAAGGAGTCTACATATTTATTCTATTTTTGTGTGCCCATATGAGGCGATTTTACGCAGTAGGCCAAATTCTCAAATTAGGACAATTCTATCTTTAGTTTCAAACGGAAGGGCAGTTTATTGTTTGTGTATTGGCTGTTGTAAACATGAAAATGAATGGGAAGGGCTTTATAGTAGTTCGTGACGTTGCGACAAATTGCCTTATTGGTTTTTTTTTAAATAGAGCAGTTTCTCTCAACGTCACGAACTACTATAATGCCCTTCCCATTCATTTTCATATTTACAACAGCCAATAGGCAAACAATAAACTGCCCTTCCGTTTGAAACTAAAGCCAGAATTGTCAAAAGATGACATGTGCCCTGATGCGTGAAATCACCTAATTTCATCTTACTTTACTTTCATCTTATGTAAATTTCTTGTGCTTGGGTTGAAGTAAGTCAGCTGATGAAAAGACTGATGTTGTTTTATTCTGCGGCAGTTGCTGTATAGCGTTAAACACCAAACAAGGGTGGTTAACGTTTGTCATATTGTTTAACGTTTTTAAATAAAGTAAATGGTTTTTTTAAGATTGTTCCTAGTTTCCTTAGTTATACCTTGCTACAAAATGTCACATACAGTTAACTCTTCGGTTAAGGTCCCAGCTGCCGTACAATGTTATGTATAAAAGTTAATTATGAAGATTATTTTATTGCTATTGGATTATATTTTCTGCTGAAATTGGTTGTTTTTCTAGTCTGGTATCTATCCAAGTGGAGAAAAGATTCTTGATATGTATTATGTCTTTGATAGGAATACTTGGGTTTGGTGTGTACTTAACCAGAGGTTGAATACACAATTATTATAGAATTACTTAGATTTTCTTGTTCAAGGAATCTATTTATTATATTTAAGTGTGCGTACTGTTTTTTTCTTGTTTTTAATTTCATCTTATGTAAAATTTTAAGTAAATTTTTTGTGCTTGGGAAGTCAGCCCAGAATTGGGTAAAAGACTGGTGTTTTATTCTGTTGCAGTTGTTGTGTAGCTCTAAATAGAAGTGAGGGCGATGATAATTTGTCTTATTTTAACACTTTTAAATAAATCTAATGTTTTAAAGAGTGATTTGCTTTTGTTGGTCGAACCTATAACAACGCCCTCCTACAAAATGTCACATGCGACTGATAATTTATTATACATTGTCTACCAATAAGTATTTGGACTCCTATGCAAATGCGATGTCTGCGGTCCTGGGGTACGTCACGGCATCCGCCGGTATACATCCTGTATGAAAAAGCATCGACATTAGTCGCATGCAAAATGCCGCGCAGTTCGGAGCTCTCTGATTTCGAGAAAGGTATAATTATCGGGTATCACAAACGGGGCCGATCCTTACGGGATATATTTAGCGATCTGAAATACCCAAAATCGACAATGGCCTATGTAATTAAAGAAGTGGGAGATGAGCGGTGATTTTCGGAATGTGCCTAGAGTCTGCAGACCAACGAAACTGGGAGATAGAGACCGACGGATGCTGTCCAGAGAAATTCGGAAGAACCACACCCAACCGATGGCTCTCATCCGCGAGGAGTTTCAACAGGCATCCGGGAGTATTGTTTCAATGAATACCATCCGTAAGGAAGCACATCTGCTTGGTTTTCATGGTCGTGCTGCTGCCCATAAGCCTTTGATCACAAAGTCCAACCACGCTGCTCGGTTAATGTGGTGCAAAGCACATCGAAATTGGACTGTAGAACCATGGAAAAGGGTTCTTTGGAGCGACGAATCAAGGTTCACCCTTTACCATTCAGATGGCAGGGTCTGGGTCTGTCGTCTGCCTGGAGAACGTCTCCTGCCAGAATGCATTGTGCCAACAGTCAAGTTCGGCGGAGGTGGAATTATGGTCTGGGGGTGTTTCTCCTGGTATGGACTGAGTCCTTGGTCCCCATTCATGGTAAGCTCAATGCCGATGCCTACTGCCCTATTTTGAATGACAATGTGCTTCCAACGTTGGGGTAGTTTTACTGGTCGGACCCCAGTTACTTTCAGGACGATAATGCCAGTTATCATGTTTCGAGGTTAACCAAGGCTTGGTATGGTGCCAATGGAGTTCATCGAATGAACTGCTCTGACCAGAGCCCAGACCTGAACCCTATCGAGAACCTCTGGAACGAGTTGGATCGCCGAATTAAGGGGGTGCACTACCCGTTTAAAATTGGTGAAGGAACTTGCATGTCTTCTCCGAGCCGAGTGGAAGACAATACCACTAGCTGTCATTCAAAGACTTGTGGAAAGTATGCCCGGGTGGCTTCAAGCTGTAATTGCCTCTCGTGGAGGCTTTACCAACTATTGATTTTGAATAAAGTTAGTTTTTCTTTTCTAACACAGGTGTCCAAATACTTATTGGTAGACAGTTTATTGATAATTAATTATATTTATTCAAATTTCAACATATCAATGACTTTCATGTTGTAGTCATTAAATTTGCGTTAGTTTTGAGAAATTCATGGTCCGTTTTAATGAATTTTTGTATTTTAAGTGTACAATTAAGATCATTTAAACTTTTTAGTGGGGAGACTCAATGATATTTATGAAAACTTTGTAGGATCCTGTGAGCACTGGGCAAATCAAACATACACGTGAGTGAAACTATCAGTTTTCAGTCTGACTTTGTTTTATGTCTTGGTATTAAAAATTAATGTGAAAATATAAAACGAGAAACATACAAATAAATGATACAATCATAAAAATAAATTCAATTACTTTGGTAAATTCAAACATTATATGGAGTCATTTGGAAGGTCACTATTGAGGAATCCCCAGTGAGCATGTCTTAGCAAATTATACTGATCTTGAATATGCAGGGTATTTAATAAACTGACAGCGTCACGTGCAAAGCAAGTAAAATGAACACTTCTATTACGAAAAAAATGCGTCTAAGCGTATTTCCTCTTCCTGTATTGTCTTCATCTATTTGCAGATACATCGTGTAAAAATACTTGATAATTGTAGAATTATAGGTTAAATAAATATCAAAATTGCTCAAAGTTTTGACGAGCCCTATTACAGATTCCGTGATCCTCTTTAGGGGCGTGCAAGTTTAAGAAAATCTGATTTAAATGCAAATACAGCATAATACTTTTACTTATAAATGAATTTATACAAGTATAATATTCAAATTTCCACATACAGACTGTTATTTGTGTTCATGAAATTTTGTTATTTTCTTGAGAAATAAGATTAATTTTAGTATGCCAAGTGTACGCCAATTACATTCTACCTGCACGTAAAACAATTAAACATTGCTATGGAGATGCACGAATTCGGGGATTCAGGCACGGCAACAATGAATTATCTATTGGGTGGCAAGTACCTTCTGTCAACTACGAAGTAGGAGGCAGCAAACGTATTAACCCTTTGCCTTAAAACAACGTATGTAAGACGTGATCGTACTGTTGTTCCTAAAATGAAAACCTCGTACCACACACGTGATGATTCTGTCTGGGCAAAAGTGAAAAGCTCGCATCAGACATGTTATTGTTTATAGGCGATAAAGTTTTTGTTTTTGCGTTATTGTTTGTTACAGTTGCAATAGAGCAATTTCGCGCACCGTCGCGGACTACTATAATGCCCTTCCCATTTATTTTCATGTTTACCACAGCCAGTCATGTTTACAGGCAAACAATAAACTGCCCTTCCATTTGAAACTTAATCCAGAATTGTCATAAGTTGTGATATGTCCTGCTGCGTGATATCGCCTTATATAAGAGCTGGTCATTTATTCCTAGGCGTAATTGCAATAGAGTACTATATTATATCCAATAAATAATTAACTGTTGGTACTTAAAAAAAATCTAAAAATTTAACCTAATGGTAAACAGGAAAATTGATACTAATAACAGAGCTGGAAAGGGTCCTGATAACACTTTAGAAACTGATTTGGATACATCTGAAGATAGTATTGTAGTTTGTCCTGAAAATAAAACGTGTGCAAAATTTATTTAGCGATGACACTGTCACGAGGCATGAGAAAAGCTTTCATCGAAAGTGGCACACACAATCGGCGCTCGATTCATAAGGCAAGAGGTTAAGCAAGAAATATACAGATCAATAGACTTCTCAAATATAAAGTTTACATTTTGATATAATCATTTTAAGGAAACGGACGGAAAACAATTACTGTAAAGCTTTTACTTTTGTGAAAAGGCTTAGAGCTTAGAGGGAAAATATCTAAAATTTAAAACTTATGAATATCTTTGAATTCTAACTGAGTTTGGGGAAAATCTCTTTAATCTCAAATTTAATGTTATGTCTCATAAACAGCTTTACTTACTGGCTGTCCAGGGGTTCCTTC
This sequence comes from Pardosa pseudoannulata, assembly GCA_032207245.1. Taxonomy (NCBI): domain Eukaryota; kingdom Metazoa; phylum Arthropoda; class Arachnida; order Araneae; family Lycosidae; genus Pardosa; species Pardosa pseudoannulata. Next base: position 12,243,613 of record CM063498.1, read on the forward strand.
AAAACCAGGCATTCCATCTGCTCCCTAAAATATAAAAATATATGCTTAAATTTTTTATATTATGTATTAATAAACTGGTCTACAAAAAAACTAAAAGCAGTTACTGCATTTAGAATAATTTAATAGCATTGTATTAAAAGGCTTTCATCTATTATCCTTAAAAGTCTATATACTGAAGACTTTATTATTTACAAAATACTTTAACCCTTTAACGGAAAACGGTTTCGCAGCGAAACCCCCTGTTAAAATGTCTTTCTCTCTCCTTTTTTAGACATATGAATGATTTTTTTTCGACTTTTTATATTTTTGGCACTTTAAATTGTTAATAGATTATAAGAACTACACTTAATTTAATTTTATATTTGAAATATACATGTTTAAACTTTTTTTGTATAAGGAAAGCATCAATTTGTTTTTTCTCGCTTATGTCCCCAAATAAAAATACCTATCTAAAACAACACTTGTAAATTATTTAGCTATTTATTAGATCATTTTAATGTTCATTATTCTTTAAATAAAATTAAAATTTTAAGAAAGAATTATTTTCATGTGTGAACAAGGGGTTAGATTCACAGCTAACCTTCCTCCCCCCCCGGAAAAACCCCACTCTCCAAAAAATATAATTTTTTTTCATATATTTCATATTTATAAGGTTCATAACATTTATTGCCTAATTTCATTAAAATTCCAAAAATTTTTAATTATGTTCTTGAAGAGGTTAAGTAGAATAAGTTTGTAAATTCATAACATGTTACATCAAACTAATATTTAACTAAATATTTTCCAAATTTTGTGTTTAGGGAATAATTAATAATTATAGAGTGAAATGTGGGTTATCTAAATTTCAGGAAATGAGGGATTTTTTTTCTTTGCAAAAATTCTAAATTTAACCAAAATAAAATACCAACTCCTAACGAAAAAGATTTGCAAAACGAAGAGCTGATATTTCACTAATGCTAGATTATACACAGTTGAATTCTAAATCAGAGAAATTATGCTTCATATTTATAGATTAAATGTCAATATTTTATTTTTGTATTGTCTTTCAACTATATAGGATTTATTGAAAAATATTATCATAGAAATAAGGATTCATTTCATTTTTGTGTTTAATTTTCTCATTCATCTCATAAATGAAATTTCTTATTTAGAGGTCAATGATTCTAAAAATGCTTAAAGAATTAAGCTAATGAGGTTAATTCAACTTTCTCACTTTTGCAGTATTAAACTCAAAAGCCACAGGTTTTCTACCATACTGCTTCGGAATCAAAGATTTTTATACATAATGCTCAATACCTGCATCTTACTCAATAATTCACTTTATACATCGTTTTTTGTATTTCATTTTCTCATTCGTCTCACAGATCCAAGATCTTAAATCTCGAAATCCAATATTTTTCTACATTTGAATCCTCTCGTGTATCCTTGAAATAATGATACTTTCTACTCAATTTTTTTTTATAATTCTTGCTCCTCATTTAAATATTTTGTGCCACTGAGAAACAAATTCAAGAAATTTTAATACAAAGGAGATTATGGAGGTGAATGGCTTATGCACCTTTTATAAATTCCTAAATTCTATTCCTATTGAATTAATCATAAAGTTCTCGGTTTTCAAACTCCACATCGAGGTCATAGTTTTATAGAATACACCAGAGCAGAAATGTTACTTAAGTTTCAAAGTAAGCCCTTCTTTCTTTTCTTCATTATTTTAAGCATATGTAAAACTTGAATATTTATATTGATAGTTTTATGTAGCATTGACAAAAGGACCCCTTAAACTGAAGGTTATTTTGTAGAAAATGGGATACGCCTTTTAACAAATGTCATATGTATGATTTACTGTAAATATGAGGCACTTTACATAGTTTCCACTTTCTGACTTAGATTATGATGAAATTTACTATTTTGCAATTAAAATAGAATAATATTAATAGTATCTTGAAACAGAAAAGTTTATTGGTGTTATATTAACCCATTTAACACTCGAATCATTAAAACATATGCCCTCCAATGTCGAGTCTAACTCGACCTCATCTTTCTTTTGCAGCATGTACAACGTCGAATGTTGCTCGATGCAGGTTTAAATTGAAAAATTTCTGTTCCTACTTGTTGGCTATTAATAATCTGAATGCTTCAGGTCATTATTAGCTGATGACATAACTATTCTGGTTACATAAATTGTTTATAATTTTCAAATATCGTGACTTTGGTGGGGTTTTTTAAGACTTTAGGGCAGTTGTATAGTAGCCACAGGCGACAATTAATAGCAGAATATTTCAAATAATTTACCTGATATTATCGAAAAGTAATTGGAATTCTAAGATTTTGTGTACTAGGTTTTAAATTAGCCAAAAGGTTGATATAAACATATCCATTCATCGTTGATTCCATAAAATGTAAATGGTTAACTCTAGTTTCAACCAAGCATACCATACGCATGCACTCTGTTCTCAAAGTTTTACACTTTACAGCATTTGCTTAAGTTCTTTATTCGTATTCACTTTACCTTTTATTATATGAATATAACTAGGAAAAATAAAAAATAAGTGTTATTAAAGCCAAATCTATCAAATTTTGGTAAAATTTAGAGCTATTTATTTTAAAATCTCAAACCATGCAATAAAAGCATAGTCTACAGGTTTCACTTTGACTTGCAGTACATAATTAAGTACATACGCACTTGTTTATGTAGAAGTACATGCAGTAAACAGAATAAATATACTTACTCTGATACCTCTTGGTCCATCTGCTCCGGGATAGCCCCTATCTCCTCTCCCACCTCTTTGCCCCTGTGGTCCTTCAGGACCTATAGGACCAGGTCTTCCCGGAGGACCTACCAAACCTGGCACTCCCGGTAGACCCTTAAAGTGTTAAAAACAAAATAATTATTTGTAATGACAAAAAATAAAAATTTTAATTGAATATAACAAAAGAATATTTGTTACTATAAATGATATATTAGCAACAAAATGTCTGCTCACTCAAATGTGAACTAAAGAATTTAATGGCAATGTACATTACTTACATACGGACCTTTCTCTCCCACGCATATGCAGGGCTGCACCGTACATCCTTTACAAGCCTGAAAATAAACAAAGACAATAAATATTAAATTATAAATGTTAATGCAATTCATAGTTTATGCAAGCTATCTAAAACATTGTGCGGTAGATACCACTTGTAATTGGTTGCAATTATTTGTACTAGACAGCATATATAGATATACATGCATCTAAAAACTTTTACATACATAAACGTATTAATCGTGATGTGGTAGAATGAGAAGATATAACATCAAGTAATTAAGAGAGACCATGTTATAAGAACATTCACTTTCACAGCCGGATTAGTTTATTGCAAGCTACTGAAGTTAATATTTTTAACTTTAATGGTACTATAGAATTTAAAACAATAACACCAATAAATGAAAAGTTTATAACAATATATTTAAATTACAAAAATGACAAACTATTTTATAATTATCTTAAAAAAATTAAAATACTAAATTTAAAAAAATATTAACAGCCTGATTTACTAAGCTTCAAAAGATGGAAATAAGAGTGTAAATCATTTAAATTTTGTTAATACCAATAATTAACTTTTCTTCATAATGGCAGAAATGCTATTGGGGTAGTATTAGAGGTAGCATCCTGTAATTCATAATATTTTTCAACCTTTATTTCATAGGAATAAGAGCCCCTTGTAAGCTCATTGCAGCTTACCAAGGTTGGTTGCTTCAACCATGCCCATTTTCCAGTGCCCTGCTGTCCCAAGGCGACTTCTGTCCAGTTGTCTATCTTCGGAACATATAGGTCTTTTTGCACATCATCCCAGGTTTGGGGGAGGGGTCTTCCTAGAGTCCTAGATCTCACGAGATATTTAAAAGAGGCTATTTTTAAGGGCACTTTTCCAGTACCCTGCTGTCCCAGGGCAACTCCTGTACAGTTGTCTATCTTCGGAACATATAGATAATTTTACACATCATCCAAGGTTTTTTTTTTTTTTTTTTTTTTTTTTTTTTTTTTTTTTTTGGGGGGGGGAGGGGTCACGTCTTTCTAGAGTCCTAGATCTCATGAGATATTTAAAAGAGGTTATTTTTAAGGGCACTGTTTTCCGAACTTCTTCAAACATGTCACAACCCTCTTAACTTGTTGCTCAAGAAAGATATTTTGATGGGATGAAAAAATTCAGCAATTTTAGTAAATATCACAAATTTATTTGATGGAGCTAAATATTTGGAAAATTAAAAGAAGTTGGCCTTCCTGAATCTAAGTCAGTAGTTATGTAAAAGCAAAAATTGATTTTTAGATTAACATTAGAAGCATTATTTTTCTGATTCATTAATAACTTTGGATAAAATTTATCTATCATAACCAGTGTTTAAGGTTGTGAATTTAGACACGGAGTTCGATCTCTTCAAAAAGTTAATTGGCTTTTTGAACACAAATATAACGAATATAGCAGTTCAAAAAATGTCAAGATAAACTTTTCAAATTGGGGAAATATTACTCTAAGAATGATTATAATTTCGAACAAATTATATTATGTCCCATACAATTTCTTTACTGATTTTGCTGAAATAAATAAAAACCTCTTGCGAATTAAGAGTAAATAAGATTCATTTTATATGTCATCGCGTCCTTCAAAAACCATATACAAATAACTGATGCCAATCATCATTTATGGACATATCAGAAGGAGAGAAAAAATTAATGGGAGGAACAAATTAGTGATAACGGAAACGTGCAGCATTGGTTATGCTGTTAGAAATATTTCTTTCCATTGCATCACTAGATCAAAAGTAAATAAATAAATATGCTAGTCGGAAAGATGTGAGATATATTAAAGTGCAGAAACACAATTTAAGTGAACGGTACCTTTATAAATAACCCAGTAATAGAGTGACCTGATAAATTGTATGTGCTATTTTTGTATTTTTATGAAAAGTAATTTTGACGGATGTTTTTCACACAAAAATAAAATTTGGTAACGAATAAAATAGTGTATGAAAGGAATTCTGTGCCTTATTCGTTCGGCCACCATCTGGATAAAATCTCTCAGACGTGATATATTTTAACGTGCCAAAACTTAATTCGCTTGAACGATAGTTTATAAAAAATCCAGTAACAGAGTGAGACTGATAAATTGTACATACTCTTAATAAAAAAGCATTTTAATTGGAGTTTTCATACATAACGTATGGTAACTAATACAATAGTATATATGAAAGGAATTTTGTATAGGAAATAGCCGATCGATTGCCGAATGGTTAGAGTGCTGATCTTCGGTACCGGAGTTCGTGTTTTAGAATCCCATTATGGCTTGGATGATCGTAGGCGTTCGGAATCGGCTTTAACACTAGACATACGAACACTTAATACATACCTATTTCTACCACAGCCGGTCAAAGAACCGGACTTTATTTCTTCTGATTATAAATGTATGAAAATTGGAAGGAAAAAGACAAATAAACTTTATTATAATTAAACAAAATCGTATATTGTCACTTTTTATGTATTGCAAACACAAAGAATAAGAATTTTTAATTCATTTCCCATCCCATTTTTTACATAAACCTTATGGGTCATTTGACCCGTTATATGGTATGTTTAGTGTTACGCAGTAGGTCCTGGTCTCATTAGCCCTTGTGTTGCATAGTAGACCGTAGCGCTCCAAACCAAACCTGTATAAGAAACAATGCTGTGTTTTATTCGTCCGGCCATCAATTATGTAAAATTCCCTCCAAAAATCCCAGGTTTTGGATTAATGCAATAATTTAAAAAATATTATAACAATGCAAGAAAAGATTCTAGAAGGGCAACAGGTAGATTTCAAAGTGCAACTCCGTGTAACAGAAGTCTAAATGTTGCATTTGCAGAGTAGTTATATTTTAAGTAAAAACAGTCAATGAAAACTGTAGTTTAAATTGAAAAATTCCGAACAAATACTGTTTAGTAGAGACCGTTACTGATTTATGAAGTCAATCTATAACTGAATATTTGACGGTGCAGATCAAAAGACTTTCTTAATTAAAAGAAGCGTGGATTGGGCTTGTAGGAAGTATGGATGACTTGTTCACGAGCAATAACTTTTTCAACATGGCAAGTTTGCTCGAAGTACAGTTGACTAATTTATTTTTTTCTTAATTTACTGATAACACTAATTAGGGGACTACTATTTAGGATAAAGCTTTTTCACTGTTTTTTAAGGGATATTTTACATTTCATTGCTATCAATGTGTACTTCACACGATAGCGACCGGATACATCAAAGATCTGTCTTTCATCTCCATTACGAAGTGTAGGAGGTGTTTAGTCTGGGCATTGCTCAAAGAAAATGAAAGCAACTCTTTGAAACGTGCTTTTGCATTCTTTTCCAGTCTTTTCCGCTGACCTTCTTTCAGAGAAATTTCCTTTTCTAATTTCTTCCAGACACTTAAATTGCAGGTTTCTCTGAGATGGCTGTTTCTGTCATGTAGGGGAAATGCTCTACGCGTGTTCGTGTTGCATTTTCGGTAGGTTTACATAAAAGAAAACTACTTTACGCCTTTTCGACATCGGGCAGGAGGAATAAAGTATTTTTGACATGGAGGGAGAGTTAAAATGAGTTTTAAATTATTTATACGATAGTTTATAAATAATCCAGTAACAGAGTGAGCCTAATAAATTATATGTACTCTTTTTTATACGATATATTATTATAGTTTGACCATATAATTTACCATACCTTATAGTTATACTATATATTATTAGTTTGATGTGTGAAAAAGTAGTATATCTGTTCATATTTCGATTTGTTTATCTATATCAACTAAATATCCATAGTATAAAATGTTACAGATTTTGATTAGAGTAATATATGTATATATATTCATATATATATATATAAATTTACATATATATATAAATATAAATATATATATATATATATATATATATATATATATATATACATATATATATATACATATATATGTATATATATATATATATACATATATATATACATATATATATATATATATATATATATATATATATATATATATATATATATATATATATATATATATATATATATATATATATATATATATATATATATATATATATATATATATATATATTTATATATATATATATATATATATATATATATATATATATATATATATATATATATATATATATATATATATATATATATATATATATATATATATATATATATATATATATATATATATATATATATATATATATATATATATATATATATATATATTAATTAATTAATTAAACTATCAGAAATGCATAAATATTTTCAAGTTTTATACAAAACTGCCAAAATAACTATTTATGAACTCTAACACTTTTAATTTTTTAACTAAATAGAAACGTATTTTGTGACGAAAAAGTTTTGATAAAACATTTTTAGTGTACATTTTAGATTGAAAAATTTTGGGTTGAGTAAAATTTTCACAAATACCTAAGTATGAAAGGTGTTTTTTTGTTTTTCCGAAGTATTTGTAGAAATTTTCAAGATAATACTGCGTTTTTCAAGTTAATTATTTAAAGTTTATTTAGATAGTGCTGTAAATAATTGTTTAATTAGTACAAAGTTTAAGGTAAGATTATTTTACCTAAAATTTTCTTAAATTAATTGAGAATGGCACTTAAAACTAAAGGCGCATCTGTGAACATGAAAAATCGTATTGAATTTAAAATAAAATTAAAAAAATCTTGAAATTAGAAAAGCTTTAAAATACTATTTGCAATGTTGAACACATAGTAAGGAAGTATGAAGAAATTAGATGTACCGTAAATAAACCCATACTAGGATGTCACATCAAATCAACAAAGAGAGGAAATATAAGTATTGATGAAGCAACTTTAAAAAATCTTATGGGTTGAGCTAAAAAATTATTGAAAACTTTGATACATCTACCAATAAAAATATAGCACTTGATGTATTCATTTTATTCATAATGTTGAACCTGAAGGAAAAAACCGTTCATAAGTAAAATAAACAGGAGAAAACGCTTGGAATTTTTTTGGTCTACAGAAATAATCCAATTGATTTTTGAAAAAATACGACTTTTTTATGAGAGTATATTTAAAAGGTTTTTCTCCACCAAGTATTAAAAAATTTGACGTAAAATTAAAGTTGCTTCACATCCAAAATATCTATCTTCAACGGTCAAACATGCTTGGAGAAATGTTACAGTTTGGTGGTGTATGTGAGTGGAAACTTTGAAATTTATTACAACCAAAATACAGATTTGACATGTATTGATGTTATTGAATATCAGATTATTAATTGCAAGAAATTAGAACAAACTTTTCAAATTTTATTACCCAAACCATACCGCAATGGTCACTAGTTAATGGTTATTCTGTGATGCTCGAGGGCAAATCCTCTACAGTTTCCAGATCTGAACTCAGTAGGAAATTAATGAATGCTGTTACATGCACTAATTAAAAAGAAACGTAAGTAAAATCAGATTAAAAGATGCACTCTTTGAAGACGGAAATAAAATAGATCTAACCGTCACAAGATTGTTAGTGAAATCTATGCCACAACCTCTTAAGTGTCATTACATGCAAAAGGATTTCATACAAAGTATTAAATTATATTAACTAGTTTTAAAATTGTAGTATACTTCTGAAGCATACAAATATTTTTTATTGCATTATGCATTTTATGTTAGTCTCTTAAATTGTAAAAAATATTTTTCTTTCGTTTTTCTTTTTATGTTATTATAATAAGCTAAACTGATGTATACAACATTAATGATTGCTTCAAATCATTTTTTTTTGTTTTATTACATTTTTAGAAAGTGAGGCGTACAGATAATTATTTCGTTAACTGTACGAACTTGTAAACCAATTGAAAATAATCATAACCTTGTATTTTTGTAACTTGATACCAAAAAGGTTGTTACTTTACTTAACTACATAGCAGTATCTTATGGCTAACGCTTTTTGAACGCAGCGTGGTTTGCCCGTAATTAGTTCAGGCATCCCATTTCCATAGCTCATGTTTCTGATTATCACTCTAATTTATTCAATTTTACTTTTACATTCACAGATGGTATTACTGATTTCTAGAATATATAGACTTAATTTTGGAGCAAGTTAAGGAACGTTTACACATTTCTCTACAATGGAATTTTTTTTTTTACAATTTTGAAAATAAAAACACAGATATTTTAGGAATAGTTGTTTAAATTCATCTGAATTGTTAAGAATATAAATAAGAAAATTACTTTTAAATCAATATACTAAATGTTTGGTTGATTGGTTTAGAGTGCTATCGGAGTTACAGTAGCTCAGTGGGCAAGACAACGATCTTGTAACTGCAAGGTTGCGGGTTCAGGGCTCGAGACTGCCCAAGATCCACCGTATTCTTTAACGGTGACTGAGGCACGTAATGTAGGTTCATGTTCACAATGTCCTCAAAGTTCTCAAACTGTGCCACTGGGGGTGGCAGGCTAAGCCTGGGGGTCTTCTGCTTGATCCCTGTTTCTAAATTATTAGGACCCACTTAAGCTAAGACGTTCTTTCATCCGAACAATTCTCATCAAACGAAAGACCCCCCCCCTTTAATTCATGTGGCCTCTGACCAACACCTCCTAAAAGCATGTCATAACTGCAAATCTTACTTAAATATACATATATATTTAAATCCTTTTTCTGTTTGGAAAGTTTCCATAACATCATCAATGATAGTTTTTTAAATCAAAGGAGGAATATAAAGTAATTTATTTCATGTAGATTTCCTTTCTAGTAATGAGAAATCTATTGAAGTAAATTGTTTTATTGACATTTTCTTTTTAACTTGAGTAAATGTGTTTAATAACTTCCAAATTTATGGGATTTTTAAACTGAAAATTGTGTATAAAACGTACTCCATAATTTTATGCAGTATTATGATACTTAAAAATGCTTTGGTAGAGAGAAACAGCTGAAAATTAATTCGTGGAAAAATCAGGAATGTGATATAACGAATTCATTTAAAGACGTAGGCCTAGCTACGTGACGTCACATTTCTCGTACTACGGCTTGATCCTTTAGGAGGTGTTGCTCTGACCCACCTACTTGGCTCGTCCAAGTGTCAATGGCAACAATAACAACAAAAGCATAGTACTATCGTCATTTTTAGTAATACAAAGGCAAAAATAGTAGTATATCAGGGCTAATATCGATAGTGAACATTTACAAAATGCCTTCACCTAGTATAGATTTCAAATTTGCCTTTGTTTATTCAGATAAATAACATTAGTTACATAATTCACTTTTAAGAATATCCAATAGATGAAAACGCAATGCACAAAATAGATTAAATTCTGATATAGATTATCAGCACAAAAAATATTTATTTCAAATAATTTAAGAGAATTTCTTTAATGTTAATTAGCTTCATCCATTTGCTCCACTTTCCAATTACTAAAGTGAATATGCCACCAATATTATACGAAAAAAATTTCATACCAAAAAGGAGAGTGATTAATTTCAATAGAATAATGGGTTATTCAAAATAAAGTTTACGGGTTTTGTGAATATATATATAATAGACTCGATGCGAATGGCATTAAGCGTGGATAAATCATGAAGATTGTTTAAGACAACTAATCTGTTCTGCTATCTTAAACCTTAATCAGAGCGTAAGAGTAGATAGCTCTTGCTGAAGGAAATAAATAGATAAAGTAAAAGGGTTATTAGAGATAGAAATATTGGAACTTAGCTTTTACATCTTGAGTGATATGAGGTCTGAGCGAGAAATACTTAAGGTGTGGCGATTTCTTATTGTTCTACTCAATTTTCACTGTATTAAAAGCTTTTTATGAAATAAGTAATTTAAAACTATTCTCCCATTTGTAATTAAGTTTATTGTCGCTAAATATAAAAACTTTTCGTTCGTGTGTAAAGAAAATTTTAAGGCATACATAACAATTTTAAGTGAGATTATGTTAGTTTAGAAAATAATTTTTCTGCAAAAATTATTCTTTAAACTATAACCATAGATGTCCGAATAGGTAAGAGACATTGTTGAAAGATTTTAGTGAATAAGTGATTTAAAAACTTTTCTATAATTTGCCGTTACGTTAACTGTCATTAAATAGAAAAACTTTCGCCTCGTGCATAAAAAAATTTTAAGACACTACATTACAATTTTAAGCGAGGTTACGTTCAGGAAATCATTCTTCTGTAAAGTTTATTCTTTGAAAAATAATCGATAGATGTGTGTACAGGTTATCGATAGATGTGTGTACAGGTTATCAATAGATGTCTGTACGGGTTATCGATAGATGTCTGTACGGGTCTTTCAGTATCAGACTCCGTTCTGAATTAGAATTGTCTTGCTGTTATTCCTATTTGTAACCCTTCGAAATCAGCTCAGTAGGTTCGATATAGTTCACCTTTGTACGTAGTTAATTGTCACTCACTCAGTCAATCAACTAATTTTATATATTACTCTTTGATTTTATATTATTTTAAATAAAATAATTGTAATAAAATCTAGAATAACAAAACTCTAATTATGTTCTATCCTATTGTTTTGGGGCCAAGCGCTGGCCGAATGGTTAAGCAATTGGCCTTCGATACCGGTGTTTGTGGGTTTGAATCCCACTGTGGAAGAGATGTTCGTAGCGAAACCCTCTGAAAGATCAAAGGAACTCTGGGCAGAGAGCTTAATCAAAAACCCGGTACTGATAAGGAAGGCCGGGAGCCTGGTTGACTGGCTCACCGCTAACCAAGGCGCCATCGTGCGGCCATGATTTTAACCTTATACCACACCGCCAGGGTCAAAGTACCCCTTCACGAATGGCCATCACAACTGCCCTGTGCAGATATTGCTTCCCTCACAAACACCTGCTCTCATGTCTGAAAGTATCATGTAGTACACCGGACTTTTACCTGGGCAGGACTCCTGCGGAGTATCCCCCGCACTTTCGTAAACTGTATTAATTGTATCTTTTAGTCTAGATTTTCTGCATTTATATTTTTATATATATATATATATATATATATATATTCTTTTGTTATTTTAAATATTATTAAATATCCAAACCGAACGTAAACCGATTGTTTTTAGAAAAATTACGTTGCCTTTATGTTTTAAAAACGTATTTAAAACTTTACTTTTTATAATTTAAAATATTTTTATCGTTATAATAAAAATCAGATTTCAGGACATCATATTAAGCTGAAAGTGTCTCAATGCCCGTAGAAGTGTTGAATTCACTAAATATGTAACCATACCCTTTAAGTCGGCATTACTATCTAAATGTCTGGGTAATACTGATTTTAAAGGATATAGCAGTTCAAAAGTACTTCCAAGGCATTATCCTTTTCTCCCCTCTTCCGCATTTAACTCCACCAACGTCGTTCTAAAGATGCTAAAACAACAAATACTTTCGTTTTTATGTGTCTCGTTCCTGGCACGTCTACACATCTACTAAACTATGGGGTTTCAAAAAAGGAATGCACGGTTTTAAAATTTATTGGTTCAAAGTGAAAAGTATTTAGACTCCATGTCCTGAGAAATCACCAAATATTTTCTGCTCCTTATGCTGCAGTATAAGATTACGTTGACTAATTGACAGATTGACCTTAAAAAGACTACTAATTCATGTTTACACTATTACTAATTGAAGACTATCACAAATATAAAAAACAATAAATGAATTGCTGCTATAAGATTAGATGTTATAAGAATAAATATATTGCAGTATTAAAATATTGCTGTTATAAGAATAAATAAGAATAAATGAATTGCAGAATAAATATTAGAATATCTCTGTAATAATACCCCATTTTTCTAGGTGACTGAGGAAATGATGTCTGCATTAAATTTTGTCTACGCGATTTGTTTTAAATCAAAGTTTGGAATGATCTAGAGCAGTAGTTTTTAAATTGTGTTCTACGGGACCCCAGGGTTCTACGACATATCTCTATTTATAAATAATATATGCCTGCAAATTCAAATAAAAATTTGAAAAAAAAAATATTGCCAAATATAGTTTAAAGCATCTTAATGACTTTCAAAACAACGTACTTAAAGCAAATATTCGTTCTCAATTATATCTACCTCCAGGGTGTAGTAGGAAAGATAGTTTCATTCCTTTACTTCCATTAATTACTGTGGAAAAAAAATTGATAAGAACTTAATGATAATTTCGACTTAGAAAATTCTGAATTATCTTTCTAATGAATTCAACGTGATTCTAAACTGAATTCACAGTATCGGAAACTTTAGAGGAGTATGAAGATAAACAAATTATTGAATGTGTACCAAATAATTCTCAGCAAAAACACAAACCATTTTTTTTAACTAGCTTCATAGAGTACTTTACAATTTTGGAAAATTAAAAATGTTACTGATCCCGTCTTATGATGGGCTAAATGCTAGTTAATTATAATGAACTACTAGAGATAATTTTACTTCACGAAATATGTCTACAGTAGTTAAATTTTGTCTTTCCTTAAAACATTTGATCTTTTTTAAATAATATTTTAAGACAAGATATATTTTCCTAAGAGTGGGATGGGGACCCTGAAAAATACCCCCCATATATTTCTACGGGTTCTGTGAGTCGAATAAATTTGAAGATCTAGATCTAGAGAAGTTCACCATAAGGCTTTATGTGTACTTTTCCACAGCTTGAATAAACACGATGCTGTCTTTAAAATTTTCACCAACACGGTATGTAACAACAGGACAAAAAATTGAATAAAAGCATGAGTGTATACTCGAGTGCAAGGCATTGAAATGTCCTTTTCTTACAAGTGAAATATATGTAAAAAAATAAAGTGCGTCGAGGGAGAAAAAGAAGATTCGGTTTCTGAAGAATAGGTCGCAACAATTCAAAGCTTTGGAACCCCTGATCTTGGTATTAGATTACAAGGGTTTAGTATACCAGTACGAAAACATGTCCCTGTATTGAAAGAATGCATGTAAGTAAAATTTGTTATTCTAAGTATCCTCTCTTGACGGCCCGTAGGTGGAGAGGGATCGTGAAGCAAGAGATAAGTTATAAATATCAAAAATTAATAATTAACCAAAAATTCAATAAAAAGTAAAAACCTAATTTCCGTTTTTAACTATGCCGCTTGCAAATAGATGGCGATACTAGTTTAAAATTTTTGCTATTGAGATTCCACGTCGCTGAACAGCTTTTTGTATTTACCAAATTTATTTTTTTTTCTTTTCAGTCTAATTTTTTTAGGATTGAATAGTGTATTACCACGGGAATCGAACTTATTGGCAAAATTTCAGATTCCTAGCTAGTTAAGAAGGTAATTAAAAAATTGGTTTCAAAATACAAACTGATACACAAGTGAAGTTTAATAAAATTGTTTAAAAACAGCTAAAGCAATTTTGAAAGCTAATGTACGTTCTTAAAAAAATATTGTGTTGAGATTACTAATTATATCTATGAGACTCAGTCTAAAAGTAGTAAATATAATATTGCAACCTACAAAAGGACTATAGGATTGAAAGCAGCATTCGATACCAGTATTTAATAATATCGATTGTTGACGTCTATCAAGGGACAATTTGATAATGTGAAAATGCATGAGTTTTATCCCAATCTCTATTTTTTGTGCCGGATGATGGCCGATAGGTAGAATACTGCTCTTCGATATCAAATTTCGCTGTTTAGAATCTCACTTCTGGCATGGGTGTTCGTAGACGTTTGAAGATTGTCTACATTTTTTGTTCTTGTTATTTTAAATCATGTGGGTGGTATGCTGACTTGACCCCTGAGTAACGCATTGTTGCCGGACGGTCAGACCGAACCAGCAATTCAACACCCTACACCCGACTTCGGGCGAATGGCTGGATACAGGTAGTACATGGATTTAAGCAGTAGCTTTCGGTCTCATTAACTTATTGTCTTTAACGAAATGCCAACGATATGAAATAGATCTATTGCTCATTTCTCATTATTAACGAATTTTTAGATAAATTCAGAAACAACCTAGTTTAAAATCTAAAAAAACTCCACCTGTAATATCTGTAGTTCCTGAACAAAGAGGCCGTATAGTAACACTAAATGTATTATGTTTACTTTTTTTTTGTCAGTAAAGCTTAATTTAGGATATTTCTGTGTATAGCTGATGAAGTAATACCCAAGAAAAGATGAACCTCTTAACCACTTCACGTTGTCATTAAAGGTTTTTGATCACTCATCTCCGCCTATTCGGGAATATAAAAAACTGTAGATGGCGCGCATCGATCAATTTACGTCATTAGCGCTATCATTTCGGGATCTCAAAATATCCAGAAGGAAGGGATGCCCAACTACAGGATGGAGCATCTGGTTCTGCAAGAGCCGAAACGTAAACACAGAGCATCGCGCAGACAGACACACACCATTCTGTGCTCTCCCAACATAAAGACTCTTTCTTTTTGAGGTATTGAAGGATGTAACACTTAGGTCTGTGGAACGTAAATTATTTTTTGGGAATGGATGTGCGGGGTTGATGGGCTGTGAGAGACAGTCGGCGAATTTAAAGAAGGATTGGGGTAAGAAAGAAGGTAAAGGGTGGTGGGATAGGTAAAAGTTTCTGCCCCTTTTTTTCAGTGTAGTTGGATGAATTATTCGATAGTCATTTAGAGATTGCCGATAGTTTCTGTCTAGTAATAGGATTTATATGTAACTAGAAAGTTAAGCTATGCTTGTTTGCCACGACCTTTAAGGTTTGGTTTGGAGTGCTATGGTCTACTTGTTTGCAACACTAAGCTAATGTTAATGAGGTCAGGACCTACTGCTTAAAGCCGATTTCGAACGGTTATGAACAACCATGCCACAGTGGGATTCAAACTCACGAACTCCGGTACTGAAAATCAACACCCTAACTATTCGGCCATCTTTCGGCTACGACCTTTGAGGAATTTACAACAATGAAGCTATATGTTTTCCTGAGGAGTAAAACAATATATTATAATTTATGGAGATAAAAGTAAAAAAAACGGTGAATCTAAAGAGAAAAATGGTCATCAACAATTATCTAAAGAGAATTGTATTTAATCGGTTTCTCTCCCATAAAAGAATGTTAGAATTGAAAGAAATTTCCATCACTGAAGGGAACACTGGTATTTATAACCCGCCATCAGAAAAGTTATCATGTTTAAGAAGTTTGTAGGATGTATTTTAGAATTTCATCAATCATCAACATTCAGAGAATAGTATATGCTTGTGGGAGTACTAGATATGCAATTATTAACTCCCTTCCTTTCCGTCAATTACACTTCAATCCTGATAGTTGCTTCATAGGTGTGGCACCTGTCGAATTAGACAAATAAGTCAGAAGAGTTTCTTTTGGTAATAAAATGAAAAGTTTTAAGATTGTTTGATTTTCCCCAGCCGTTGAGCTTAGTGTGATTTTTCTTTCATATTCTCAAGTTCCTGCATAATTTAAGATTAATGTCTTTTCCAGGAATTCATTGTTTTTTGAGTCTCTATTTTATAAGTTTTCTCATGAAATCTTTTCTCCATTTACCTCCTCCCATTCGCTTAATCTTTTATTCCTAAACCAGGATTATTTGGCATATGATCTAGTATTTTCCCTTAAATCGTACTGCTTGGCAAAACAACTATTCTCAAAATTTCACATTAAATCTCTTAATCGTTTGCTATTGCAGTGGTACGGTACCCTGAAGCTAGGATATCAAGTCATAGAATGTATTATCCAGTTTTATTGCCTACCTGTAACTAACATGTAGAATAGCGTTTTTTCATATGAACATATAATAAAATGTTCATATGAATAACATATGAATATTTTATTAAGTTTAATAGCAACATTCTTGTTTAATACTCGACTAATAATGTGATGTAATATGTTTAGAATTCGGATTTTTGGTTAAATATTTTTTTAAATATCTTGAAAGAGAGTGAAATGATATTTGAGACCCTGTGATAGTTGAAGTCCCTGGACAAAGCTCCTATTTTCCCCTGTAGTGATAAAACTCTAAACATTATGTTTGAGTATTCCAGTGAAAGACTTGTACATTTAATGGGCTTAAATGAATGCTCGAAACTCTGTAATGTATTTTGAATTTATGCATGGCAATCCGGTTCTCACGGCAATAGGATCCTCGTAAATGAAGCGCACCCTATCTTATAGGGAGTGGATTTCCATTTACATAAAAAACCCCACTTTTGTATGCATGAGTGAATTAAACAACTTGTATCTGCCCCTGTCATGACTAGTGCTTAACACTATAGCTTGCCTCCTATATCAATGCTAACATTTTCTTTTTCAAATCGAGAGTGACAAAACAAGAAAGTATTAATCATCGGAGCAAAGTGCCTTTAGTCGCCATGTCACGGTTCTCCTTTCTCTTTTGTTGAAGTCCGCAACTTGTTTTTTATTTGATCGACTCACTCCCTAAAAGAAAAGACTTTTTTTGGCAACTTTTTGTTTTACTACTGCCATTGACCGCAGCGCTTTTCCATTTGCTACTGAGATAGAATTACGCGGCCTACTTAAAAGCCGATCTTTATGACCTCTTAGAACGTCTGGGAAAGTAAAAAAAAAGGAATAAAAAAGCCGACCTTATGTCATTTCTGATTTTTCTTCATAAGCGGTGATGTAAGGGCAAAACAAAGTTCTAACCTACAGGTGTCTTTATTGTCTTTATCTTTTTTATTTATAAGAGAACAGTTTGGATTTTACTTCTGATAATTTATTAAGAACATTTGTAAATGAGATTATCTACAAATAGTTACAAAGAATGAGTAATATCTGTGATTCTCAAACTTTTTATTCCCCGGAACCTTCTTGTTGTCTTATGCCATTTGGTCAAACCAAGCACGATTGAGCGAGAGGCTTCTCGTATTAAGGCAAAGGGGTGCGCCTTTCGTTTTTAACGATCACTACAAGCGAGAAAGTAAGATTTAAAGTGGCTCAAGTGGGTCGTCGTAATTTTGAAGCAGGGACCAAGAGAAGACCCATAGGCTTGGCCTGCCACCCTCAGAGGTATTGATTGAGAACTTGAAGAACATTGGGACCAAACCACATTTTACGTGTCCCAGTCACCTTTAACGAGTTCAGCGGATCTGAGGTCGGCTCGGGCTTCGAACCCGCAACTCTCCAGTTACGAGAGCGTTGTTTTTGCCGACTGAACTACCGTGGCTCCCCCTTACCCCTTTTCTTTTCCATATACAAAACAATGAAACTCCTGAATAAATATTGCTTCAGTATAATCTAAGGGCCTGTCATTTATCACTGTTTAAACCAGTGGTTCTCAAATTTTTTATTTCACTGAACCCTTTTTTTACGTATATAAAGCAACAAAACTCCTGAATAAATATTACTGATTGAGAAACTGGGTGCTTAATGTTTATCACTGATTATACTATTATAAATAAAAAAACTACTAGGCAATATAAAGCAATACATAAATTCTGATAATATTTACAAAATGGGACATAGAAGCAAACATTTTTTTATAAAAATTGATAATGTAAATGTAAAATAATTCATCGTTGAATGTTTCACCCCTTTTTTGTGCCGTAACTTTTTTGTGCTGCCTTTTTTGTGCTGTGTCGTAGGTGGCTTGCAAGACTTATTGTCCCATCATTTTTCTGTTCCCTATTTTTACGCTCCTGATGCATTAGTTACTATTATTTATTATGTAAAGGATTGGAGAAAAACTAGAGAAAGAATTTACATATTTTCTTTCAAATTCCGATGGTGTTGAGAAATTTCTCGCGGAACCTCTCGAGGGTCATTGCGGAACCCTAGGTTTTCTCCGAATACACTTTGAGAAACCCTAGTTAAGAATAAATTCATTTTATTATTAAAAAATATCTTTACAGAATATTTGTAATATTATTTAATTCAAGAAGTTAAAATATACGCAATGGCATAATACATTTTCACAGAGCATTTGTCATTCGCTTTAACTTATTTTAGCAGCACTTAAAGATGTTTTCTTTATCATTATAAATTTATTAATCTGTACCTAGCTTTACAAGAACGAGCTTTTACTTCATGATACAGCAATAATAACGTCTAGCGATCAAGTGGTGACAACAACGTGTGTCTGATACTCTTAAAAATCCCGAATTGCATGAACACGATTTCAGGAAGCATGGAATATTTATAAAGGTATCTTGGGCATGATTCGAATTCTAGAAAGAATGAAAAAGAACGTAATTTCAAGCTGTCATATCTGTCAAGCTTTTCCTGACACTTAATAGAATTAAATATTGTGACATCATATAGATGGTTTTTATTTAAATTCAATCAGTGATATAAGGCAGTAGTGCACAAACGAACATATACACACACAAACACGGAGTTTCTGTTATTATGACCAGAAACAAGATATTGTTTTAGTTACCAAATTATTTTACAACCAGAGCGTCGGGTGGATGTGTTCCCACTTTTTATTGGGACAGAACAACCTAAGAGATCAGTTAACATGAAAAATCTAAATAAAAATCTGTGTAAAAATCTGGATAAAACTCGGAGCAAAAATAGGTCTCCGATAACGTGTATCTCCTTTTTGTTTAGGAATTTCCTAAACTGGTCGATAGGGTACTATAAAGTTTTGATTGGTTAGATTTCTTTCCCAAGAGCGAGAACTATAGTTTCATTAGTCAGTTTGTGTTAGGGGTTAAAAAGGGATAAGCAAATAGATGCGAGTTTTGTTCCCCTGACTTTAGGTTTGAAAGCCCTTGAGAATTTTCTCAGGCCGTTATGAGGACTTTCGGCTATAACTTTCTTCTGCATGATTGAACTATCACATTACGGGAAGTTTTCTGACAGCATATTTCTTAAGGGGTCTTCTTCGGGGTTTTCTATAAAACTAAATTACTGATTTAGTTTACTTTTCAATTTACATATAATTTATTTATACATATGTATATATATGCATGTATGTTCATATATATATATATATATATATATATATATATATATATATATATATATATATATATATATATATATCATTAAGAAAGTTCCCCATTTTGCATTCTTTAAATTAGTTCAAGGCATTTTTAAGATATTATTGTCTAATAAATCTTGAATAGTAGAATGTACACTTGATATAAAGGGTGAAAATTACAGAAATGTTATTCTCATAAATTCTCATAAATGTTATGACTTCCACTTAAATATCCCAAAATTTACGCTATATATTCTGAAGCATTTGATTTCATTGTCTTTCTCAACTTGAAATGTTGGCATACCGCGTTTCCCACTGCATTACAAGTGACATTAAAATTGTAATTTCGACATTTGATCCAGTATAAATATATGAACATGACTTTATCTGTCACATGAGATAAAACTGTTCATTTCCACTTTCATGATGATCTTAGATAATGAAAGAATCTTTCACATGCTAATAACATGCTTACAAATATATTTATTCTTGTATATTTATATACATCGGAAATACATATATAATACATATTAAGTAGTATATTTGATGTTACTCAGTTAATTCTATGTATTATAAAGATTAACTATCCTTACAACTACCTGCATTTAAAATTTGCTAAACGATGGATACGTAAGAAACAGCTTTTCAGAACCAGTATGTATAGGTTCGAATCCCACTGCTAGAGTGAATGTTGTTGATCTTTTTCTATTTTATTATCTTGGCGAGATTTTTCTATTCAATAATTATAAACTCGCCATGATCTATCAAAATTGTTTGCATTTCGCAGTTGCCATTTCTTAAACAAAAACTAAATTATTGCTATAGGTTTTGATATTTTAAACTAGATTTTTATTACTTGGTAAATACAAATTTTATATTTTATCTTGACGATATTTTTATTACTCGGAAACATTTATTACCCAGACCGAAGGCTGAGTGCGAAGCAGCTAGTTGTTTAATACATCTTGACTAGTAGAATGTACACTTGATATAAAGGGTGAAAATTACAGATGGTTTTCAGAAATGTTATGGCTTTCACTTAAATATCCCTAAATTTACGCTATTTATTCTGAAGCATTTGGTTTCATTGTCTTTCTTTACTTGAAATACTGGCACACCACCTTTCCCACTGCTTTACAAGTGACATTAAAATTGTAGTTTCGACTTTTGATCTAGCATAAATACATGGGCATGACTTCATCTGTCACATGAGATATAACTGTTCATTTCCATTCTCATAATGGTCTCAGATAATTAAAGAATCTTTCACATGCTAATATATATAGGCTTACAAATATATTTATTCTTCTGTTTTTATATACATAGTAATTATACCTATTAAGTAGATGTATATATGACTGAGTTAATTTGTATGATTTAATATGTTACTCAGTTAATTCTATGTATTATAAAGATTAACTATCCTTACAACTACCTGCATTTAAAATTTGCTAAACGATGGATACGTAAGAAACAGCTTTTCAGAACCAGTATGTATAGGTTCGAATCCCACTGCTAGAGTGAATGTTGTAGTTTTCCGAAATCTGCTTTAAGCAGTAAGCCCCGAACTAATTTAATATTTAATTTCTTATTTAATATTTAATATTTAAGACCATTTTAAAATTTAAGACCATTTAATATTTAAGATTAATTTAACATGGTTTAAAATTTGGAAAATTTTCACAATTTTAAGTAACAGTTACTTAACCCTTTCGTGGGCCGTAGGAAGATTACTTCCCACCTGTACGATCTTACAAAATACACCTGTGTGAAGCGCAAAACCCATTCTAACATATTGGTCTTGTTATTGAAATGACTGGAAGACTGATTCCCTCTTCAGTTTCGCGCTGTCATCAATTGTTCGATCGATAGAATAAAATTAGCAGCTCTCTTTTGAAAGTTTGGGAACGTGGAGTGACAAATAAATAGCCCACAAAAGGATTAAACTTTTTTTCTTTTTAATTACTGTATTTTTTAATATACAAACTTTTAATACCAACCACAAATGTATGGTATCGTTTTAAAATTATTTTCCAACATTTCTTTATACTAAAGTTTTTCTCTTTTTCATAGTGATATAATTATATATTCGTATTTTTATATTTATGGAAAATGCATATTTATATAGACATGTGTGTTCGTATACAAAAAGATAATTGTCAGTTATTTTTGAATTAATTTCCTTTTTATCAAGAGTTGTTGGTGTAATGCCACACCTTTACCAAGAAACGGTTTGAATGCGGCCTCTTGAGCGTATTTTCTTGTTTGTGATATTTTTTTTATCCTCTTCGTGACTACAAAATTCGTCTCTGAATGAAGTCTTGTCTCACTACGAAATTGTGCTTTCCCCTTCTTTTATCTAACGCAAGAGAATTTTAACGATTATCCGGAACATGATAAGAGATGAAGTGTTCTTCTTATTGGGTAAGAACTCTTTGAGTGAAATCTTTTTATAGTTGATTATTCATGCAGCGAACAGGATAGTTAAGAAGGCACAAGGACATGTACGAGAGAGGTTTTTTCACCTCCTAATCACGTCTGCTTGATTTTTTTTAATAAAAATTAGTATAGAATCTTAGATTGCAGGACACCCACTTGTATCAAAATAAAAAAAAAACTTCTTTTCCTACATTTTACTGGTAACGATTTTGAAATCAACTTAGTCGATGAAAAGATAAATTTGTTTGGCTTTATATTGTATTGTAGAAAAGTGTAGAAAATATATTCTTAACTCGTTTTCCATGAACTTCAAATGTTCATAATATTTAGCTAGGATATTTGCAGTGGTTTCGATTTCAATATATAATTTTCTCTTTTCATAGATACTATATTTTGCCCGCAAGATAAAATCATTTTTACTAACCTTATAGGCATAGATTACGGTTTTCTATAATCTTCTTTCAATATATGTTAGAAAGTTTCTCCTATGAGGCACAGAAATTTTTTCCACCTCTTTATCGCGTCTGCTTGATTTATTTTAATAGTATAGAATCTTAGATTATAGAACATCTACTTACATCAAAATAATAATAATAAAAAGATTCCTTTTCCTACATTTTACTGGTAAGGGTTTTGAAATCGACTTAAAGTCAATGAAAAGATTAGACTAAATTTGTTTGTCTTTACATGTATTAGGAAATAGTGTACATAAGATATTCTTAGCTTGTTTTCCATAAACCTCCAATGTTCATAATACTTAACTAGGATATTTGACGGTGGTTTCGATTTCGAATATACAATTTTCTCTTTTCATAGATACTATATTTTGTCGGCAAGATAAAATCATTTTTACTACTCTTATAGGCATAGATCGGTTTTCTATAATCTTCTTTCAATATATGTTAGAAAGTTTCTCCTATGAGGCACAGAAATTTTTTCCACCTCTTTATCGCGTCTGCTTGATTTATTTTAATAGTATAGAATCTTAGATTATAGAACATCTACTTACATCAAAATAATAATAATAAAAAGATTCCTTTTCCTACATTTTACTGGTAAGGGTTTTGAAATCGACTTAAAGTCAATGAAAAGATTAGACTAAATTTGTTTGGATTTACATGTATTGGGCAGTAATGTACGTAAGATATTCGTAGCTTGTTTTCCATAAACCTCAAATGTTCACAATACTTAACTAGAATATTTGAGGTAGTATTGTCACGAAGATTCGAATGAACACACCGCTTAACTTAACAGATGAATTTATTGAAGCTAAGTAGCAACTCCCAACTTTACAAGATCGGGAAGTTGCCTACAACTAGTGGGTATCAGCTTTTATACCCGAACAGAATATTCGAGAAATAACTAATTTGCATATTAAAGAAAGATCTAGAATATTCAAGAAAATTAGGAAACAATAAAAAACATTTTTAAATTAAAAATATATGCGGCAGTGTCACTTTTAACGTACAATTTTCCCCTTACATAGATTCCATATCTTATCAGAAAGGTAAAGTCTTACCCTTATAGACGATCACGGATTTTAATAATTTTCGTTCAATATTTGTTAGAAAGCTTTGCCTGTACTGCATACAATGTATCCTATATGTTATAAATACGTCTTACTGAGTCGCGGAAGCTCAGGCGGCAGAGGTGGCGACCTCGTCACCGGTAGGTATAGCGATCCAGGCTAAAGCTTAGGACTTTTGAGACTACCTTCGTTCTTTGGTTATTTATTCTTCCAAATTATTGTTACATTTATTTCAATATTTAAAATAATTTTTAGATTATATTACATGCCAGCAATATAAACAACTTAGACAAAGGAACAACTAATTTTTCTAAAACAAATAACACATTTTAGTTAAATTTATGCTCTTCATAAACTTAAGAAAGATAAGCTGAAGAAATAAACAGGTTCTATTCGGTGATTAGTTCTTGTACTAAAAAAGAAGTAACTAAATTTTTGGTTAAGTTATATAAAGAGAACTAAGTACCTATACACAAATAAAAATATCAATCCCATGAGTAAAATAAAATGCTAAATACTTTTTATTTTTCAAGCGGATACTGTTTCTTATGGCAACGGAATACATTATAACGTGAGAAAATGCAAAATAAAATTAAAGCGGTAGAAGTATAAAAACAGAAAAAAAATAAAACACTGAATTAATCCTGGTATAAAAATATAAAAATTTATATAATTTTAAAAGATACATTTAATAAATTTCACATGAGTTAGTTATTTAAAGGACTTTAATTCTTTTAATACAAAATATTTATTTGAATGAACTGGAAGATTGGATAACTGATTCGTTCAGCCTATTAAATAAATCATAATTGCGGAATAAATTGAGAGCTTAAAAGGAAATGTATTTTACCATTCACTTTAATTAAATAAATTATTGGATTTGTACTTCAATTAACAAATGCAACACGTAAAGTTATATTCATCTAGAGAGGAAATTTGCTTTGTTAATATAAGTTTGTAAACATACTTATAGAAGTAAACCATCCCCAAGTGTATTGTTTCGAAAATATTTACAAGAATTATTTACTTAATTTTATATGAGTGTTTCGTATGAGGAATTAACATTTTCAACGTATCTTCGTTTTATTGCGAAATCATTAAGTGGTAAACACTTCCAAATCAATATTTATTTCTTATAAGTTAAACATATTTTTAGAAGCTTTTTCTCAAACCCATTAATCATTATTTGTGGCCCATATTTCTCGAAGAAAGCGATTAAAATAAATTTCATTCAGAAATATAGTAATTAAATGTGACAGATAAATAAGATTGTTAGTGCAAATTCATATCATCAACATAAGTTATGTTGTTTTGGTTATTTGGTTTCGATAACCACACGCTCAGAAATAACTTATTAGTTTTTTACTTCCCCCCTCTTGTTTATAGCTTTACAATCGCTGGTGTTAAAGTAATCAGTGACGTAAATCGAAGCTAAAAGAGGTCTCAGGAGAGTTGGAAAGTGTACTTTAACATCCATCTTTCAGCACCAACCAAAGCGATGAAATCACTGTCATGGACTTGTTCTGCGATCCCATTTAAAAATAGGTGTCATCTTTTTACTTCCGCTAATCCGATACGGTTCTGTCTGGGATGTTGGGTAATTTTAATGCATTCATGTGTATCGTCTCAGTGTTTAATTGGACAAGGACATTCGTTTGGATCTATCATTTTTCCACGATTGCTTCACGGTTGCAAAATTCTTCTGATTTCAAAAGAGCTCTTAATATTTAAATTTTTATTGGCATCAGTTAGAGCGTTTTGCTTTTTCGAAGTCTGGAACTTTTTACTAGGAGTGGGACCACTGTTGTTTTAGAGTAATTTAGCTACTTGACGATGTAACTGGTTTCCCAGAAAGATAGCTCGTTAAAATATTGTCACGAAGATTCGAATGAACACACCGTTTAACGTAACAGAAGAATTTATTGAAGCTAAGTAGCAACTCGCAACTTTACAAGACCGAGAAGTTGCCTACAACTAGTGGGTATCAGCTTTTATACCCGAACAGAATATTCGAGAAATAACTAATTTACATATTAAAGAAAGATTTAGAATATTCAAGAACATAAAGAAACAATAAATAACATTTTTAGATTAAAAGTCCGTACTTTGGATAAACTGCCATGTCAAGCATCGAACCCACAATCTCCGGGTCTGGATCGCGTGCTTTGACCATTCGGCCACTGAGCTAGTTGGTTAAGCTTCTTTATGCGGCATTTCTGTCGTCATGGCTTTCTGTCGTCATTCGACATCTTTTAAATGAATACTTATGCATGTTTTGAAGCCAATTTCAGGGTTCATCAGTGGCGTGCGGTACATATGTGCAGGGTGTGCACTGCACAACCCGGGCAAAATTATGAGGGACAATAATTTTCTGCACCTATGTCTACCTATCTTTATATGGTATATATTAAATATTATTTATAATATATTCAAATATTATGCTGATTTGCTTGCTTGTATTCCTGCAGTGCGTGCGGTACTAGGTGCTGCACCACGTAGCGTGCAAACGAACATAGGAAGTTCTGATGTGTACGCACTGCGCACTAAAGTGAAAATCACGCTTTATATGTATGGGCTACTGGAGAAGAACAGAGGCACTGAGGCAAGTGCAGCTATTTTATCTGCACTTGGCATTTAGAATCATCCGAAGGTACGGTTTATTAAGCGTTGTATTAGAGCGGTGACTTACGTTTTGGTTTTTTCACTGATTAACTGGCCATAGATTTTGCAGACGGTTAATGTTTAAATTTATATATTGTAAAATTTTGTCTTGATAGAAATATAAAAGAAGTATTTCATCAATAGAAAGTGAAATGTTTTAGTGTAGTAAATTAATATCGGTGATGTATTCTATTTATTGAAATAATTAACTGAAAAACAATGTTGTTTTGTTTTAAAGAAACGAATTTTAACTGAACAGTCCAAATTTTACTATTCATTGTATCTTACAGACAGTATATAAGTTATATCTGTAAGACCATATCCTTGGTTTTGTTTTTAAAAATTGTCAAGATGTTTTTCGCAGAATATATGATTTTCAAATGTTAAAAACAATTAATAAATATAATTTAATCCACTGACCAAACAAGAAACAGTTCGCTCTATTGTGCCAGCGTGCAGTGAAATCCTCTGCACGTGGAATAGGCGTTCGGTTTTTCGGCACCAATGAGCATTCGGATGAGGCACCGCAGCGGAGGGAGCCATGTCCTGCTACGTTTGCTGAACATATATAATTTTTTCGTGGAAGCCCGATGAGTTGCTTTTTCGGCGCCGATATATCATACAACAAAAGACATGATTTTTGCTTCATTGCTAGTAGAATTCTCATAAGTTTAGCTGTTTTTATAGTTATAACTCGACTATTCGTAAGTAAATATTTTATTTGTTGTATTCTTTAAATTTATATTCATTATAAATAACCCGTTTCAGAATGGAGAACTCAGATGTCTCAATAGTTAAAGATTTATCGGAAAATCCATGTTCTCTGCACACCCTGCATGAAAACCTACCGCACGCCACTGGGGTTCATGTTCAATTTTGGGGAATAGGAAATTAGAAGTTTTGCAGTAACTGACACTCTTCAGAACTACTTTTATAAAGTTCAAAAGGCTTTTTTAATACTATCAGGGTTCTTTAGAACTAGGGTCTTCATACTATATTCAATTTTGGAAATAAATGTAGGAGTTTTACAGAAAAAAAAACAATGATAATTTTCAGGATGATCGAAGTTCAAAGTTATCTACTATTAAGGCGGTTTTTTTTAACAAGGATACTTTTTCAACTACATCTACTTTAAAACTATTTTAAGCAATTTAAATTAAGTTTAAAAGTAAATAGTTAAAAGAATAAATTTACAATAATCAATCTGCAAATTGAAACTGCGGATGAAATGAATATTCGGAAACTATTCAGTATCTGTCTGATATCTTTATATACTTTTATTAAATTCATAACCTTTATTTTTAATAAACAACTACCTATTTAAACAAGAAAATAAAATAATACAATTTAATATTTTTAAACAAATTTATTACATGATAAGAAATACACCAGAAAAATAACATAAAATTATAAAAAACTGACATTGCAACAATGCAATTTTATTACATTTCAAATTGTCGTAATCTATGTAATATGTATGTATAGTTGTAGATCTCAAGTTATGCCATCTGGCTGAGATCAATAGCATTATTATACGTTATATTAAGACTTTTTGTTATATAGAATGGAGATCGTAAACAAATAGGGAAATGCCCAACTGGATGTTATAACAGTCTTAAATATAAAATTTTAATAACATACAGCTAAGTGTTTTTGTTGTATGCAAGGTACGTACTTAATGATGTCACCTCCATACTAATCAAAATTAATTCCTGCATGGTCTTAGTGTATATTCACGTTGAAATCTTAACAGCGATATCTTTCTCACTGACATTACTTCGCTTACTTCTTTCATTGAAGCAAAAAATTAGAGATATTAAAATGTCAAATGTAATGAAACATCAACAAGTTCAATCGACTGTTACCTGACCATTAAAATTTTTAAATTCAAGTAGACTTCCGGTTACCTATACATACGTTTGTAAAATAATACTAACAATCAAAGAAAAACAATCCAGCTTTGTCAGTTAACAGAGAATGACAAACGTATTTCCTGAAAATGGAGAAAAACAATATAAAATTGATAAAAATATAGCATTTTTTTAAAAAATAAGAGGAAGATCTAAAAATCCGACCGGTCATTAGTTCATGCACTTTTCGAGTCGGAGCATCGGTTTACGCTTCAAAAGTTTGATGTTTCAATGAGTTTTAGTTGAATGAATGGAGAAAAAAGTAACCACTCCCAAAAAAGAACAAGCGAAACTCCCTTGACAAATAGAAATATGAGCCCAAAGTCGTTTTTCACTCCGAAGGAAATTGTAAATTTGCTCCGGTTAAACAACGCAGGAAAAAAATTGCATATTATTTCCTTTCAAGGATTTTCCAAAGAGAAACCAAATCTTACAAGAGGTGAATAAATTAGTTGTGATAAATGAAGATATAATTCATGTTGTATGAGTATATATTGTTACTAGCCACGTCGCACCCATCTTTCTATCTGGATAATTAAAGATTACCTAAATTAGGGTTTTTCAATGGGTTTTTCATAGGGTGTGAACCCTAGGATTCCGCAACAACCCTCCAATAGTTTCTCAATAAATTTTCAAGCATCATCGAAATTAAAAAAAAAATCGTAATTTTTTTCTATGTTTTTCATGCCGAACAGTGGCCGAACG
This sequence comes from Pardosa pseudoannulata, assembly GCA_032207245.1. Taxonomy (NCBI): domain Eukaryota; kingdom Metazoa; phylum Arthropoda; class Arachnida; order Araneae; family Lycosidae; genus Pardosa; species Pardosa pseudoannulata. The sequence goes on from CM063498.1 coordinate 12,272,773, forward strand.
GTTCGGGTGCTAAACTTCTGCACCGGAGTTCGGTGGTTTGAATCCCACTGGGGTATGTTCGGAATCAGCTTCAAGCAGTCAGTCTCGGTCTCATTTGCCCTCATGTTGCAAAAAGTAGATCATTGCATTCCAAACCAAACTTAACCTATAAATTTTCCTTAATCCCTTTCCTAGAATTATTAACCCCTTAATGCACAGGTTTTTTTAAATGACCGGCGAAAAAAATCAAATTTTTAACGTAAAAAACACAATTTAGAAAGTTGTCTTGCCAAAAAAATTACAAAAATACAAAAATAATCAAAATTTTTATTGCAATTTTGGATTTTGAAAACATTGCAGAAAACAGTCGAATATAGATTACAATCCCCTGTAAATGATAAATATCAATAAAATGATTGCTTTTTTTGTTTTCACATTGTTATTTTCAATTTTCGATTGCATTCGAGTGTGAAAAATTATAGCAACATAAAGTACAACGGCTCTCGAATTATCTCGAGTGTGCACAGTTTGGCCAGTTTAGCGCGCTCGTGTTAACTCGAGCGCGCACGTTAAGGGATTAATAGTAACTATTACGCCAGAAGCAAAGCAATAGAGAAGAAAAAGTGATGTCACAATGAGTCATTGAAACCACATACGGCAGTACCTCACAAATGTTCATCAATGTATCATTTTACTTGTATCCTTTCATTAAAAAAATTTGTGCTTTCACGTCACCTTTTAATAATTCTGTTTTATATTGTTTACTTTTTACGATTATGTCTAATCAGTAATAAATAATATGACCTTAGTTTCAGTAATATTTATCCGGGTTGGTTTGTTGAAGTTTAATTGTAATCCAAAGTAAGATCCAATGTAAGGATTTACTGCTCCAAACAAAATAGTAAAAGATTAAAACAACAGTACAGAAATCAAGAGTACTAGAAGGGAAAAGTTCAAAAGAAATTCACAAATATAAAATAAGGTAAAAATAATCAACAATAAAGACTAAAAAAGAAAAGTTTACATTAAAGTTTCAATCGGATTTAAGAAGTCAAACAACTTTTGATGAGGAGTTTTACCCAAAATTTCATTGAATCTGTGATGAAAAGTTTTATCAAGGAGTTGCATTGCTATGCATGGTGTAAGAAAATGATTCCGTGGGATTAAAAGTTTGAGAACCATTGACTCAAATTGTTAGTTTCCAACGGAGGTTAATACTACCAGCCAAATCAGGCGTTGAAGCCTTCGAAGGGGTTCAAATGTGAATAGAAGCTTTAAGACAACCAAAAGGCAGATAAGACATAGCTATAAAAATATACAGGATAGCTATAAAAAGAATGTTGTTGCTGCTGCTTCTTGGACTAGCCAAGTATGTGACTTTAAAACGCCTACGTTTTTATTTCCAAAATTAAGTATCGTAGCCTTGTTTTAAAGAACTTTGATAGTAGTAAATAACATTTTGGACTTCTTTAAAGTAGTCTTGAAAAGTATCATTTTTCTCCTGAAAAACTCCTGCATTTTTATTTCCAAAATGTGGTTGTCATTGTCGTTGCCAATGCCTTACGATTAAGTCAAGTACGTGGGATACAGGCCACACGAGTTAGGGCGATGGGGTACACATTTCCTTTCACGAGTACTTCTAGGGTCAAAGAATGTCTTATCTCGATTGGGTCCTCGTAATGTAGTAGCAGGGATCAAGGAGAAGACTTCTCAGGTTTGGTCTGCCACCCTCAGATGTATTGTTTGAGAAATTGGATGACATTATGACCACGTGTATATTTTATGGTCACCTTTAATAAACACGGTGGAACTCATGACGTCTCGTACCCGTAATCCATCAGTTACGAGAGCATTGCCTTTGCCGAATGAGCTACCATGTCTCCAGAAAAAGTGTAAATAAGTCATTCGAATAATATTGTGTTTACCATAATAAATACAATAATAGCTTTTCAATTATAAATTTCATGAATTCCACCACGATGTGTGCTCGTGTATCAAAACATACTGTAGCTCTCCAAACTAAACTAAATCACAAAACTTCGAGGTGTGCCTTTTAGCCACCTCTGTGCTATAGAATAGAATTTTTTACTTCTTTCATAGTACTTGATTGACTCATTGCAGCAGCTAGATGATCTGAAAAAGAAAACTTTTTAGAGATTCACGAAGAATCTTTACAAAACTGGAATCCGTTTTAAATCATGGTAAGTGACATTTTAAATATAAATTGTTATAACTCACCCAACCTCAACCATTTCATTTTTATTTATTTTATTTCTGAGTTAGTAACTTTGTTTCTTAAGTTTGTAGTAGATATTTTTTTTACTATATCATACGGTAGTTTTAATCACTTTCTACTTTGTGATATTCTTAATCGATAGGTAGGCAGATAAAAAGATGAGGATAATATGCAAAATTATGCTATGTTTGACATAATTAACTATTATGTTGTTGCTGTCACTTGGACAAACCAAGCACGATGAGCCATACGCTACTAGTATTAAGAACAAGGGGTGTACCTCTCGTTTTAACGAGCATCGCTAAGGTGAATGGACGATTTTGCTTAAGTGGGTCGTCGTAATTTTGAAGCAGGGACCAAGCAAAATACCCATTGACTTGCCTGCCTCCTCCAGAGGTATAAATTGAGAACTTGGAGGACATTGGGACCACGAACCTATTTTACTTTCCCCAGTCACCTTTAACGAACACGGTGGATCTTAGACAGGCTCGGGCTCCGAAACCGCAAACCTTCAGTTACGAGATCGTTGCCTTTGCCGATTGAGCTACCGCTGCTCATGAACTTTTATAGAAGGAGTGGACACCCGATATTTTTTTCTTGTACAGGTCGCTGTGGTCCAGAAAAGGATGGAAACCTCTGATTTTGAGTTACATTTACTTAAAAAAAAATTATTCCAGGTTTTACTCTGTGTTACCTATTAGCAATAAAAACAAAAATTTCGAAAATAAGAAAAATCAGTTTTAGAGAACGAATTTATTTTAATTTTTGTAATATTCATGTATTTATAAAATATATACTAAATAAACGAAAGTGTTGAATTTAGCATCAATTGGCAATTTATTTTCTCACTCGGAAAAGTACCAACGTTTTATGCAAGATTATTTAAATATTTATTAAGATCCACACCTGAGTTAAAAATATTAAACTCGGCATAAAGTAATATTTTTACAAATATCACGCCTTTACTCCAAGCAAAGCACTAAGTTGGTGTACAAAATTTCGAAAATGAAATGTAAAAAAATATATAAATATGTAAAATTAAATAACGGCAGTAATTGAATGAGCATTAGAAATATTATAATAAAACAGATTTTAAAAGCTATCAGATCAGTTAAGGGATTTTAATAATTTAACTATGGTATTTTAGTACGAAAAAATATATCAAATCTTGCTTAATTATAGGGATAGCCTTAGTATACGAATTGCCTTACTATACGAATTGACAGTTCATACGAAAGATTTATACCCATAAATACAAATGTCTTTATGAGAACTAAAGTAAGAATTATTTGAAGCATTGGGATACTGCAGAAAGATTCTTTGTCCAAAATGCGCGGGAAAACAAGAACTCTTAGTAATTCGAAATATGTAATGGGTGTTGAGCTGAAATATAATATTTGGAAAGAAAATAATTAATTATGAATGTAATAAGCAGCCTGTCATTTTTTATATGTGTATAATTGAAGAGACTTTTCTTTTCAAAATAAAATTACATTGACCTTCCTTAGGAAACTATTTTACAGAGCCAAAAATCGGATGTAGGTGCCAAGACATCTAGTACTTGTATTAAATTATACACAATTTTTCATTTATTTGAACCTGAGATACATTTCTCCCAATTCTTTATTAAAGTGCACAATTACCT
>CM063498.1:12281632-12289132 GCA_032207245.1 Pardosa pseudoannulata
GTAATACTTATAGAACTTAAGATTAAGTGGTCAGCAATACAACAAAATTTGACTTTTTAAACAGAAAATGCCGTTACATTTTTTGAAAAACCAGTAGTAACAGAAAGGTATTAAATTTTGTCAAGTTCATAAATTTAAAATCACAAACTGAATTATTCTTTTATAAATTATATTCTATTTTGAGTGCCCTTCAGCTGCTAATTACTTGTATCATAGTTAAAAATCATTAATGGAAAACACTTCAATTTTTTATGTAAAGATATTGAAAACGGTAAAAATTTTTATAATCAGTGAGATAATCAAAAATTACTAAACATGTTAATTAAAATTTTATTCTTATACAAAAAAGATATGGTTATAATGAGTGCACGTTGAATTGAGTTCTTGTTTCACTTGTGAAATATAATTCCTAATGATGAACTAAAGATACTTTGCTAAAGATTTCAAAATCTTGTCCAACACAGTGAGCATAGCTTATTTAAAATAAATGACTTATTTTTATTGATTTCTATTAGCTATAACTTATTTAGTTCAAGAAAATGTTTGTAATAGTAAATTTGAAAATATAATGAAAAAATTAGTTAGAGAATGAATATGAATGCATAATTATCTGTAAGTTATTAGTAAATTAATTGGACTAGTATATGAGCGTTGAATTAAATTTCTAATCCAGTAAAATAAGTCTAGATCAGATCAACAAATTAAATATATTTTTTTAAATCTAAACTATCTAGAGTACATAACACTTTGTGACTGATTCTGAGGTAGAAATAACTTATTTTAAAAATTAAGATTGTTACAAACTAGAAAAATTAATACATGCAATATAACAGTAATTGTTTATATAAAAGCATGAACCCTATATATTTTGAGAACTGTTATCTAAAAACGTTAAACTATCACTTATTGATTCTCAAATTTCAATCAAGGATATACAAAAAGCATACCGAACGATGGCCGAATGGTAGAGCGCTGCTCTTCGGAACCGGAGTTCGCGGGTTCGAATCCCGCTGCTGGCATGGATGTTTGTAGCCGTTCGGAATCGGCTTTAAACTGTAGGTCCCGGTCTCATTAGCCCTCGTGTGCAAAACAGTAGACCGTAGCGCTCCAAACCAAACCAAACCAAACCAAACCAAAAAGCATACATCAAAGATATTTCTTAAATCATGGATGATCAACCTACGACAAGCGGTCCTCTGCCTCCTTGCGTAAATGTGAATATTTTGCATATTTTAGGTATTGTCGTCCAAAGGCTTAACATGTCTATACCGTTAGCGATTTTTTTTCATGGATAGGCGCACATATTAAATGGATGTAAACATTTAATTCAACACTTTATTTAAAGTTGAATTAAGCAAGAACATATCATGAAGTACTGCTCAATTCTCACGTTCAGACTGTTGGAAGGCATAGAGATAACTGACTAAATTTGAAATAGATTATAAATTATTTCCCATTTATTTGGAAACTTACGATAGAATATATACACAATAAAGCTTACCTTGTGTTTAGATATTTCTGTTCCCTAACTGTTAAAATAAACTTTTGACTTTAAATATGGTTTTTTTAATCTTTATAATTTAATGTCTTGTTTAATATTTATTATATGGTTTTAATATGGAGACAAGAGAGTCTTTTCTTTGAAAATGTTTATATGAGGTGATTGCGGCCTGTGGTCTATGTGCCATTAAAGTGTCCCTTCATGATTGAAAAGCTGTGCATGCCCTTACTAAGTGAATGGTTTTGAGAGCTAGAAAAATCTGAATCAAATTCTAAAGGTTAGAAAATGTATCAAGATTGAAGTGTTTAATAGCTGATCTTTGGGTAAATAGTTTATGAAAATGCAGAGTTCTGCAAATTATTCTTTAATTTTTGCAGTTATTAGTGATGCAATTAGCAAATTTACACAAGTTTTTTTGTTAAGAAATAGATTGTAGCATCTGCAATTACCAGTAATGTAGTAGTGCGAGACAGCAAGGGCAAAAGCAGTATCAATATCACAGCTCTTAAGTGTGAAAGGTCTGATTTGGTTTGGATTGATATGGCTTTCTTTTTTGATACACGAGTAGCCAGGAATACAAATTATTTCTCTTTATTCATGTTTCGTTTTTTACATCTGGGATTAAGAATGTGTGTGATATGCTCCAGGACCTGTTTGCTTTCCCTACAGAAACAAAACTAATGATATTTTCGTAGTAAGTTTAAAGAGTTAAGGTGATGTATGAGGAATTTGAATAATTGGATAATTATATTTGGATAATTGAGTCGCTTCTTTCATATAATATACTGTAAGAGTTAACAGCGGAAAAGCAACAAAATATTAAAAGATTTTAAATTTATTTTAATATACAGTGAATAATTTAAATAATTTAAATTAAAAATTTATTCATTCACATGTTAAAGTCATAAGCTAAACAAAAGTGTGCTGGTATTATCATCAACATTTATATTAAAATCCCAAGGGACTATTTTTTTACAATAGAGATTTTAAGAAATCGACTGTTAGTTTATTTATTTATTACACGCTATAATTGGTAGGGCATCTAGGTATAAATGAACGATAAAATAACGAAATTAAATGAAGATATTAACTTTCATATATCAATTACGTTTAAAAAATAAAAATTGCATATAAGTGTTGACTTCCATACAGTCATCGCAGTTATGACATAACTCTTAATAGCAGCTGGTAAATTGACCAAAAAATTACGGTTTCTTTTTCTATAAATAATTTATAAAGTGACATTTAAGAAGGATACATTTGTCAGACTACATCAAACGTGTCATCGCTACCTCTATAGAACGCTGGATTAAATCTTGTAACCAAGAAAAATAGAAAAAATACCGTTTAGTTCTGTTGAAAGAAATCCTCGAAACAACAGCTGTCACAGCAATTAGTTTCTAACAGAACAATATCATCCTTTCAAATTTCGCTTTCTCCTCTAAAATGTGAGCCTTATTTTTCTTAGCACTGTCTGCAGTGTGTTTTGATTAAGATCTTTCATGCCGATTGCTTGTATTTCTTCTTTTCAGTACAGAGGTTTCCTTCGACTTTGATTTATATTTTATATATTTTAGGATTCTCTAACAAGAAAATGTCTTCCGCACAAAGGAAGATAAATTGAAAAACGTAACTGATATCTCAATTTCTGTAGATCATTTTTACATTCCATAGGAATGTGTAATATTATTCAAATATATTAAATGTTTAGTTTACCAAATCAAGTGTTACGTAACTACACATAATATTTATTCATAAATATAGCTGTGTTGTGATTTCACCAGAGATATATTAACTGTATATATTAATCTTTGTATTATGGAAAGAGAATTGAGTGAAAACCTATACCTAGATTTTAGGCCTAGATTTATTTTTACTACATTTTGATTTTTTGATCAGTATTACTAGCCGCTGCAGCTCAGTCAACAAAGGCAGCAATCTCGTAACCGGACGGTTTTCGGGTTCGGATCTTGAGCCAACAAAAGGATCGATGTGTTCGTTAATGGCGACTAGGGCATGTGAAAAAGGTACTTTATTGTAAAGCCTCCACATTCCAAAAATATATCTCTGAAGATAGCAAGTCAAGCCAGGAGGTCTTTTGATTTTTCCTTCTTCTGAATTACGAGGACCCATTTTGTGTGTTTGTGTTTTTTAGGGTATAATATTATCCGCCTTTGTGGTGAATGGTCAAACATTTTCCGCTTTATTGTATGGGCAAATGCTTAACAGGCAAGTGATCCCACGTTATTAAAAATGATCAATATTTTGAATTAAATTATTTTTAGACTAAATTTATATTTTTAATGAAATGATTGATTTGGTACATGAACTGTGCTGTACTTCCTCCTGTTGTCAAGGATTTAGCAGTTAGAAGTTCAGGTCTCATTTGCAATGTATAGCAAAGGACTGTAGCTTTCCAAGCTAAGCTAAACCAAGCACAAATAAAATGATAAAAATAGTCTCCTCTGTTTTAAGGGGAAGATAGTTGTTTCTAATGGAAAATAATCCTAATATTAAGGTAGTCACTGTCTATCGTACAACAATAATTATATCAGGTATAAAGTTATTCTTATTTTTATAGTAATAATTTACTATTCTTGTTTGATGTCGAACTTTGGTCAAGGTAACGGTAACTTTTGCTAAGGTAGCGATATTTGTTTCTAATGTAAAAAAAACCTGTTATAAAGGTTGTTACTGTCTATTGTACAATAATAATCATATAAGGTGTAATACTATTCTTATTTTTATAGTAATAATACATTATTCTTGATTGATGTTGAACTTTAGCCATTATTTTGATAAGATATTTGTAATTTAATTGTCATTCAAATTACTAAAAGAAATTATTTAATAAATTATCAAGATAAACTTATGGTTATTACAGAGTGAATTTTCAGGCACGCATCATATTATTACGAAATATTATGCTATATTAAGATTAATTACCAATTCTTTAATTTATCATATTAATCTTCTGCGAAAATTATTCCGTGAAAGATACTTTGCAAGGTTTCATAATAGAATGGTTTAAAGTTTAAGTTTTACTCTTCAGTCTAAATTCTGAAAGTTTTGAAGATTATAAGCTGCAATAATTACGTTGTAAGAACAGGGAATTGTTCATACAGCCCTTTTTTAATAGGGATCTTCTTCATTCGTTTAAAATAACTGAATATCCGTCCTTGACTACTTAGCAGGTTCTTACAGCAATTACAGAAACTTGAATTTGTATTTGTCGGTGATATAAAAACTGCGTTACTACTAAGACACATTTCGCCATCTGCTTCTTTTGAAAAACACTCTGGAACTTAAGTTTAGGGAAGACAGGGGAACCACCTCTTATTTTTTTCCCTCTGATTATAAACAGTTCTTATTTTTTTTCCTTCAACTTTATAGAATAGGAACTTTTGTTTTCTGTTTCTAAATTAAGGAGAGTGGTGGTTTTTTTTCTTCTTATCGCATCGTCTTCATTTTTGTTCTCAGCTATGAGGCGAATACACTTATATAGAGCTACACACCATTTGCGATTTGGGAAAGAATGATTAAGACTTGGATAACAGAATGCGCTTACGGACTAGAATGCTCTATTTTTTAGACAGGGAGCAAAAATAAAAAAAAGGCAAAAAATGAGAGGCACCCTCATTAGCGGTCTTTGCGTGCACAAAAAGTAGCTTGTTGCAAGTTATATTTATGGGGAACATATTTCCCACGACCTAGGTGTATCATTATATATTTCGCTGGGATATCTATGGTGGGGATAATAGGAAACGAGCATAGGTTTTGTTTCAGAATAGTACTGAGGTGAACGAAGAAATTTCATAAATGACAAATGGAAGAAAACACAAACTTTGGTATGAAAATCATTTGATGAAGGCAATTCAGTATGCAAGAACATTAGTAATTGTTAATATTTTGAGTTGATTATTTTAGAACACTCGCTGCAGTTCTAAACTGAAATGCCACTTTTAAAAATTGAAATAATCTCGCTATATATTGTTTAAATTTCTTACATTACTGCTCTATCCGTGGCTGTTTAAACTCTTATGACTACAGTATTTTGACATTATGCTAAAATTATTATTTATAATTGCTGTTACCATAAAAAGCTGTATAAACATCTATAGGTACATCATATTTCCGATGCTAAATTTTTTTTACAATTGCTGTTACCATAAAAAGCTGTATAAACATCTATAAGTCATAATATTTCCCATGTTAAAATTATTTTTTTATAGTTGCTGTTACCACAGAAAGCTGTATAAAGTTCTACAGGTACATAATATTTTCAATGCTAAAAATTATATTTTATAATTGCTATTACCCCAAAAAGTTGAACAATCATCCACAGGTACATAATATTTCCCATGCTAAAAATTATTTTTTATAATTGCCGTTACCATAAAAAGCTGTATAAACATCTACAGCTACATAATATTTCCCATGCTAAAAATTATTTTTTATAGTTGCTGTTACCATAAAAAGCTGTATAAACATCTACAGCTACATAATATTTCCCATGCTAAAAATTATTTTTTATAGTTGCTGTTACCATAAAAAGCTGTATAAACATCTACAGCTACATAATATTTCCCATGCTAAAAATTATTTTTTATAGTTGCTGTTACCATAAAAAGCTGTATAAACATCTACAGCTACATAATATTTCCCATGCTAAAAATTATTTTTTATAATTGCCGTTACCATAGAAAGCTGTTTAAACATCTACAGATACATAATATTTTCAATGCTAAAAATTATATTTTATAATTGCTATCACCATAAAAAGCTGTATAAACATCTACAGCTACATAATATTTCCCATGCTAAAAATTATTTTTTATAGTTGCTGTTACCATAAAAAGCTGTATAAACATCTACAGCTACATAATATTTCCCATGCTAAAAATTATATTTTATAGTTGCTGTTACCACAGAAAGCTGTATAAAGTTCTACAGGTACATAATATTTTCAATTCCAAAAATTATTTTTTATAATTGCTATTACCCCAAAAAGTTGAACAATCATCCACAGGTACATAATATTTCCCATGCTAAAAATTATTTTTTTTATAATTGCTGTTACTATAAAAAGCTGTTTAAACATCTATAAGTGATAATATTTCCCATGTTAAAAATTATTTTTTATAGTTGCTGTTACCACAGAAAGCTGTATAAAGTTCTACAGGTACATAATATTTTCAATGCCAAAATTTATTTTTTATAATTGCTATTACCCCCAAAAAGTTGAACAATCATCCACGTTTACATAATATTTCCCATTCTAAAAATTATTTTTTTATAATTGCTGTTGCCATAAAAAGCTGTTTAAACATCTATAGATACATAATATTTCCAATGTTAAAAATTATTTTTTATAATCGCTGCTACCACAAAAAGCTGTATACAGTTCTACAGGTACATAATATTTTCAATTCCAAAAATTATTTTTTATTATTGCTATTACCCCCCCAAAAGTTGAACAATCATTCACAGGTACATAATATTTCCCCATGCTAAAAATTATTTTTTATAATTGCTGTTACCATAAAAAGCTGTTTAAACATCTACAGATACATAATATTTCCAATGCTAAAAATTATTTTGTATAATTGCTGTTACCATAGAAAGCTGTTTAAAGATCTACAGGTACATAATATTTTCAATGCGAAAAATTATATTTTATAATTGCTATCACCCCCAAAAAGTTGTACAACAATCCACAGATACATAATATTTCCCCCGCTAAAAGTTATTTTTTATAATTCCTGTTACCACAGAAAACTGTATAAACATCTACAGGTCCATAATATTTCTCACGATGAAAATTATTTTTCATAATTGAATTTACCCCAAAAATTTGTACAATCGTTCACAGGTATAAATATTTCACATGCTACAAATTATTTTTTTAAATTGCTGTTATCCCCAAAAGTGTATAAATATCCACAAGTATATGATATTTCCAATGTTAAAATGGTGTTTTTTATAATTACTTTTACCGC
>CM063498.1:12294132-12301632 GCA_032207245.1 Pardosa pseudoannulata
TGTATATATATATGTGTATATATATATATATATATATATATATATATATATATATATATACATATATATATATACATATATATATATATATATATATATATATACATATATATATATATATATATATATATATATATATATATATATATATACATATATATATATATATATATATATATATATATACATATATATATATATATATATATATATATATATATATATATATATATATATATATATATATATATATATATATATATATATATATATATATATATATATATATATATATATATATATATATATATATATATATATATATATATATATATATATATATATATATATATATATATATATATATATATATATATATATATATATATATATATAGACATACATGCACGCGCAAAATTTTGACATGATGAAGTAAACGGGATGAAGATGTGGTAATTTATTAGAACCAAAATATTGATGAAGCTGAAAAACAAAATAGTTTAACAATGAATGTTTCTAGTTTAGTTTAATTTTGCAATTTCTTTAGTTCATACATATCCCAGTTATAGAATATTTGTGTCTGATTTCAGAAAGAGAAACAGCTATAAAATGTAGACATATGCATTAAAACCATGAATTTCCAGTTAATTGTATTATTTCCTTATTTATTCAGTATCAAAGATTTATGCTATGCTATGTGTGAGTGGCGTTGATTCTAATGTGATCAAATCCATTTTCTTGCATTTCCTAATTTTTGTCAATTTATATATAGAATAAGTATATTTTTAAGTTATTGAAGAGTTTACTGGGTGCTTCGACAATAATTATTATTGTTTAATAATAAAAATTTTTATAAACCAAAATTTAAAAAAATCAAATTAAAAACCAATTATTTTCTCAATATTTTTTACCGGTATTAACTTCAATGATTTCCGATTAATGCATTTTTCCAAACTTATAAAAAAATTCGATATGTGAAAATTTTTCTTCAATAGCAAATGGGTTGTTTAACACAAATTTTAAAATTTTAGTTAGCCATAGAAGGTATTGTGCTAGTATTTTTTTCAGTTTTATTATTCGTTTATTTAAATTTTTATTTATGAAAATTAACGTATAGTTTCTAAAAAAACATTTATTTTGAATATTTTTAGCATCAGGATAATTCTTTTTCTAAAGTAAAATTTAAATTGAATTGAGAAGTATATAATTAGTTAATATTAATTAAAGTAGTCTATGATAGTTTTATAAAAGTAGTAAGGATTAGAGAAAGTAGTTTACATTGTATTCATTAGTTAACTATTTAAATTAGTTCTCGTTCTAAAATAATTTTGACATTAAATTGTATTTATAGCGATTATTATTTTTCTTGAATTATTTTCAAATTTTCGTGGAAAATTCTAAAACTGAATTAAATTTTAGAATTCAAAATTTTAATGGGATTCCAAAAATTTCTCAAGATTCCTAATGTTTTCTGAAATACTGTATTGAAACAGAAATATGGCTTTTAGAAAACTATGTTATGTTTAATTACAAGTTAATTTAAAATACAGCAATAATTTCACATAACAAATATTTATATATTACAAACTTTACTGTGATTAATTTTCAACTGAAAATTCATTCAGATATTTTAATGTGATGATTTGCTTCTTAGAGGAAGTTTTAGGGGAAAACAGTAAGTATCAGGGCAAAATATTGTGAATTTTAAATGTAAGAAATATTAGAAAATATTCTAAATTAAAAGTTGAAAACACAATTTTTAATGCAATGTATGTGGATATTTAATATCAAGATAATTTTTTCGGGGAAAAATGTATTATTGTTATTTGTTATAATATATGTTTCCCCGAAATAGAATTATTATTTTGAACTATATAATTATAACCATGTTTTGGCTCAGAGTATATGTTAACAGAAATTATTAACGGGATGAAGTATAAATTAATATGAATTTCATATAACTCTCATATATAGCAGTTCAGTTAAAATTAGAAATCAAGTTTTCCCTATAATGCATGGTGTAACTGATTTTACTTATTTTGATAAACACCAAGTAGAAATGAGAGTTTTATACCAAAAACAAGATTACAAAAAAATTTTTTTGGATGAAAAAAATTAAATAATTTTTATATATTTTTTGAAATATAATAAGAATTTTTAAGCAATGATTGTTTACATATTTAATAAAGTTAATAGTTGACATAAATATTATTTAAATAAATATGAAACATTGAGAACTTACCGCCGCTTCTCCGTGCTTCAGGTAAACCAGATAAATTAGGCACAACACATAAATAATCTTAAATGTCATATCCATACCCCTCGTTTGGGGAGCGCACCCCCCAAATCTGACTGCACGTGCTTTTTTAACAAAACCGCTCTCTAAAAAACTCACTTGTCGCACTCCCTGACCCTCAACATTCAGAAACTGTCCGCGCTCGCGGAACCGAAGCGAGCGCGCTTTTGTGTACCTCCGCCAGAGTAAAGAGTGCTGCGCAGAAATCACATGTTTTGCTTTCCCTGGTCGCTTTTTTCGGTGTTACGGTGGCAACACTTCGCTCTTAAAGGAATTTTGGGAACTGTAGGAGAAACTGTGTTCGCCGGAGATGATAGGAGTGTGGGCTTTGAATTTTTTTGTTCGAGATAATATCAGATGGAATGAATAAACTGGTTGCCCTTGACTACTATCAGTTAGAAATTGTATTACCGCTCGAACTTTGACATCTATAAAGTTTATCCGCCAACTACAATTTTTTTTCCTAGTCCTTTCCATTAGCTAACTCCCTAGATGCATTTAAAGAGGAATGGGAAAATATACTTAAAGTACTTAAGCTCATTGGGTGATAAGTTTATTTTTAATCCATCTTCGTTATAATTGGTGATATAATAAGCCGACTAAGGTTCATTGAAATTTTATTGCAGTTGTTCATTAATGAGCGATAAGTAAATTATATACTAGATTTAAATAGAAAGAGAATTCATACACAACGAATTTGTAGTACTTAAATTTAGCATGAGATAAATATATTTATTTACATTAAATATGTTAATTATGTGTAGTTTAAGAAATCAAGGTTTAAAAAAAATTGGGGCTATATTTGATTTTGATTCTATTCTTTTTTCTGTTTTAATAATTTTAACACAGATTTAATTTTTACATAGAAATTGATTTCTAGATATATCTTGTAATAGAAACAAAAATATTAAACATTAATGTAAGTGTATTTATTATACGTATTTAATTTAAGAAATAAAAATTTTTGAAAAAAAATTCCGGGATATATTTGATTTTTATTCGATACTTTTTTCCAGTAAAAATAATTTTAATACTGATTCAGTAAATTTTTATGTAGAAATCGATTTCTAGATTTTTTTTTTTACATAGATATAAAAATACTAAACGTTTTAAACACCTAAATGTAAGCAAATGATAATAAATTTCAAGCGATTCCAGTAACACATTCAAAAGTTTTATAATTTTAAATTTTAAATCTAATTATACAGCATTTCCTCTCGGCAATTCTTTATCATGACATTGTCTGAAATTTTTTAAGTTTATTGCACTAGATGTTTTATATTTCTGTTGAGAATCTAGTTATTTGGTCTACATAGTAATAAAATACTAAACAATACTATGCACAATGAATATGTCAAACACATGTTCAATTACATACTATTTTAAAACATTTTAAATGGATACAAGTTAAATCTTCAATATCAATAAATTAGTCGCTCTTTACTGTATATATATATATATATATATATATATATATATATATATATATATAATATATATATATATATATATATATATATATATATATATATATATACACAACTAAAATTTTTGTATTTTATTTTTAAAAATTTTCTTTGACATTGTCTCTATACACATATTAAATTTATGTTTATTAAAATTTAAAATTATATACAAAACTTTTATTGTTCATTCTCAGCAAAAAATACATTAACGAGTGAACTTGAAATAATTATCATTTATTTTGCTTCATAATAATATAAAAATACTAAATTAAAAAAAAATATTTGTAGTATTTTTATCCCTTGCTGTTCAAATTAAAAGTTTAATTAAAAGAAATTTATTTTACATATATTTGCATGAAAGTAGCAGCCAAATAAAGTATAACAAAAATAATTACTATGTCTCGAAAAAAAATAAATTAGTATATTTTATAGCGTCTTTTCGTTTGATTTTTGACTAGTTAAAAATATATTTTTTTATTTCAGTGAACACTAATTTTCTGTTCCTTTATTATGATTTCAACGCATCGAAAGATGCCATAATAGTTTTCAGTAGGAATGTAGGGTGTTTTCCTTATTTTAGGAAGTGTAATTTTTGAATTTTTCTCCTCGTAATGTGTTAGTTGTCTATAAAACTGCGCTGATGGTAACAATATAAACAGAATAAATAGTAAAAATGATATTTTTTTTCATGGAAACTGAAAAATAAATGGTTAGTTAAGGGATTTAATATGCTCCCCCCCTTTTTTTTTGTTCTCCGAAGTATGATTTTAGTACTTCAATTCTAAAACTGGATGACGTGGTGTCATGAGGTGCCGCGAGCGTATGCCAAGAGTGCTACGACAATACTAAAAGTAATGAAATATTCATCCAGTATAATTCAACACCTTGAAAATAAATGAGCATTAAATTTACTCTATTTCTCTTTCTTGTCCTTCGTATTGAAACATCTTAAATGGTAGTTGTGCTGAGAAATGTTTTTAGCCTAAAATGGGTGTAGTCGTGAAAAAAAGTAAGAGAACCGCTGTTCGAGTACCATTTCTAGAAGCTTCTATCACTAATTCTCTATTATTTCCATTTTTTACACAGAACTTCTATAAAAAATACGAACATTTTCAAAATTTTGTACCCACGAGTATTACACTCACAGATGTGAGCGATTTATGAAAATAACCACAAACTCATCAAGTTTTCTGCACTGTCTACAACAAATGCTATATATGTGCTTCCTACCTCACTCGATGCAGGTGGTAGTTGATATCGTTTCACATATTTCATAGTATCATCTTGTCAATGATCATCAGCAATGATCATTTGCAGCATTCATAAGTTCTCTTAGGTCTTCTAATTTTTTATTTTTGTTAGTTTGATTATTTTTGAAGTGAAAACACATAAACAAAGTTTGAAACAACCATAAGTGTAACATATTCAGGCTACTTACTCCAGTTGGTCTTATAGAATAAAAAAGCATTGACGTGTTTCGTGTGACACAGGGGTGCGTACCGAGAACATTTGTAGGGTGTGCAGAAAATTTGATGAGTTTTGCAATTATTTTTATTTATCACTTACATTTGAGAGCTTAATACTTTGGAATAATAATGTTTTGAAAATGAATGAATCTTTTGAAGTAATCTTTTGAAGTACTAGGATAAGTAAGTCTTACATCGACCACAAAAACACTGAAGTTATTTCTGCTTCCTACAAAGGATTGAAATTTTAACAAAAAGTAAATAAACAAAATAAATATTTATAAATAACGTTTTTACTAGGAGGTACATTGATAGTCGACTCGCAACTGTCAGTTACACGATTGACTTTCATAGTTACCTACAACTAATTTCGGATATTAGATGTTAATAAATATTCTAAACTCAAAATAGAAGAACGTTTATGTATTTAAATAACTGGTAATGAAGAATGATTAAAATTTAGAAATTTTACGATAAATAATTAAACAGATACAAATCAATTCAAAATTACTTATCATTTTTGATGACAGTTAAAAAAATAAAAAAATGTTAATTAAAATATTAAAAATATGATAAAAATAAAAAATGGAAGAAATTTAGCATTCAAAACACTGTGTTTTAGTTTCTTTATCAGTTTTACAGCCCTCGGAGTAAGCCAATGTTGAATGCTGTAGATATAAACAGAGACAATATTCTTTGCATTTATACTAGAAAACTATCCTCATATCTAGTCTATGGAATAAAACTGGAGTGAGTTTGATCGACGACTTCGTAAAAAAGCTATCATGTAATTAATTGTTGTGTATCTGAGAGATATGAAGTGAACATTGGATTATAAATACAAAAATACATCACTTAAAAAATACCCAATTTTTTCAATTTAAGAGCCATAAAATTGTGTTGATGATTCAGGATACTTCCCACACGTTATGTTTCTAATGTGGGAATCAAAACACTTCTTTTACCAGTGTCTAAACCGAATATGATAAACTCCTTTCTTATAATAATGTACCTCGAGTATGTATATCTTTTCTATATGAGCATGTTATAATAAAATTACATTATTTATTTCCACACATGTTCTCGTGTACTACCGCTCTGCTGTACGTACTCGCTCTATCTGCCTAATTTGCATACATGCATATACGTATTTCCTTTACACATATAAATCGAATCAGATATAAAATGCTTTTCATGAATAGTAGCCTACTTAGCCAAATAAATTATAATAACAAACATAATTACTTTGATTGGAAAAAAAAGTAATTAAAATATTTGACAGAGTATAAATTTTATAGCTTCTTCTCATACATTATTTGACTAA
Organism: Pardosa pseudoannulata; assembly: GCA_032207245.1. NCBI lineage: Eukaryota > Metazoa > Arthropoda > Arachnida > Araneae > Lycosidae > Pardosa > Pardosa pseudoannulata. The sequence continues at coordinate 12,300,685 of CM063498.1, forward strand.
TTACAAAAAAACTTTTATTTCGATGAGCACTGACTTTGTGTTTCTTCTACAGGCTTTCAGTACATCGAAAAATATCATAATAGTTTTCAATAGAATTGTATAACGCTTTCCTTATTCTAGTAAATGGAATTTTCGAATTTCCCTCCGCCCAGTGTGCTAGTTATGTGTAAACATGCCTAGTGCTGCCATCTAGGAAAGGTCACGAGAGACCTGGCCCACCTCGCCCTCTTTTCATTCCCCTCTTATAGATGTCATTCGAAAGTGCCTACGCACAAAAGATCTTTTGTAATGTACTAACTTCCGTATCTAAAACAAAATAGTTCACAATGATGGAAGATACCTGGAGATCTATGGAAACTCTGATTGCTTACTGACTAAAAAAGTCCTCAGAGTTGCCGTAATAGATAATCGAAATTTGATATTTAGACCACATTTCTTTTAAAATTATGATTAAATTTCTCGGTAAAGTTCTTTGGGAAGTTCTCGTTAAGAGAGTAGTATAAATTACAGCAGCTGTTATTCATTTAACAAATTTATTACACCGCTCAAGCTGGAGGAAGAAATGTGGTTCTGTCTCAATAGCAGACTTTATGCAAAAGATACTTATGAAAAACATTTATGATGAATAGCCTTATAAATTATATAAGAAATAATGACTTTGCTATTTTTTATTCTGTTATTAAAAGAAATTTGATTCCGTAAGGATATCGTAAAATAAAGTATATATTGGAAACGGAATTATATCAATGAGTTTGTTAATTTTTACTTTTTTGGTCTTAATTTTATTTTGCATAAAATTTAAATTATATATATGATTCAGATTTATTTAAATAAATTCAAAATGAGTTTGTTTTAAATAAATAAATAGTTTTTTCATTCAGTTTTTTATTGCCTAATATCACTATCGGCAATGATATTATAAGCAAAAACAAATTAAGTTTTCAGTAG
>CM063498.1:12306632-12314132 GCA_032207245.1 Pardosa pseudoannulata
TTTCATTACAAGGCAGGCATTCAAAGGGCCTCAAATTTCAGTTTATTGAATCAAATTTATCATTTCCACACAAGTTTGGGAATATTCATGTTCTTGAAAATAAAAAAATAAAAATAAAAATAAACATTTTTATACAGCTTTAATAGCTCCGTACATTATCCGCATCTATAATTTTAAAATTTTTGTTTATTTACAGATGATTGTTCTCAGTTATACAAAAAAAGGTTGGGATTTTAAAAAGTAAAACATCAGATTAATATTTTTTAGCATTTAAAATTTAAGAAATATTGTGAGAAATTTTTTTTAAAATTATAACAAGCTATAATCCTAAAAGAGATCAAACCATTTTACACCCCTTTTTTGCGTACAAAGTCATTTCACTAATATTTATTTAGATTCCTACTATGATTTAAAATAATGAAATTTGTTAGTCACAAGTTACTCTTTCTCATTATTCGAAGAGTAGGAAGGGAATTGCATCCGAATTTATCTGGATAGTTCTTTGATGTACCACTGAGATTATGATGTTAAAAAATTTTTAGCGTTTGCTTTTGTTAACAGTTTTTGAAAATAAAATGGAGCTGCTTAGCTCAGTCGGCAAAAGCAACGATCTCGTAACTCGAGGGTTGCAGGTTGGAAACTCGAGGCTGTCTAAGATCGGCTGTGTTCGTTAAAGGTGACTGGGGCACGTAAAATATGTTCGTTGTTACAATGTCTTCCAAGTTCTCAATCCATACCTCTGGGAATGTCATACCATGCCTATGGGTCTTTCGCTTGGTCTTTGCTTCTAAATTACGAGGACACACTTGAGCATAAGTCGTATTTTCACCCTGGCGGTGCTCGTTAAAACGAAAGGCTCACCCCTTTGCCCCAAAATCAGAAGCGTGTGGTTCAATCGTGTTTGATTTGACCATGTAGCATTCAGAAACAACAACAAAAATGAAATGCCAATAACCATTTCTGCATATAATATTTTTTCAAAAACCAAGTTTAAAGAATCTGAATGTAAATCTTGCTTAATGAAGATCAATCCTTTTATTTTCAAAGGAAATATTTTAAAATTAGGCAACAGTACAATCACGAAGATTAAAGATTACTTTATGTTAGTGAATGAGACCGTTGTAATTCTCCGTTGTGCGATAAATAAATTCATTTGATGAGAACTTCATCCCAAGCGATAAAAATGTTACTTGCCGTCTTATGAAGATAAACTTCCTAAATTATCTGGCAATTTTTTTCAGATTATTACTCTGTCAAAATTCCAGTTCTGGTTAATTATGTGAGACTTGTATGTTTCTAAACTTACAAATTTTAAACTTTTTGCCATTGCAAATAGTTAAACGAATTTAAGTTTTAACAAGATGTCTTAAAGAAATAAAAATAGGTAAATAAACGAAATCTAAGAAATAAAGAAAGATAATAAAAGTAAATTGAAAGAGGATATCATCTTGACGTTAGGCAGTGAAGTATTATAACTGTTCATTTTGTCAGCAAACATAAACAAATCAATGATGCCTAATAGGGAAAAATCATTTCTATACTATTTATTAGCCGTTGTTTAATGAGTCTTTTTTGTGTAGGGTACCCCTGGAATTCCACAAAAACCAAGTTAAAAGGGTATAAAGTAAAGTAAGGGTATAAATCATCCGGCTTACGTCCGTGAAGAACTTGTTATTGGACCTCCAGGTAAAGTAATTTATTTAAAGTACATTTGAATCTCAATATCTTGAAGTCACTGGTACCAGTATAACCGAAGATATCTAAAACTCCAAATAATTTTTATTCTGGGATATTTTACTGTTATAGCAGACAAAAGTATGATAAAAATGATCAATGCGTAACATCAATAAAAATAAATATTTTACCATAGATGGATTAGGAACGAGATACTAAATAGTTTTTACACTATTATTAAACATCATTAATTTTAAACATTATACTATTTTAAATCAAAATACTGAAATAAATTTTTAAAAATCAAGTGTGTGCACTAATAAACAATAAATGTTAATTTCTACAGAGTAGTACAAACTAAAATAAATATAATTTCTATAAACTACATTTCGTAAGTTTTTCCCTATTTCGATTTCGATAATTTATATCAAAAATACTTTAAACAAAAGGAGGAAACATTATACGCCAACTTTAGTGATAAAATTATTGTGCTTCATTTCCCGAAATGAATAGCTACAGAGAGAGCTGTAAGTAGTATTTATAGCGTTAGGTTAGTTGGGAGAGATACAATCAAACTTTTTGAAGCCCCATAATTATTTAGAACGGTACCTATTGCCTAAAGCTAGTATTTCAGCGAGCATCTGTGTCAATAGTAGAGTTCGAACCCACGGACTATGGTTCCGAAAGACAGTGCCTATGTGTTCTTTCAGTGTCTAGGAGTAATCATAGTAAAAAATATCAAAGGTTGTTTAACAAAACTTAAGATATCTTACAATAAAAAGATCAAATTATGTATAATCTTTTTCACACGAGAAATTTTAAAAAACCTGATTTCTTGTAAAGAATGCAGAATACAATTTCTGATTTTCGCAGCCATTTTAGATAAAACATGTTTTTTCATAATTTTTAAACTCACAATCAATGTACTTACCACTTAGAAACAATACATCGTTAATTTACTTTAAAAACTTCTATTGTTTATTCAGACTGTATTCTTAATAAAGGAAGTATTTATTGTTTCTGAAAACTTAATTTATTATAACGTTTATTATATAGACGTTTACGGATAGGTAATAAAGTATATTTTACGCATTGTATAATTAGGTAAACGATGATTTACTTACTGTAATACATAACAATAAAACAAAATTCCATACTTCTTAATTATTGTAATGCTCAACACAAAAATTTTGTATGATTAGGAACACATTATGTTTTATATTTAAAATATTTCACACAAATGGTGCATCTGGTATACCGCAACTTTTACCACTATTTATTGTTTAATTGTTTCGTCTTGTTTGGTTATTAATTTCTTTACATGTACCTTTACAAAACTATGAATACTTTATAAATTATACAAGATTGTAAGATTTTCATTATGTTTTTTCGTTTCAAGCCTTAGATGTTCCACTAAAGAACTACCTATAGGACTGAAAGTTCTCTAGAGGGGTTGATGATAAGAGAGAGAAATGTTCTATTTTATAGTTTCGAACAACATCATAAATGGGCCATAGTATATTAAAAGGCAAACCACTGGCTGCTTACATGATACATCGAAAATAAAAGGGGTAGTAAATATAATTTATGTTAAACTGATATTTATAAAAATAAATATCGAAAGAAAAATCATCTGGAGCATTAAAGTTGGAAGTAAAGAAACATATAGATAAGCAGTTTTTCTGTAAGTGAAACAGAAAATTACTCTGAAAAAAAATCTGTTTTAAAGCAGTAAAGTTCCATCTAAACTGTAAATTGATCCCATAAAAAACTTTAATAATGAAAATCTTTTCGATTCTTTCAAACACCCGTTCCTTACTCTTTCAGAGATAATTAATTTTCATTCTATTAAAATGAAAATAAGTGTGTCAAAGATATTTATTTTAATAGAGTGACAAATAGCATTTTAATTTTTATATGATGTTACGTGTAGCTGATGTTTATGAATTTTGTTTCAGTCAATTCAGGATAAATAAGATGCTCGTGATTGGTTTGGTTTGGAGCGCTACGGTCTACTGTTTTGCACACGAGGGCTAATGAGACCGGGACCTACAGTAAGATGCTCGTGAAGATGAATATCATGGTATTTCTGTCTATTTTGTTATGTTATACAGAAATTTTCAGACATTGTTGTAGCTATTTTGACTTTCACCATGAATTTAAATGAAAAATGACCTGACTGGCACGAATTCAGACTATGCTTTATTTGTCGTCTGCATTATTGAAATTATTCTTTGCTTTAAAATGTTGCTAGAAAAAAAAAATACATTAGATTGGAAGCTGTATGTTAGTTCTAAACAAAAAGAAATTATTTTATTTTAATATTGAAAAAAGTCATAAAAAGCAAGGTTATGTTTATGCACTTTAAATAAATGACATAACAAATGAGTAAGAAAGTTTACATTTGACTGGGTAAAAGGAAAACATCGCATGGCATTTATAGGTAATATATTTTATGTGCAAAGAGGCATCTCATCGTTAAAAATAAAATTCAAACGCCCATAGAACTATCGCAAAGTATTTGAAAAATCTGCAAAACTAGAAACAAAATTATAAAACAGAATTTTCCTTATTAGATAATAAGAAAAATGTGATGCAACTTAATATGTTTCTAAAAACGTAACTTACTATCTGTATTTCTATGCACAGAGAAGCTAATATTTTGATAACTATTTTCTTTCAATGTATTTACCAGTGCATAATTATTATAAAAACTAAGTTTTATTTTAAAGTTTTTTAAATATTCTATAAATAAAATATAGCGATATTGCATGATCTAAGTACATGCGAATGCATATGCTTAAACATGTTTAATGTAGCGACTTTTAAAACATAAAACGTTTAAAAGCTTTTTAAATAGTTAACAAAATACCTTCAAATTTTAATTATTTTAGTATAAATATGTTACTAGATTAGGATTAAATCTCCAAGAAGATTAATTATAAGCAAGATACATTAGTTTTGAAAGTGGTATAGCAGTTTTATTAAGCAGTATTTATCAAAGCTAATTTGTTCCCCTTTTATCAAAATTCAGTCACAAATTATTAGTGACATTAACTTTTATTTACTATATAATAAAATTATTTTAAAAATCAACAAATCTATTTTCTTCCTTCTAAACGTTCATATTCCATTGTTTATTTGACCCTATTTATGTATGAAAATATTAAGTTTATATTTTCTTAGTACTTAAAATAAAAATATTAGCAAAATGAAACTAACCACGAAAGTTTTTAAAGACTTAAGGAAATATAAAGGAAGTCGGTGTACCAAAACAGATGACAGAATCAGAACCCAGACCTTCAACGAAAATAACAGATAAAAATCTCACGATTAGGAACTTCTTCTTAAGAAAAAAAAAAAGTCTTAATACGACACCCCAAGATACAAACTGCCTTCTTTAATATGAGGGGGAAAAAATTCCCCGAAAATAAAGCAAAAAATGTCGCCAAAAAATGGCCCATATTGAAACCCAATCCCCTCCGCTCAAGGATACAGTGCGAAGAGAGAAAGTGAGTGCTGCGGCCGCGGATCTACATTTCCGGGTGAAGAAGTGAGTGTGCTCTCGCAAGTTCAGTGTGAGCGCAGCTGATTTTAAGAAATCGCAGGAGGATAAAGCTATGGGAAGTTAGAATTAAAGTCTACCGCATGTGATTAGCAACTCGAAAATGTTAGAATTGCGGCCGGAACGGGTGGCCGGACGCTACAGACCGGACCGGTGAGTTTGTCAATTTGTTTACTCTCCCCTTTCCCCCAGCTGGGTGTTTATCTTAAAAATGTTTCCCGCTCACCCCACTTCTCCCGCGGAGGAGGGGTTTCCTTGGAACCTGTAATAAGAAATTGGAGGATCTAATCACCCCCTTTTGATGATGTAACAGTCTATCTTTCTTTTATTCTAAACGATTACTCATTTGCTTTAACCTTAAAATCTCATTTAATTATAATGCAAAGGAAAAAAATTACATGTTAATAAAAGCTTAAAATTTTGTATTAATGTTATAAAATTATATTATGTTATTTAATGTTTATATAAAAAATAATTGTGGTGAATAAAATTTTGAAATAAATTTTTAATTTGATTATAATTATAATGTGTCTCACCATTTATGTCTTGAGAATTTAACCTTCAGTTTTTTAAGTTTTAATTTTTATAATAAGAAGTAATGAAATATTTTATCATGTTTTAAAAATTTAAATCTATTTCTTAAAATTAAATTAGTATGTGTAATAAATTTTACCTAATTTATTACTATGCATAAAGACAGTTTATTACATATTAATAAAAGTTTAAAACTCTGTATTAATGTTATGAAGTTATGTTATTTAATGTTTATAAAAAGAAACAAATGTGAAGGACAAAATTTTGAAATAAATTTATCGTTCGATCATTTTTATTACTATGCATAAAGACCTAAACAATTGTACGTAACATCAATAAATATTGCAGATTATCTTCTTAAGAAAAAATATAAACTTTCGAGAATTTATTTTTTAAATTCCTTTCTTAAGCATTTAAAATGTAATATGAATCAGAACATTGCTTTAAATTATTTTTTCTTCTTTCGTCTGGAACGAATTGGTTGCAGAATGCGAACGTTTTTAGTTTTAGGAACGGTATTATCATAAATATTAAATTGAATATTTTATTCCGAGACAATTAATTTCAATGCTAAGTATAGTTAAAAGCAATGTATCATTTTTTTAAAGGTTGGATTGAAGATAGGCAGTTATTAAAAAATAAGAATGATTGAGATTTTTAACTCTTAAGAATGTAAAGTTTTAGAGTAAATTAAATTCCAGTTTTCCAATTAAAGATTCATATCATAATAAATTCTTTTAAATTTAGTATAAGTAGATTAAATGTTCTTCATTCATATACCTTTTAATATTTAAATCCAAGTATTTTGTGTACAGCGGTCATATACTCCTAATCTGATATCTTGTCGATTAAAATTATTTATAATACAAGTTGTATCTCAAAATTTCAGGGAAAATTGGAACTTTTTACATTAAAATCATCTTCTTTAAATTAAGGGAAAGAGAAACATGTTTAATGTAATTTAGAATTAATGAAAACATTTTCCATCTATGTTAATTTTCAAGATCATGCTTTTAAAGTGACAAAACAGTAAGTTTAAAATCATAATGAATTTTTTTCTAACTGAATTTAATGTTCTTCAGATTTGACATAAAACCAAACTTTATCAGGATTGTAATTTTATAATCACTGATGATTTACAATTTTTTTTCGTTTAATATCCAAAATGTAAATAAAACCTAATGTAGTGGTTGTAGTGAATTGTAACTCAAAGTTATTTTATTTTTAATTAACATATTTTTTTTTAGTATACAAGTATAGTAAATTCTGAGACAAATATTTGAATGAGTCTATGGTCATATAAAATACAAGCTTTCTAAATTTGATTAAAACTGTGGATTATTTCTTCTTCAATGCTTGTGCATTTTTAACAACATAGCAGTAAAGATACATGAAAATTAAAAAATTTTGTTTTAAATTTATAAAAGCAATAATGAAATCCATTGGGACGTAACTTAAAGAAAATTTTGAATTCATAAAAACTAATAAACTGTTTATCAATTTATGTGACATTTAATTAGAGATGTTATGCATCAAAAACTCAATCCATATTAAACAATTTATACTAGAATTAACTATTAAAATAAAAAATAATAAAATAATGCTATATTGTTATTAATCATGTCATATTATTACTAATAAACTGTCCTATTATCAAAAGTATTATCAAAGTAAGACATCATAAGAATATCATAAAAATTATTAAAATTTATTTTATTTTTCTTATT
>CM063498.1:12319132-12349132 GCA_032207245.1 Pardosa pseudoannulata
TTCATTACCAGAGGAAAATCAAATAAAAGACCACAGGGTCTGTCTCTCTGATTTCAGGACCGACTTAAACTGGCAGACAATGTAGGCGGTTGCTTATGGCGGCAACATTTAGATGCGGCAACTGAATAATTTAGACTGTAATAAATAAATAAACAAAAACTTTAGAAAAATGCGTTTCAGTTTGGAACTTCTTATGTTATTGTACTAGTTTTATTTGTAGTTTTAAAAGTACATTTAACTTATCTATTAAAATGATATGTACTAGTTTAAGTTTGTAAGCTCGATGTTCGCTCTTCAAAAATGAGAATCTTGTTTTTCAATAAAATTGTTTTGTAAATTTATATTACTGTTATTGTTTTAGATGAATTATATGCTATTTATTTGTAAACAATATTCTGTTTAAAAAAAGTTTTAAGCTTGGAGGGTGGCAATTTTGAGATATGCCTTTGAGGGCAAAAATGCCAGAGCAGTTCCTAATCATTTCAAGTAGCTTTATATTTTCAATTTTTTCTTTTACTAAAGATGTTTTTATTATGATTTAAAGCTCATAAAGTTTATGTACATACGTGCTAAATTATTAGTAGTCCTATACAGGTCTGAACTACAGATATTCTAAGTACATAATTCAAAATAATGTAATGGATTACAACATAAAAAATAGTTAAAAAAATTGTTAAAGTTAAAAAAAATGCTTAGACTTTTTAGACTGTGAAGTTTTTTTTTTTTATAAATTTTGACCATAGAATTGCGAAAAAAATTTATTCAAACAGAAATATTGGACTGACATAATACCAAATTAAAGCAACAATTTCGAAAGAATTTTTGAAACCTAAATTGCCCTTAAAAATTGATTGCTCTTAAAGAAAAATATTCTTTTTTATGTTCTCTTTCTTTATTATCCCTTGTAAATGTTCTTTTATTAAATTTTTATCTAGGTATACGTTATATGGCTAAAGATAGTTTTTCAGAATATAAAATGAAAGTAATATGTTATCTTTTAAATGTATTGAAATACATTGGAAAGAAAGATAATTTATGCATGGACTTGTTAGCTTAATCATGTCGGAAGTGTAGAACATCAGTGTGCTCCTCGAATTCCAAAAAATCGATAGGAAAAATTTTTCACATCGATTGAAATGATCGAATCGATCAAAAATTAACAAATACTCATTCCTGAAATATTCCAGGAATCACTAAATATCTAGAATATTCCGTTTTATGTATTTGTGCATTTATTTTACCAAATACTTTTTTCTTTAAAAATTTTTTAATTATGAAGGTAGTGTTGTAAAAACATAAATTTTAACCACTTGTTAATTAATTTTTGAAAGTAATGAATTGTGTATAACTTTTTGACGTAAACGTTATAACAATTGATTTATTTTATAAATTTAAGTGATTTGTATGATTTAAACAGTTTTTGATATAAATTATATTTTAACTAGGTTGTTTTTTACAGGATTCTACTCTGGATATTTTGTATATTATGTATTATAGAACTAGTGAAAGCCGTAAGTACAAATTCTTTTAGAATGTATTTAGAACAGAATGCTAATTTTCTTAAATCTTAATATTCACTTTTAATATTTCTTAGAAAATAAATTTCAAAAGTTTTACTTTTTTTGAGTGATTGTGTATGAGTGTAAAAAATTGTTTAATAAAAAGGAAAAAAATTGAGTACAGCTCATTTCAGTGTACTTTTGAAAATATATTAAGTTTAATGATTTTCTTGATGGAGTTTACTGTCAACACTACACTACTTATTAAGCGTAAAGTATAATCGCTTTTATTTACATCTTGTGAATGTGTAAATCTAGTACACATTTCATTAAAAATGCTGAATTGTATCTCAAAAGTAAGCAATGATTAACCGCGGCAAAGGTATCGATCTCGTAAACGTGGGGTTGCAGGTTCGAGACTCGAGCCGACTAAAGATCCGCAATGTTCATTAATGGCAGCTAAGGTACGTAAAATAGGTTCGTTATCGCAATGTAATCCTAGTACCCAAACGATATCTCTTAAGTTGGTAGGTCAATTTTCGGGATCTTCTGCTTGGTTCCTGCATTTAAATTATGAGAGGTTCCATTCTTTGAAGTCAACCTCTGGAGGCAATGGTAACCAAATTTCCATAAGATGTTATATGACTTTTAAACGGACACAAAAACTATGTATTGTGGTATAGCCCCAGTTTCTAAATTACAACGACTCTGTGTTGTCACGTCATTGAGAATAATGTTTGCGGCTTAAAGTTACGTAACTATGTATTGACTATGTATTGTGGTATATTCCCTATTTCTAAACTACAACGACTCTCTTTTTTTTGTATTGTCACATCATTGGCAAAAATGTTGGCGGGTATAAAGGTACGTAAAGGAAGTTGTAAAGGTACTACCACAATAAAATGATCAACAAATAGCCAACAAATATTTGCGGTTTGGAAGATGTGAGTGTTATAAAAACTAGTGTCCCTTGCATTGGAAATAAAAATAAAACTAAGCATGTGAATGAATTTATGGAATAATTAACTATATGGAATAAAAGTTACAGGTAGTTATGTGTTTAGTAAAAATCTAAACAAGAAAAAGCTGAACTGCTATAAGAGAAAAAATTACTCATGAAGGTTAATTTAATCTGAACAGCAACAGAAAAGCACCCAGGGTCTCAAAAACTGAGTCTTCAGAATAGATGTTTTCGCCTCATTCTGGGTTAGAATTTCTTCCGTGAACCCTATGACTTTTCTTTTTAACTGAACTAGAGGAAATCTGCGATCATCTGTGAAACATGTGTCGCGTTATTTGACTTAGAGCAACAAAAAATGCATTGTTAGAATTGCTGCCTGCATTGGTATCAGATTAAAGATTAATTAATTTTTTAATTAGCAATATCACTTACATTATTTTATGTTTCAAATGTTTTTAGTTAAATTTCTTTTCATTTTTTTCTGGAGATATATGTTTAAGGAAACATATCTCTCTTTCTAAAACGTAGTTAACAATTTTGAGTGTCAATTAAGTAATTCGTATCATAGAAGGTTACTGTATATTATTGATTAAATGCATAGAATATTTTTATTCATTTTATATTCAATAAAATTCCTTTTTTTAAGCTTTAGTTTTTCAGTTTATTTAAAAAGTATTCAGAACAAATGAAAAATATTTTAAACTCATTTTTTTTTAATAAAATTAAAAATTAATTCCTCTTTTATGTATATATTTGCTTGTCCAACCATATTCATGATGATTAAATATTTTTAATAAGATTAGTTTAATCTTTTGAGTTTAACTAATTTTAATGATACTAGGAAATAATAAACTAAATAAGAGTTATATATTCATATATTTGTTTATTATTAAAGCTTTCCCTCTTAGTTAATACTGAATACGTGAAGATTATATTACTTTGGACCAGAGGTGGGCAAAAGCCGGCCCTTTTGCTTACTTTATCCGGCCCGTTGAAAAATCCTGCAAGCAATTTTTTTAATCTCTTATATGCGATTTTGTTGGAACCAACGTATTTGTATGCGTAGTGTACAACATATATTTGTGAAAGAACTGTTTCGTTAATGATTTACACGAAAAATAAATATCGATCACAAATTACTGACGAAAATCTACACGGTATTAAGGATTGCTACAAGTGATTTGGATCCAAATTTTGAAGAAATAATATCAAATGAACATTCCAGATTTCACGTTTCGCATTAACTAAAACTATTCTGTTTTAACGTTTGATGTTAGTCATTTACAAAATGTAATATAAATATAAAAATGTAATAACTATGATCAAAATAAAATAATTTGTAGCTTTAGGATATAAATAAATATCAAAATAAAATCTTTCATTAACTGATTTATTTAATGACCATTAATTTAATATAATAGATCACATTTCCTTAAAAATTACGTGACATATTTTACTGGATACAAATTGTTCGCATATACACCTAAGAAAGACAATTTATTATTACTATTATCTTTTATTAACTGTCAAATTTCTCTGCCCAAATGCTTTAAAATGATACTTATAGTGTTTTTGTCAAAAAAATTTCTTGGGAAAAAACTCCATCCAAAACATTTGCGTGTGCTCAGCGTACGCAGTATAGTCCTCCGGCCCGGGAGACATTTTGAAAATTTCATTTTGGCCCGAGCTTAAAAGTATTTGCCCACCCCTGCTGTGGACTTATTTCCGTTCTTCGTTTTAAAAAGAAATTTTAATAACCTAGTAGAAGTAGTGTATTCACTACTTCTACTATAGTGAAAGATAAAACAATATTAATTAAAATATAATATACATATATACAGTGATATCTGGTATATACGAAAATCACACGAAATATTCAAAAATTATACGAGGCATAATTTTTACGAAGGAATGTTCAATGCCCTACGTATATTTTAAAACATAAATTTTATTCAGTTATATAAAGTAAGCAAAAATATTTCTCTAACAGATTATTTCCCATTATTTTTCTTCCAGAATTTTTGTTTGTAATATTTTTCGAAAAGGGGAGAGAGACTTCAATTTGCACTTTTGATTTCTCTTAACCTTTTTAAATTATTTTAGTTTAAAAAAGTGCTTTATAAATAGCGTTCGCTTTATGCATTTATGTATGAGTTTGAATGAATATAGAAATTTGCTGTGTTTAATTTAGATGAAAATATTAATTTTGTTTTTATAGCTTATAGATATTTTTAAAAATATATCATTAAAATATATTTTTAAAAATATATTTTAAAAATATATTTTTAAAAATATATCATTTTTATCTCTAAACTACGTTTATTAGAAAAAAAAAACCTAGAAAACAGTATTATGGTTTCATAGGTAGGAATGGTAACTATTTACATATACCAGTGGTTCCTAAAGTACTTCTTATAGTTGAAAGGTAGAGCGTTGCCTTTCGGAACAGGAGTTTGAATCCTAGCGCTGACATGGTTGTCCATAGCCGTTTGTCGATTGAATGGATCCCCAGGGGTCCGCGCAACCGCTTCGTGTCTGTGGGATAGGTAAAAATTAATATGGAGGTGTATGTGCAACGCTTAGGGGTCTATGGAAAACATATTAAACTATGGAAAGTAAAACAGTTTTGATTGATTTTCACTTTTAAGAAAATTGAAATAAATAGCAATATATAAGTTTTGCCTTGGACTGACATTATATTCTCGATAGTATGAGCAACGCCAGGATAAGCAGTTAGTGTGTTCTAGATTTTATTCTTATGGTATTATTAAAATCATCAAAGCTACAATTGAATTGTGCTATGGATTCATTTCACGTAGGGATTCATAGTAAATCATGTGCCTTAAGAACGGATTCTTGAGCATTAAAAGTTTGGTAACCTCTGACATATACAAAGTATTTGCTTATAAAACGAATTGTCCTTTCCCCTTGGTCTTCCTATAGGTGAGTTCCTCGTTCTCTTTCTTTCTCTCTCTCTCTCTCTCTCTCTCTCTCTATATATATATATATATATATATATATATATATATATATATATATACACATACAGAGAGAGAGAGAGAGAGGGATATTCTGAGTGTGCATACTATATTGATATACTTATGTATACACATATGCACGCGCGTATGTTTTTTAAAACATGTTGTGAGCACGCAAAGCATATTTACGAAATAAGATAGTTTTATTGAAATATTTACGTGCTCATATTTTCCTGAAGAATAGATATGTAAATGAAATATTTATATACTGATAAATACACATATTAGATTTTACTCTTAAATTAAAATGAAATAGACTGATTATTGCATTTCTATTTAGTCACTGTAGTCATTTCATTTCTTTTATAAAATGTTTATTTTTATGACCGTTAGATTGGTACACTTTACTAAAAACCAACAAAATTCCCCTCTCTCAGATTTACATTGGCTAAAAAAAATAAGTCAGTTAACAAAAGTCTTTTTGTTTCCTATCAAACGAAAATTATAATAAACATTTTTAATGAAAAACTATTTTAAGTATTTTTATTTTAGTTAAACTCTATAAATTAATAATCGTGAGTACTACATAGTAAATTATAATAGATTTAGTGTTATAAAATGTTTATTACGTTCATTTTAATGTTCTTTTAAAGTGCTTCCCACTCATATAATAACAATGCCTCTTGATCATTTTATTTATTTATTTATTTTTCTTTCGTTGATACAAGATGACAGTTTGACTCACTGTCATCGTCTCTCATATCTAAAAGAAAAAGAAGCAAGAAAACTGACGAAATTTTAAAGAAACTACAACATAAGACAGTCTTTTTTTGTAATTATAAATAGCATTGCTAAAAATTATTAGCAATAAAGAGACAAAAATGAAAATTTGTAAATATCACTGGAAATCTCTATTTTAAGATTTTATTAGCTAGATATTTTAACAATATATATATTTGTCGTAAAATTATGGACTTGATTAGTCTGATATTTTAACCATAATTGAAATTCGAATTTTTGAATAATTACTTTCGCGTACTGGTGAAATGGAATCTTCCCTGCCCCTTTAAAAAGAAAGAAGGTATATATATATATATATATATATATATATATATATATATATATATATATATATATATATATATATATATATATATATATATATATATATATATGTATATATATATATATATATATATATATATATATATACATATATATATATATATATATATATATATATATATATATATATATATATATACATATATATATATAATATATATATATATATATATATATATATATATACATATATATATATATATATATATATATATATATATATATATATATATATATATATATATATATATATATATATATATATATATATATATATATATATATATATATATCGTGATCCAGTGTTAAAGCGAATGGAAAACAATCTTTCTTGATAATAATAAGTTTATTAAATCATCGTTTCATTTAAAGCAAAACTTACGCCATTTTCATTTATTCGTCGAAGACACGGGTAGAGTGTGCTGACAGCTACATGTCCAAGCGCTAACTGACTCATATCAGTTCGCTTAATCATCAAATGCTTCAAATATCTTTCCGCTTGATCGGATAATCCCAAAAGCTTATGCGAGCATTTGTCTTATTTATTTTGTTATTATAAAAGAGTTCCCTTTTTAAAATCGCTTATAACTCATATAATTTCCAACTACTCCCTTTTTAGACCTCACACTCACAGACACACACACACATATATATATATATATATATATTATATATATATATATATATATATGTGTGTGTGTGTGTGTGTATAATACTAGCATATATAGAAATTCTATGTTTTTCAGCCAATAAAAAATAGCGTTACTGAACTCACAATGGCGTAGTTGTCAAGCATGCAAAATTAATTAATTAATAATGCAAGTACTCTTAACTTTTAATTTTGTTTTTATTCCTATATACTATATCGTGTGATATTCTAGCGAAGTGGGATCCAACAGAAGTTTTATCAGCAGGTGTTCCAATTATGCGACAATTCCCCTTTCGAGTCTGGCTTCATTATCAAGTATCAGAATTTTCCAACGCTGCGAATGCCGCGACTAGCCAAGGCGAACTTTTTCGTTTACCAAATATTGCCTTTCTGTGTGGGAGATGGCGATTTTATTTGTTTAGAAGCAGACATTATAATGAGTTAGTGCCAAGTTGGGGAATGACTAAACAGACGTGTTTTCGGTTTGAGTCAAATGAAATTCAAAATAGTAAAAGTAAAGTTTTGAAAATGAAAGGAAGGAAATCTTATGATTTGCTTCACCTCTGATCTTTACCTAGTTTACCTTTTTTATGCTTGCACGAGTGAGATCCTTTCTTACTTTCTCTTCACGATTCTTTAGTCAAAAAACATAAAATAATGTTGTTATTAGGCTGACAAAACATCCTTAGATATCATTGCGATTGGATATGGTTAGCATTGTTATTATTTCAGAATTTTAAGATGATCCAGCGATGTAATAAACAGGTGGCTACAAATTAGTTTTTACCACTACTACTTTATAACCGCTTTTATTGCTTAAAAGCTAACGGTGTTTTCACTATTTTGTAGTTGGTTGCAATAATTCATTTCGTGACTTACTCTTAACGGTGAAAAACACATGGGATTGTATTGCAAGAATTTTTTTTTGTGGTTAACGTGCTCAACATTGTTTTTACGATATATAACTCAGAAAATATATTTCAACTCTGCTTCACGAGTAAACATAAACATTTTTCACTATAGACGACAGGTTTGGTTTGGTTTAGTTTGGAGCAGGGTTGGCATGATTTAAATCATTTGATTTTTTTGAAAAAATCATTGATTTAAATCATTTTCTTTTTCACTTCTTTTAAAACCTATATTCCAAACACAGGAGAACTTTGAATCAGTCAGCACAGTAATACCAATAAGTAAATAAGTGTAAATAGATAGCATGTGCTTTCCAATAATTTAGGGGTTGTTATCAGAAAGCACATAGTAGGGGTAGTACAATAATTATGACTGGTGGAATTCATTTTATGAAATGGGAGGTAAAGAGATTATTACAGAACTTGAAATCCTGTTTGTCTACCAAATAACAACAGCCGTGGCTTCATCTGCTTGAATGGAAAGACAGTTTTTTTCTTTTGGTATTGTTCATTCTAGCCTCCGTAACCAATTAGGAGTGGATAAAGCATCAAAGTTAGTGTTTTTATTGAAACAATTAAATCCATAATTCGGTGCTTAAAAATTTTTGAAATAATTGTGATTTTTTTTAAATAAATAGTTTGTATTAAAAGAGTATTTAATTTGTTCTTTAAATTTAATCTTATTTAGTTTGCACTATCCAATTACAAAATAATGGAATATATTTAGATTAAAATTTATATATTTAATTTTAGGTAATCAGTGTATAGAATATAGTAGACAGATAGGATGTTACTCCTTATAACAAACTATTCTATGTATATTGAAAAAACATAAAAACAACAATTAAAATTAGTATTCAGAAAAAAAATAAAAAATCCGATTTAAATAAAAAAAATCTGACTTAAATCAAATGATTCTGATTTTTTTTATTTAAAAAAAAATCATGATTCTTTTCCAATTTTGGTTTGGAGTGCTACGGTCTACTTTTTGCAACACGATTGCTAATGAGACAGGGACCTACAGCTTAAAGCCGATTCCGAACGGCTACGAATGTCCATGCCGCTGTGGGTTTCGAACCCACAAACTCCAAGGCTAGCACCCTAACCAATCGGCCATCGTTCGGCTGAAAACTTATAAAAAAAATCTAAACTAGAAAAATATTATATTATTTTTCTATAATCTCTATATTTTCCTTAATGCTTTGCTAATTTCTTGTCCAACTCTTATAGTGTGAACAAAAATTCCAGCTATCCTTTTTTGATGATTTAAAAAAGTATAACTTGAAACTTTATAATGCTGAAAGGTATAAAATAAGTTTCATAACGTTCAATAAACCATGATAAATCTCTTCTTTTAATTTTAGAGAACATAAAGTGTAATAATAAAGTAATAATAAAGTGTAATAATAAGTAAAAGCATTAATAATAAGTTAATAATGGCACTGGAAAATTTGGCTACAATTTTAAGTTGCATTTCTAAAAATGGGATTAAAAAGTTATAGTATTTTACGTTACATTTCCATAATTTTACCAGAACCAATGTCGTTGCAAAGGGTGTGTGTGTAAGAGTTGTAAACCCCATAATATATGCATATATTATGTATGAAAGGCTATTAATTTTCAGACGTAAGTTAAAATGACAGAATATGCCACACAGAACATTCAAAACATTTATAATTACACCCTTGGTTATAAAACTTTGGTTATTACAATGTAATGATGCATTATAGAACTATATAAAACATATATTCTTCGTACATATATGTTCAATATAGTTCGTATATAATATAAGCATCGTACTTCGTGTATAATTCGAGATATTATTCAAGAATATATATTTAAAGTATGATTATACTTTTATGGTTTATTCTTAAATAATGGTATGAATAATAATGCAACAATGTGTTTTGTAACATCACTGACACAACTTCATTAATGCATTTATTTTGACTCTTTAATACATAAAGATCTGAATTCCACTGAAGATATTTTGTTCGGGTTCTTAGTCTGAACTTGTTTAGAAAACAAATTATCATTTATTACACCGATATATTCAAGTCATATGATAGTCACTTAAAATATACAACAAAAGCCTTGTTATCACTTTTTTTTTTACTTTTTTTTTTAATTTTCTTCCATTAATTTAGACACTTAAAGTTATTTTCAGGGAAAAATAAACAATGTATAATGAAGGAGATAAATAATCATTAATCAGCAATTAACAAAGTTGGAAGTCTTAACACTTTTTTAGTATCTCGCTTATATAATTTAAAATGATATAAAAATGAAATTTATATAGATAAATCCGAGTTATGAATTGAATCATCAAATGAGAACTTTTATCAAGTAATTAATCTAATTCATTTGAACCTTTTGTTATTTTTTTCAATTTTGCTCTACCATCTGGTCGTTTTTATGGCGAATTTGATAAGAGTCAATGACAGAACCGTTGATGCACTTTGTATACATCAATCATCGCTTTTCTAATTTGTAATCTTATATTATCTAACTATCCCATGAAAGGCTGTGCAACGAGAATAAAGAACTACTCTATCGAAATTTAGGTTGAAATGAAATAAAGTTAAAATTTAAAGATTAAAGACTTTCATGATAAAAGAGCGCTGGATTTAAGACATTTTTATAGTTCGGGAGATAAGGGAATCCTTAAAATAAGTGAATTTAGTAATTAAATAATCAATATCAAATAAATATTTTGCCATCAAAGCCTGTTTTGGTTTGGTTTGGAGTGTTACGGTCTACTTTTTGCAACACGAGGGTTAATGAGACCGGGACCTACAGTTTAAAGCCGATTCTGAACGGCTACGAACATCCATGCCACAGTGGGATTCGAACCCATGAACTCCGGTATCGAAGGGCAGCACTCTAACCATTCGGCCATCGTTCAGCCTAAGCCTGTTTTTAAATTCTTACACACTATTTATAAGTACATTTATTACTGACAACATAAAATATTTTTAAATTGTAAATTTATAATTAATTTATATAAATTTGCAAATTTATAATTAATTTATATAAATTTGCAAATTTATAATTATTTTATATAAATTGTAAATTTATAATTAATTTATATAAGTTGTAAATTTTTAATAAATTTAATATTTATGTTATATTTATATTAATTTATAATTAATTTATATTATAATAAAACTATTTTCGGGTATTTACTTTTTAAGATTTAACTACGGTTTAAATATTTTCTCGGATTTTCTTTTTGGGTTTAACAAACTCTCACAAGTCCCGTATTTTAGAAGTTATTTTGAGAATGAAACTTTTATTGAAATTTGGATTATTATATTAGTTTATTACATTATACCGATCGGAAATCTTAAATTGGAGATCTAACCTAAGAAATCTTACGAAAAGGAAATATATGTTTCATTCCATGTAAAATTTATGCTAGGATGTAAGATTAGTTTCACAGATTAACTGTAGAATAACACAATTTTCTTTCATTATTAAGTTAAGTAAATATATTGTTGTAATACTTTTTGAAAGAAATTTTAAAAGATTTTGATTTAGAGGTTCATAGAGAAAGAGCTTTAAAGGTATCATAACTATTAATCTGATCTCCTTCAAGAAGGTGATGTGGATAGATAGATATATAATCTAGGTACTATAGATATTATATGATACTAGTAGTATATAGATCTAAATACTATACAATACCAGATACTGTATATATCTAGATACTATAAATAATACATGATACTAGTAGTATATAGATCTAAATCTTATACAATACCAGATACTGTACATATCTAGAAACTATAGATATTATATAATACTAGTACTATATAGATCTAAATACTATACAATACCAGATATTGTATATATTTAGATACTATACGATACTAGATACTTTATAGATCTAAATACTATAAAATGCATGATACTATAGATACTGTACGAAACTAGATACTATATAGATCTAGATACTATAGGATACTAGATACTGTATAAATCTAGATACTATATGATTCTAGATACTATAAATACTATACGATACTAGACACTATGCAGATCTATATACTATACAATCATAGATTCTGTATAGATCTAGATACTATACGATGCTAGATATTTTATAGACCTAAATACTATACGATACTAGATACTATAGATGCTATATTAAAACTAGACATGGCCGAACGATGGCCGAAAGCTAGAGCGCTGCTCTTCGGAACCGGTGTTCGTGGGTTCGAATCCCGCTGCTGGCATGGATGTTCGTAGCCGTTCGGAATCGGCTTTAAACCGTAGGTCCCGGTCTCATTAGCCCTCGAGTGCAAAACAGTAGACCGTAGCGCTCCAAACCAAACCAATGATACTAGACACTATATAGATCTAGATATTATACGGTTCTAGATATTATAAATACTATACAATACTAGACATTATATAGGTCTAGATACCATACGACAGTAGACACTATATAGATCTAAATACTATACAATCCTAGATTCTGTATAGATTTGGACACTATAAATTTAGATTATAGTTAGATACTACAGATTTAAATTTATATAGAATTTAGATTTATTGTAAATTTATTTTAATATATAACTAATGAGGTAACTAAAAATTATGAACAAATTTTATGGAATAAGCAATAGTTAAACTTATTAAACAGTTTATTTTAAAGCTGCATCCTAAAGGTTTATGTGTGATAACACATAAACATTTACATATAAGTTTATGATTCCTTTTTTGTGAAGAAGTGCAGATTTCTTGTGTCAGAGCAAAAAAGATTTCAAATTGATATATTTCAGATCATGTTAATATGTGGAAATGCTCTTAATCGGTTGAAAATTTTTTGGTGTCACACGAAAAATCCGCTTATATTACAACGAGAAAATGAATCCTAAAATCAATCTCCTGTTTTTTTTTCAACACGTACATGTTAACTTGTGATAAGGCTAAACACATAATAAAATACGTTCTAAAATATAATGACATTATGTTTTGTGATTTATAAAAAAAACCTGTTATAATTTATGTAATTAACTAAATCTTTTTCACTTTTTATTTAAAATCAAATACCATATTATTGCTTGAAAATGTGGCCATTCATACATGTTGAAAAATTTGTATTATAGCAAAAAAATAGAATTTGAGCAGGTTTTTTTAAATACCGAGATTACTTTAGTTTTATTTCAATTTACCAATCAGACGAACTGTCGATATTTATGTGAAAATCGTTATTTCATACAATTCTACTATATATATGTATTGTGAAAAATAAAATTTAAATAGTAAATCTAAAGATTTTTGTTTACATCCGCGTCTTACTGTAGTAAAGATTCTAGCAAATGTGCTATTTTTTAAAATTTCCATCTGTTTATAAATTAGTGGTAGAAAAGGTGGAAAATCAAAACAAAAGATTTGTAGTTTTCCATCTTATTTTACTTTTGAGAATTTAATGTATTAAAAAAATTAAAAAACATACATGATTTACTGACCTAATATATAGAAAAAAGAAACACACAAAAATTCAGAATATATCCCATTATTGCTGATAAACCTTTTAAATTTTTACAAGTTCTTCCAAATCATGCTTCTTATTTACTGTAAGAATGTTTACAGAGGCAACTGTTTAAGTGTGAACTTAAGTATCGGTGTTATTCCTGTTTAATGGGGGCAAACAGAAAAAAAAATTCTGAAGATGAGCCAAAATGTATCAGACTCACTGTCTTTAGACCCTGAGTGAGCCGCCGTGTTCGTGAATTGATTCAGAAGAATAGTTCTTTAACCCTGAGGACGTTTGGCAGATGTCTTGCCATTCATAAGATGGTCTTAGGACTATTTTAATGTTTATTTGTAATGAACTCTTCATCTTTTGGCTTTTGAATTCAAAAAAGTGTTTTATAAAATATTTTTCTTCCAAGTTTTCTTAGAGGGGTTTCCACTTTTAGAGGATCCATTTTAATTTTTTGAAAATGGTATCATAAGAAAGTGTATAAATCTGTTTAATACCTTGTTTGTTAAAATACATCAGTCAAAAGCCTTTTGAATATAAGACATTCTTAGTATATGAGTCAAGAATAACATTACTCCTGTTTTCCCTTTTAAATTATAAAAAAATCTTTTTAAGGTATTCTTTAAAGTATCACATGATGCAAGGTGCAGAGAACTGCCTCGGTTAAGCCCTAAGTTCTGTGATACATGGGAAATTAGCAAACAAAGCTGTAGAAATGATTTGGCTTAGAATTGATAAAAATTAAATCTAAAATGAAAATTAAGGTGCTTGAGTTTGGGCGAAAACATAAAGTGCAATAAAAATAGTACTAGAAAAAATTAAAGGATAAGAACACGATGCAAGTACCACTAACAGAGATTAAACGAAGAAGGGATAAAACACTGTTAAGTTTAAGAATAAATCAATTCTTTCAGTTTATTAACAATTTTTAATAAGAAAAAAAAACAGTCAGTAGTAGAGAGACAGAGTAAGTGCCGTGCAAGAAGCACAATTTCAAAGGTATCATGATTAAGATTCAAATGGGAAAATCCAAGCGAATCAGAATTGAGAATGAGGAACAATGGCAATCTTAAAATTTGACCCACCAATTTGTGGAAAAAAGATAACTTTTCTAGAATAAAAGTGGTATTCGAAGTTAGGACATGCTTGAAGGATAGTAATTTCAACAATTTTCCACGCTAAAATTAATTTTACCTTCTGTTCTTCGTTCAATGGTAGCTAAAAAGAGTTTACGTATTGCTCAATCACCGAGGTAGTATATTAGTTAAATCCCTGTTTATCCATGTAGTGGTCTTGTATCTTTTAGTGCAGTGGGAGGTAAATGCTGCCCCTGTAGCTGGTCCTATATTCAAATGAGTATGAGCCATAGAATGGATGTATGCCGAAAGAAAAGTGGAAGTTGCATTCAATTTCTTCGAAAACAATTGCTTACTAATTGTTATATATATACTTGTTATTGTTATTTATATATATACTTGTTATTGTTATTTATATATATACGTGTTATTGTTATTTATATATATATACTTGTTAATATTAGTTAAACTGGTATCAAATTTTATCATACAGTATTCATATAAGTAGAAATTGACATAAGCTTCGTTGTAATATTTATTTTCATTGGCAAAAGGATTATTAAATTTCGATTACACATTCTTCAGTAGTAAAAATAAGCAGTATATTTTTGTAGTATTTTTGCCTTTAATAATTTTTAAATGAAATTAATTTTTTCAAAATTTATATATTTATGTGAAAATTTAGACTTTTCTCAGATTAAAACCAAAATTATTTCTTATTAAAAAAATGTTTTGATTTCATAGTGGTTAAATTAACTTTACTGAACGTATTGTATTCTTTATTAAAATTATTTGGTACCATAATTAGAGAGACTATATAAAAATATTTCTCGTGTTTCTCATTACTTAAAGGTATTTTATTAATTAAGTTCTATGTTTAAAAAATGTGTAGGTAAATAGAATTAAAACATTCTATATTAATACTTTTACATATACGAGGTTTAGAGACAGTATTATAATAGTCAAATAATTTGAATTATCAAAATTTCTTAAGTTACGTTCTAAGAAAACAGTTGTGAAATTATGTCTGTGTGTGAACGTGATTAACTCAAAATCTGCATGACTTAGACGGGTGAATTTTAATAGGTAATTCTTACACCCAAACATTCGTATGAAATTTCGGATTAAATCTGTGAAGAAGAAATGCTTTACACTTTGCATCTACTGCCTTTTTGTCAAACCAAAAAGTACCTAAAAGAATTTCGTGTGTTAATAAAAAATGAATTTTTGACTCTTCAAGGGAATTTTGAAATTTAGCTTTATAAAACTGAGAGTCTTTTTACCAATGTGGTATAAATAATGTCCTTTATATGGAAGTTTACATTCATATGAAATTTTGGACTAAATCTTAAGAGAAGAGGTACTTTACTCTTTGCATTTATTTTCTTTTTGACAAACCAAAAAGTATTTAAAAGAATTCCGTGCGTTAATTAATTTTAAAGTTCTTAAGGGAATTATAAAATTTAGATTCATGAAACTGACAGTACTTTTTATCTACTTGTAGTACAAATAATACCTTTACTATGGACGTATACAGAAAACTCAATTTTTGGTTTAAATAATTAGTTTTTCCTCTATCTTTTATCAAGTAAATCTCGTGTTCTATTTCAAGCTCTTAAAATGTTCTTTTATCCTGACGGATTATTTCCTTCCAGTCCTCTTGTTCTTTCATTTATTTCTGTCTCTCTCTAATGCACGACTTATTGTTCATTAAATATTTAATCCCTAAAATCCCCGCGTTCGCTGGCCTCTTTGTAGTGGAACTCCCAAGTAGATGGAGCTCAAAATAATAGACCCTTATATCGCGCCTTATTTCCTCTCATTTATGAGTCAGACTAT
Organism: Pardosa pseudoannulata; assembly: GCA_032207245.1. Lineage (NCBI taxonomy): Eukaryota > Metazoa > Arthropoda > Arachnida > Araneae > Lycosidae > Pardosa > Pardosa pseudoannulata. The sequence continues at coordinate 12,335,662 of CM063498.1, forward strand.
TAATAAATTTCAATGTATGAACGATCTAGATCCTAGATGAAGGAGAATATTCCCCTGTTTTAGTAATTGGTCAACCCTAAATAAATATAACTGCTTAAGGAATTAACCCATCCGTATCCAAATTTTGTGTTTAATTCAAATTTGTTTTGATTAAAAAACACATATATAGCTTCTAAAAGGTTTGCATCAAGTTATGTTTAATTTTGGTAAAGAATTCAGATTTTTCAATCTATACTATAGATAAGACAATTGAGCTTGAAAGAAAGTTCTGACTTTTAAATATTTTCTTTTATTAGTACAACAGTCCTAAATGGATAAATGTTTTTAAGTTTATATATGATTTATGATTTAAAAATACAATATTGAGTAATACATAAATCGACCCAAAGTAAAATAATTTAAGTAATATATATATATATATATATATATATATATATATATATATATATATATATATATATATATGTGTGTGTGTGTGTGTGTGTGTGTGTGTGTACAATTATTGGTTATTTGTATACCTCTTTAATGTGAAAGATTTTAAAGTATTTATTTTTTTATGAAAACATACATACGTATACCTTGCATTTGTCCGTAAAACATGTTTGAAAGTTGCATCTCATAAATTTGCATCTTTGTTGCCTTCTACTTCTTCACATTATGTGAGCAATACTAGAATCTTTTGCTTTTCCCATTGGATGAATTGATGATTTTATTTATTTTTTATTTTGATCATTTAAAGCAAAAAGCCTTTGCAACTAATAAATGTAAATGCAGTAAGTTCATTTTGTTTTTTTGCCGATTTGGCAAGCTTAGTGCCACCTTGTCTTTATCCTAAACACAAATTTGATACCGGTTGAGACCTTATGATAATATGCTCGTCAATTTTACAAGTTAAACATCTGAGTATTTCTAGGCTTTCAAACCGAGCCAATGTGTCTTTTTCGTCTTCCAGTTACAGAATAAAAAGAGAATAACTTCCGATGTTACTAATTAGTCATGTATTGCTTTCTCTCAAATTAGATGTTAACAATAACTATACTAAATAACAGCAAAAATAGAAATATCTTACTTACATATCAGTGAATTATACATCTCAAATAATAAAACTCTTCTAAAATAAATATAATACTAACCATAAACAGTAACACCAGGTAGTTGTCGACATTGATTAACCCAGAACAGTTACAAAGCTTACTTGAAACAACAGTTAAATTCACATTAGAGTCCCAAAAATAACACTGGACAACTTATCTTAACCGCTGTTGGTGGTCGATTGACTATAGCTTCTTTGATTCGCCATTAGATGGCTGGTTGCGAAAATAATTATGTTACAACATGTCTTTTCTTCTGGAAACCACTGTGTTAATTTAAAATTTATTCTCTCTTTAAATAACCAGTATACTACTATTAGAATAAATATTCAAATATAACTAATCTCAAATATAGAATATTTTGAAGTAAAAGTTACATCAAAAGATTAGCTAGAGTAATGCTATTGAAGTTAAGATTTATAAATAACTTTAAAAATCGTTTAGGATATTAAAAAGGAGCGTAAACAAAATGCCTGTTTATTACACTATAGTTTTTATAAATTGCATGTAAACGAAATTTTAAGGAATAAATATGTATCTGTATAGTTCCAAGATAAATGCAGCATTTAAAGGGTTAATATAAAATTATATTGTTTTATTGTTTTTAATTTTTTTCAGAGAATTTTGTACTTAATTCATAAACTCTATCGCAATTTTTTTTCGGAAAATGTTGGCAATTTTGCACTTTTTGATTTTTTTTCACTCTGTTCCTGAGAATGCACTAATGGAGTATTCGTCCTTCTTTAAGCGGCCAATATATTATTATGTAAACTTATTTTACAGTTTAGTATTTGTAAAGTAATAAGGTAGTAATCCATAATAATAACTATTATGTTTCCTGCACATGCATAAGGACAAGTATATGGCTGAAAATATTTTTAAAAATGGAGTTTAGCATTGAGGCCTTCGTGTGTAGAGATGAAGTGAAACCGTTCTGAGTTACATCAGAACTATGCGGAAGGACAAGAAGCTAACACATCTCTGTTTTCACAAATAAAAAGAATAGAGACAGAAGGTCATCGAAATCTGCCTTGTCTCATTTTACCCACTTCGTCTAATTGCCAGTTTTTAGCAAGTTTCATATAGTAAAGAGGTAGAGAGGTTTATGTAAGCTATTTTCACACATTGTATGCGGGATACTTACTAGTACGTTTTCTGACGTTTGATACTTGAGAGCGGGGCACGTACTAGTATGGGTTAGTGTAGCAACATGGTTTGTTTATGGGCTCAAAAATAACGGTAGATACAGGAAAACGAATCCGAATGTTCTTGTCTACTACATAGATTCTGGAAAAAATTTAGACAAATAAAAACTAGTTTTTACATCAGTCGATGCGGAACCACAGAAAGGAAAAAAATTAAAACTATATACAACTATTTCTATTTGATTTTTCATATTTACGATACTATTATAAATTTATCCACTAAAAAATAGATTTTTGTTACAAAAATCTTATGGTTGTTATTTATATATTTCTATTTATATATTTGTTTATATATTTCAATATAAAATCCGAAAAGTTTGTTAAAAAATTAAATAATATTCGATCTATTGAGATTTAACTGAATAACTAAATTTACGCGGAAAACGCCCTCTCCCGGTACAATTACTTTGAAATGTACCCGCACACAATGTGATAATATTGTTTAACTGGACAATTTTAAAAGTGAATTATAATTTTAAAAATCTACCACCAGATGAGTGATAATGTCTATCCATTGTTTCGAAAGAAAATGTTAATATACAAGTAAATATAATATTTTATGACGAATATCTTGAAATTTTTAGAATAATATTTAGAATGATTTAACTTAAAAAAATAAATATAAATAAAATGTGTTTTTAAAGAAAAATATTTCGATTGTTAATCACAATTAGAATAATTATACAGTAATGAGTTCTGATAATTTATAACATTTTGATTGATTTTAATTTTTTTAGAATGAACTACAGTACGTTCGAAGAGATTTTTGAATGAATTAAATTTAGAACAATTTAAATGACAATTTTTAAGGGGAATTATAATCTTTAAATTCTATTTCCAGATGAGTGAGAATACCTATCCAATGTTTCGAAAGAAAACGTTAGTATATTATTTTATTATGGATATCTTGAAACATTTTAAAATAATAATTAGGTTGGTTTCATTTTGAAGAAAAGAATTTTAATTATTAATCATAATTTATAATAATTATATACTAATGAGTTCTGATAATTAATAGTATATTAATATATCTTAATTTTTTATAATTAATTACAGTACGTTTCAAGTAAAGACATTTAAGAATGCATTATAGTACTGATATCATCAGAGAATTCTATTTCCAGTTATGCAGTTCCTTTTTATATTTTTATTTTTAAATGACTAACTTTCAAATCTCTTTTGAGTAAATAAATTACGACAACCAAATTTGACACTTTTTGTGTTAAGTAAAATAATTTTGAACTGTAGAGCATAATTAGCCCGAGTTTTGTTACCTTACCCCCACTGTTTACTAAAACAGGGATCTTATTTAGTAAAATGAAATACACAGTTTAAACTTTAAGATGTTTCAATCCTCTAAAAACAAATAGAAAAAATTTATTCTAGACTGAATACCACATAATTCTATACACCACTGTCTGGAATTAGAAAATACCGATTTGCAGTTAAGATGCTGAGAATAATAAATGTATTTTATGAATGTTGAAAAACATCGTTGAATCAGAAAACTAATCAAAGGGATATTATCTAAATTAAACATATAAACTAACTTGCCATGAAAAGAGCCATTTACTATTGTGGGGCTTTTACTGCTTCCCAGAGTTTTTAGTGGACGAATCTTTTGCTAGGTCATGCTAGGCATTGCTAGGTCACATTTATCTTCTTTTTCAAATAAATGATAGATAAAAACTTATTAAAGCTTCTCATTTTTTTCTATCTTTGTCTAATATATCAATTCAATCATGATATTGAAGGACTATTGATATATCACTGATTTCTTAAAATACAAATTTACTCAATGTGTTGAAGATATCGATACAAATATTCTTCTTTTTGATTATGCTAGTTTTGTTAAATTGTGAATTGTGTTCCAGTTATTAAAATTTTTAAGCATCAGTTTGTGATACAGTGAAAACTAAAATAAGCTAACGCATCTACTGTTAACTTTAAATTATTTAAATTAAAATATTAAAAGTGACGTTTTATTTAAGTCACATTAGTGCTTCACGAATTTTTCGAAAAATTATACTTTTTTTTAAATACAATCAGATTTTTCTAAGTGATATATATTCACTTAAAAATGTAAATAAATTTTGATAAATTTTCTATATTTGTCATGTTTGTTTATATACCGTATATTAACAAAATACTTACATTAAATACAAGGACACCAACTAAAAAGAAAATTCGTTTAAAGCCACTTTATATTACATTTTACCCATATTTATTACCATATTTATGCCTTTTATGACAGAATATATTTTTGGCATCCTTCAAATTGGCAACAATTTCTTTTTTTTTCTTTTAAAATCCATTTTTTTTACTACAGTCTACAGTCTAACTTATTTCATTACCCATTTCATTTTTAAAATAAACTGTATATGATATAAATTAAAGAAATTAAGGCAATATTTCAGTCAGTAACATAAAATTAAGAGTATCGCGTTGAAATGAAAGTGAAAAAGGATATTAAGACATTTTGTCCACTTAAATTTCACGATTTATAAATTATATAGAAGGTGTATCCAATCCAGTAGTTATTATAGTTACTGAAACAACTTTATCGCTTAAAATGTATTTTATTGGTTTTTACCTAACGCATGCAAATGTTATTTCTGCTAACTATATTTTATTAAATAAATATTTTGGCTGAAAATATTTATTTAATAAAATTTAATTTCTTGGGATAATCACAAGGTTTGGTTTGGTTTGGAGAGGTACGGTCTACTGTTTTCACAAGAGGGCTAATGAGACCGGTGGGACTTACTGTTTAAAGCCGATTCTGAGCGGCTACGAACATCCATGCCATAGTGGGATTTGAACCCACGAACTCCGGTACCAAAGATCAGCGCCCTTACCAATCGGCCAGCGTCTGGCGGATAGTCACATGGAGAAAAACTGGAGGATTACTGAAGGCAATTGAGAAGCAATGAAGTACAGAATTAAAATGCTTTTTTTCTATTTGTAAAAAAGCTTTTAAAGTTATAAAAATTGCAGAAACAAAGAAATAATATTTGCAGGATTAGGTATGCCACTTTTAGATAAAATATATTCTAATAAGTAATATGAAAGCTGATGTGTCGGATAAATAAAAGCACCGTTTGAAAGAAATGTTACTACATTAAGCAGATTAATAAGTATTTATAATGTTTATGTTGATGCTAATAACAATTCTGTACTAACATTAAAAGCATTGTGTTTACGACCAAAGTCAACAAAGAACCAGAGTTGGGAATGCCTTTCTTCCCTCTTCACTCTTAGATAAAAACGATGCCTCTAACTCCTCCCCAGACACGGAATGATAATTTGTCTAAGAAACCGCGAGGTCATTGAAAACATCTCGCTGTCGCTCTTAGATAATCCCCTCCTTTCTTCGAGATAGTTGTAAGAAACAACTTTCCCAGCCACCCAAGCTCTGACGTCCCCCCTCTAGTACATAAATTTTCCGGTGGCAAGCAAAAACGAGAGCAGTTTCCAAAATCGGCGCTTGAGTCACTCGCCCACAGTGGCACTGGGCTGGCCAGACACCCACGCTCCAAGCGCCGGATGTGCAGGCAAGCTGCTCTTCTACAAGGTCCAAACAAAATTAGTATTCATCACTGGGGAGGTTTTTTTCCGACTGGTCCTTTGACACATATTTGGAAGATTTCATAACTTCTTGACTCGACATGTAATCATGATGACCAAAACTATTTTATTTTTGCGAGAGGATGACACTTTCTGTTATGGTTCCTTGTAGATATTTTTGTTTTTACGTATGAATTACACGATATTACATGACAAATTACTTCTTTTTTTAAATTTAAATAATATTTAACGCGTGAATGTATTTTGTGAGATACAACTATCGCCAATTGATCATTTAAATTAATTTTTAAACTTCTTGTAACTTGTCAAATTCCTGCTTTTGCAGTTTCGCCAATCTGGACAAATATGCGAAATGCCCCCCACCCTTCACTTAAGATATAAATTGCGTTTCGTAAAAATTTCATTTGGTTTGAGCAATATGGTCTACTTTTTTGTAACACGAGGGCTAATGAGACGGGACCTACTGCTTAAAGCTGATTCCGAAAGGCTACAAACATCCATGCTGAAAGCGGGATAGGAACCCCTAACTCTGGCACTGAAGAGCTGTGCCCTTATGTAGGGGCAGTAATTTGCTGAGTATTTTTTATACTGGGAAATAATTGTATAAAATATCTTACAAAGTATATTTTTTTATTGCTTACTAACCTAAAAATAATTTTATTTGAATCCAAGAACTCTGGTACTGAAGATCAACACCCTAACCCATTCGGTCATTGTTAGGCATATTTTCGTAAAGGATGAGGGTTATTTTTGTGAACAATGCATAAAATCATAAAATATATATTTATTTTACTCGATCTAAAAAAATTCACAATACTGATTAATAATTCTTATTACTATGAATCACACAAGTGGAATACCAAGTTCTGTACCCAGTTTCCATTACTTTCCCTCTTTAGCGTATTAGCACAAATAATTAGAATCACCGTTTTTTCTTTTGTAAAAGGACAGGCAAAATCCTGTCAAAAGTATACCTATGTTTTGATATGTATTTTATACCACAATCCCTAACCAGTACAATCTCCTTTAAGAAATGTATACTATACATGAAACGCTTTACTTGCACTGGTTGACAGTTAATTTTCAGTTAAATCTAGTAAAAACTAAATAAAATCATGTTTTAGGTTTCCAAGCAATAAAGAAATATACTTTGTTAAATATTTTTATACAATTCTTTTCCCAGTATAAAAAACACTCGGCAAATTACTGCCCCTATGTAAGGCCGCTGCTCTTTAGTGCCAGAGTTTGCGGGTTTCTATCCTGCTTTCAGCATGGTTGTTCGTAGCCATTCGGAATCGGCTTTAAGCAGTAGGTCACGATCTCATTAGCTATCGTGTTGCAAAACATACCACCCCTGACAAAGTTCGTTTTGTCCGGCCCTAGAGTCGTCCTTTCATTGGAGACCTATCTGTTGTTTTGTTGCACAAGGCATAATGAGACCAGGACTTACTGCTTAAAATAGATGCCGAATGGGTACGAAAAACCATGTCTGCAGAGAGATTCAAAGGGTTTTAAATACTAAGGATTAAATCTAGGACACCGCACAGCAGCAGTGAAATGTTATTTGAAAATTGTTATGCATAAATATACAAATATTAGTGATTCACCAATTCTCCAATACTCTCTAATACTTCTGTAAATTGTTTATTTTATGAACGACTAATTTGATCACGTTATATTTATAGGGATGTACTAAGATCTACACTAAGATTTAAAAAATGCCTTGCTACGCATAATGTTATTTAAATTATGTGTATGTATTTTCATAAAAATTAGAACAAATTTATATAAATGTATTGCTTGGTTATGCACACACATACACATATATATATATATATATCTGCATATATATGTATATACATTGATACACACATACACAGAAAAATGTGCGTAGATAAAAAAATATTATTTCATAGATTAGAAAATTACTTGTGCAAGTAGGAAACATTCTATAAACACTTTGATTATAAATCTGTAATTCATCTCTTTCCTCTTATAGAACGGATTGGCAAATCATTATCCTGCGCTTGCCCGACTTTCTTCTCATATAGCATGTATACTTGCTGCAAGTTTGATTTTTTTCTGGATAATATTTTGGTCATAACAAATTTGATGCGACAAACTTGCAGCAAAACTCCTGCAAGTTAGAGAAAACATAAAGCGACCACTCCTTTGCAACACTATATTGCTTCAAAACTATGGCAACCTTTTCATGGTAACCTCGAGCAAGCGAAAGTTCTTAGACTTGCTACAGTCTTGTTTCAAACTTGCAGACTTGTCATGCTGAGCTTGCTGCAAGTTTGCAGGCTTGCAAAGCAAGACTTCTGCAAAACTTCTGCAAATCTGATCCAAACTAAATTTGCTATCTAGGTTATAAGTTTTGAACAGCTACTGATTAAGATTACAATATAAAAGAGTTTCTTAAAACTCTATTCATTGATCAAATATCATATTCAACAATTTTTCTCATCAGAGAAGCGTATCTTACCTGCTACTTTTTGCGACGAGAATTCCGCGATACGTTTGACAACATGACATTAAAATCCTGTTTTAAAACAATGAATGATCTTAATCTCTTGAAACAACATGTTGGATTAGTATAAGGGCGAAGTATGTATGTTGTTGCTTTTTGGATTATTTCTAGACATCGAAATAGCTTTAGGCTGTTTTTAGATCATAATCCGCTCGAATTTAAGCATACTTTTAGCTACTCCAGCAGATTATAGGTTTAGATTCTAAACCATCTCTTTCGAGATGTATCTTAGTCATCAAGATTTATCTCTTTTGCATGACAGAGCAGTCTTTTCTTATTCTTACCTTTGCCATAGACCAGAAATGATTGTAACAATATATTCTTTGCTTATTGTTGAGAAAGAATCCAATATTTGAAGCGTTATTAATATTGCTGACAAATGCATAAGAATAAAAAGCTTTTGCCATTTAAAAGCTTCTGTAGGAGGAAATATTCAGTTAGAAGAATTTCCAAGAAAAACAAGAAATGGATGAATGATAAAAATATTAAAGAAACAATTTATACATAAATTAATAACCATAAAAAAGAACTTTATTATAATTTACTTAAAATTTTTTGAAATTTGATATCAATAGAATTTACAGTGACAGTTTTAAAGCATTTCCTTTAAGTTTTTTTTTTTACTTTTGCCCCTTTTTAATAAAGTATTGTTGGTTGTGATCTAAACCTGTGATAAATGCTTAAAGGATAATTATATTAATGCATAACCACAATTCAAAATATTTAATCATACATTTTTAAAAGTTAGTTTTGTTAGTTTTGTTTAGTAAAATAAATTTCCAAAGTGAGCCACGGTAGCTCAGTTGACAAAGGCAGTGATCTCGTAACCGGATAGTTGCGGGTTCGAGGGGTCCAAACATCCATTGTTATCATTAATAACGACTGGGATACGTAAAATAGGTTCGTCATCGCAATGTTCTCTAAAATCCCAACCGATACCTCTGGAGATGGTAGGCTAGGGGTCTTCTGCTTGGTCCCTGCTTTTAAATCTGGAGGACCCACTTTGTTTGTTCGTGTTTTCCTAGGGAGTTCGGAGAACGGTAGAGCGCTGCTCGGTGTTATCGAAGTTCGCAGGTTCGAATCCAGCTGTTAGCATGGATGTTCGTTGCCATTCGTAATTGGATTTCAGAAGTAGGTTCCCGTGTCATTAACCATCGTGAGAAAAACAGTAGATCGTACCTCTTCAACCAAACCAAAACAAACCAGAGCTATGGAGTAGTGTCGGCCGCTATATGGTGTTCCGAAGAATAACAGTCAAATGCTCTTGCATTATTAAAAAAACATGAAAAAATTCCAAATGATGTATTATATACTAAGAGATGGCATGAGCTGTAATAACAATATAATTCAAGACCAAAGTTAAAATCGTAGAAATGCTAATTTTTCTTTTTTTTTTTAAATAATTTTTACTTAAACACCAGCCTGGTAAACAAATAAACAAAATCAACAAACAACATTGTTTAACCAAAAAACAAAATACTGCTAACTTTCTTAACACTATTCATTTAATTTAGCACATAAATAAATTTATATAGTTTTATTTTTAATTTTGATCTTTATTTCCCGTTTTTTTTTAAATATGATTAAAAAATATAACTTTTTACTAAGAATAAACATAAAGCAATTGAGGTAGTTCAAATATTCTAAAATATAGGAACTCAAGAGGTTATTGAACTTTTTTACTTCGATTCTTTTCGTTAATCTTTGGTACAAATACAAGATGAATAATCCCATTGTATTACTTTACAAAAGAATTCTATATGCATTTTCAATGAACGTAGAAACGTTAAAAGCAATAAATTTTTTTGCTTAAACGTTGGAGAATTGCCATTGAATAAAAATCTAAAGAAATACTCTTGCCTCGTGCAAAATCTCAGTTGGGCTTTATGAATATTTAACTGATAAAAAATTATTTTATTTAGGTTTCAAGAGATTATTCTCATATATAAGAAAAAATCTTGAGTAGTTTAAAAAAAAAGTTGTGTGAAAGATTTTGAAGTATGTGAAATCTGATATATTAAAACATCGGATTAAAAAAAAAATCTAAGTGTAAAATTCCAGCTCAATATTTTCTTTCAAAGAATCAAAGCGATTTTGTCGCCCGTTCTATTGAATTTAAAAGAACAATGTGTTTTTTTAAAATTGGCTTGTAAATTGAATTACAAAATGCAAGCTTACAAAAATTGCTTCATCATTTAAATTTACAACTAGGCACGTTTTTAATGTTATATTGTTAGTTGTGTACTTGAATGTGCATGTATATGTATTCCTATTTGTATATGAACACAATCAAAATTAAATCTCAACATTATATGATTCCATTAGAGAATATATCAACAGAAAATAAATTATTTCTATGAGCAAAAATGCTCAGTGATTGCAGCAGTAAATTCTAACATACAAACTGGTGAAATTATTCTAGTCAAGATACAAAATATAGCTAAAATTTTTTATTATAAAATAGAAGAAAAAATTATTGCTTCTAAAATATGTTTTGTATAGTATTATGATTTTTTATTATATTGATAGTTTTTGGACTACACCTTTTATGACACCTTCTGTTTAGAAAAGTTTCCTATATTAAATATGTTCACCAACAGAAAAGAAGTAAGTAGTGAATGAAGTTGAGAAAATTGTGTAGAGAATAACCTAAATCATTCTCTGCGAGATTTCAGTATGAGGATGTGATTCGACGAATATTTTCAGTTTGTAGATGTACAAAGATAATTCTGTGAAGATACTCATCACCCATGAGCAGCTTTGGTATACAATTTTTCAAAATTTTCGAACATAAGAATACAGCATTTAGTCTCGAACATTTTCAGTTTAGAGATCTATGAAGATACCCCTTTGAAGACATTCATCACCCATTGGCAGTTTTGTTATATAATTCTTCAAAATTTCCAAAGATAGAAAATTTATCCTCGAATATTTTCAGTTTAAAGATCTACGAAGAAATTCTTTAAAAAAAAATCATTACCCATGAGCAGTTTTGCTATACAATTCTTCAAAATTTCCAAATATAGTAAATTTAGCCTCGAATATGTTCAGTTTAGAGATCTACGAAGATACCCCTTTGAAGACATTCATCATCCATGAGTAATTTTGCTATACAATTCTTCAAAATTTCCAAACATAGTAAATTTAGCCTCGAATATGTTCAGTTTAGAGATCTACGAAGATACCCTTTTAAAAACATCCATCTCCCATGAGCAGTTTTGATATACAATTCTTCAAAATTCTCAAACATAGGAAATTTATCCCCGAATAGTTTCAGTTTAGAGATCTAGGAAGATACCCCTTTGAAGACATTCATCATCCATGAGCAATTTTGCTATACAATTCTTCGAATTTCCAAACATAGGAATACAGTATTTAGCCTCAAATATTTTCAGTTTAGGGATCTACAAAGATAACCCATGGAAAACACTCATTACTCATGAGCAGTTTTGCTATACAACTCTTCCAAATTACTAAATATGGGAATACAGAATTTAGTCTTATTTAGTCTTGAATATTTTTAGTTTAGAGAACATCGGAATACAGTATTTAGCGTCAAATATTTCTAGTTTAGAAATCTACTGGAGATAACCATGGGAAGACATTCATTACCTATGAGCAGTTTTGCTATACAATTCCTCAAAATTTGGAAACATTAGAATGTAGTATTTAGCATCGGCATGCTACATAATTAACCAGACATTTAACATGCATATACTATGGTGTTCAATCAGTTACATTCATTTTTAAATAGTATTGTCGACTGATGTGACTAGTTGGGTTTAAACTGCGTCCCCGTTACTATTGAGATCAACAAGCGACATTCTCGTTTTAAAGGTTGAACCTCCGTTTTCCTGTTGAAAAAAAAGAACACAAGCTTATTCATTGTTCTTTCTCTCTTGAATGGCATTGACGGTAAAAACACAAAGGAGCTTGACAACGCGAAGATTAAGTACGGGTGAGGCGAAATCAATTTCGTTTACTTGTTAGTAAGGTTAAAAATTGGTATTCACTAATAGTTATAGACATCTGATGACTTCGGACAGGTTTTTTAAGACATCCGTAACAAGTCTCATGAGATTGTTACTGAAATCTAAGATAGGCTGATTTGTAGACCTGTGACATCATGGGTTTGAGATTATTCAGATTCTAAGCTATCCACTTTTGATATCACGCGGCATAAGAAAGATCTATTAATTTTAGCTTTTTGCATTTATTAACAATGATATATTATCATAAACGCCAAGAATAATTCTAGCTGCGGTTTCAGTTAATAATACATCTTGGGATATCTAAATTACTGGAATTTTGTGCCAGCGTGATATTTATATGAGCTTATAGTATACATTTACACATCTTCATCCATATAGATGCATTCATACATGATATTACATTTTGTCAATATTTAAGTAATACTATGAAAACTCAGATATATAAAAGTATTACTTCAAGGTATAATTTTCTTTAGGGTTAAATAATTTGATAAATTATAACTTTACATAATTAAAAGAAATTTAAAGAATTAAATTGTTTAACAAACAAATATTTTAATTATGGTTAAGTTATTTCTGTAGATGACTATAGATATTTTTCCGAGTAAACATACATCGTTAATATCATATTATTTCCTCTTCACATCCCACATATTTTTCCGTCGATATCAGTTTAACTTCTTTGTGACTAATTTCTCAAATAGAAAAAAAGCTTCCACCAACTGCTTTACTTTTTTTGTCGTCAGTTGCTGTAATATGAGCTATTATTTCCTCTTCTCATAAAACTCCTCTCCGTTGCTAACAAAGCGACATTCTTTTGATCTTATTTGTTACGACATCGTTTATTTGTTTATAGTGCAGATATAAAGAAGTTTGAAGCGATATACAAGAGATACAATCACGTATACGCAGAGGTACCTTAATGCATTTCCAGATTTCCATATACAAGCAAAACCGGAGACAATATCACCGGAGATTAAATATAGAATACTGAATAATAGCTAAAAGTGGATTATGGGGAATTTGATACCGACATCTTGTGGTTTACAATAGAGTGATCTT
>CM063498.1:12354132-12579132 GCA_032207245.1 Pardosa pseudoannulata
AGTCAAGGAAATAGTTAATAGATAATAACGTATTTAAAGTCCAGATATTTTAATATTACTTATAAACATATTTTAAATAATTAAATCTTTTCAACAATAATAATAAAAAGTTTGTTAGATTAAGGAAATTCATGCAGTTACTGTCTATGAAGACAGGGATTTTTAAAATAACACAAAAAAACCATATTAATATGTACCATTTCTCTTTAACTAAAATTTCATGCTCGAATCATGACAAAAGAGGGTTTATTTGCTATTTGGGATCAGTTTTAACTCCTTCCAGTACTATTTCATCATAAAAAATTGTGCATATAACAACAATTTAATTTTTTCATAGAAACTCGTTTTATATTTTAATTCATTCATATTTTTAAATAAAAATTAAAAAAAATTGAAAATTGAAATTATTATTATGGTTATTACTGGAATTATCATAATTTATTCTCCTGGCATGTTTCTAATTTCTTAGTTATATTTCACTATCATTATTTTTATTATTAGTTAAATATGTAGTTATGTCTCCTGGTTCTGCATATTCGCCCCAATCAGCTTGATCTTCAAAGTTTTCACTTTTTTAATCCATCAGGGAGTCCCCCCCTCTTTTTCAATTGGTAAAAATGTATATTTTCCAAGAGTTAGCCTATTTTTAAAAAAACGAAATCAGACTAAGAAAGTTTGACTGTGGTTTCTACTCAGTAGTTAGTAAATAGTAAGTAAACAGTCTGGGACAATGACCTGTGATATTTATACAAATAATAAAAGAGGATACAATATTACCAGATTCAAATTGCTTATTATAATATTCAATAGTAAGTTTAATCAGATGAAAAATATAGATCATCATTTTGCGGTATGCCATAGAAAAATCAAATTTAGGTATGCTTGGTATTTTACCGGAAGGGTTAAACCAGTAGGTTTCGATTTTTAAATATTTGTGTAGAAGAAAAAAGAGAACATAGCACTCCAAATAAACCTAAACTACTCTCGAATTACAATATTAATTTTTTAAGATTTTAGGCAAACGTTATGAAATCTGACTGCAGTGTGTAATAAGGACAACAAGGCTAACTAATAAGGGTAAGAAATAAAATATTCTCATTTTAGATTTATAATATTTAATTGAAATTAAGGTGCAGTTGGAAAGTAAACAAAGATAGAGCAACAAGATAAAGTAGTTGACATTTTAAGAACGAATAAATTCCCCATATGAAAGAAAGTGTTCTATCTGGGACTAAAAATCTTAATAACTGAAATTTTACATTTGCAAATCATTCAGTGAGTGATTATTCATTCAATTCTTCAAAATGTATCATTTTAAGTATATTTTCTGTAGAGCCTCAACGTTATCTCAATGATCAGGGATTACTGAAATCTACATACTTTCATCTTGACAGCAAATAGTAAAGTCCACTGGTCCTCACTTAGAATTGCTCGAGGTAATTGAATGTTGTCAGTTTACTCAAATCCAGGATCCGAGCGTGTTCTATTATTCTAGCTTTTTAGGGACTGAAAATTGATAGTACTCACAGGAACTGAATCATAACCCAAATAACATGCATACTTGCAGCAAGTTTGATTTTTTTCTGCATAATATCTTGTCATAACAAATTTGACTCGACAAACTTGCAGAAACAACTCCTGCAAGTTAGATGGAACACAAAGCTTTCACTCCTTTGCAACGTTATTTTGCTGCAAAACTGTGGCAACCTTATCGTGACAACCTTGAAGCAATCAAAGATTTTAAGACTTGCTTCAGTCTTGTTTCAAACTTACAGACTCATCATGCTGAACTTTGCTGCAAATTTGCAGGCTCACAAAGCAAAACTGCTGCAAGTTTGTTGCAAACTAAATTTGCTATCTAGAAATGATCGCAAAAATTGTTCATAGTGTCTTACTGTCATACTGTCATAAAATTGTACAATGCGTTCCTAAAATAAATTATTTCACTTCATTTAATTCCGAAAAATTTACACTACATTTAAACAGTTTATTATGAACATAAGCCTTTTAAGTAAAATCATTTTCTTTACTAAATACAAGAGCAAAAATTTTATTAGCGGTTAGCACACAGATACTTTATTGTTTTTTCCATCCGGCAGCTGAAAAAATTAAAAAGAATGGTGAAGTTAAAAAGACGAATAAATGACGGCACTTGAGCGTGTCGTCATTTATTCGTTGAACATATCGTTTTTTATGTCCTCGGTTTATCTCATCAGTCAAACTCATGATTGAAAAAAAACTGTATGCAGCAACTTTTAGTGTTAATTAAAAAACAACAGAGTTTTCGATATTTTTTTAAGAAATGTGTCTACATCTCAGGTTGTGGTTCTTAGAAATTGGATTGATTCAGAGAATTGTTGCAGAAAAACCTTCCCAGTATTTGCCACCATGCGTGAGAATCCATTCTTTTAAGATATCTAGACTTATTCATCTTGATAACCTTTTTGTGACAGCGTATTTCTCCAGAAAGCGGGGAATTTACTGGTGAGCAGTGAACTTGTTTGGCGCTGTGGTGGCGATGTGAGCAGGTTTTGGCTTTCAAACTGAATTTTAAAATTACTAAATAAATTTATTACATTAATTATATAATTTACATGATTTTTATTACCAGTAATAAAACAAACAACGCGGTGGTTCCAGACACAGTTATTTTCATTCCCTATGTTCTATGTGAAATTGGGCCGACATTCAGAAAAATATTTTTAATCTACAGCATTCGTCTGCTTGATTTGGATGGCAACAGTCTACTCTTTTGCAAAACTAGGGCAAATGAGAACTAGACCTACTAATTTCTACGAACATATTAGTGGGATTCGAACCCACGAACTCCAGAACCGAAGATCAGCGCTCTAACCATTCGAGCGAGAATAGCTTTCATTTGAGTATTGCTTCAGCGTGTCGCAGTAACAAAAATTTGATTTGTAATTCTATTGAAGAAAATTGCTTAACCATTTTGCCTCTTATAATTGAGTACTTTTCCTACCTTACATTTTAAATTACAGGATTTTTACAAAGGGAAGCGTTGAACACATTTCGGCCCCGTAGGCAGGCGGTAGTTTAAAAAAGGTTGAGAATCACTAGTGTAGATAAAGACGGGAGTTTTAGGTTTATTGCTTTCCCCTTTATAAGAACTTTCTTTGCTTTTGCCACTTTGTACAACAATAAGCAGGAAGGTAGGGAAAAAGGATATTTCAGGTATGAATCCTTCGAAAACGGTACAAATAGTAGAAGGGATTAAAGAAATTCTTTGATTTTGCCACTTTGTACAACAGTAAGCAGGAAGGTAGGGAAAAGGGATATTTCAGGTATGAATCCTACGAAAACGGTACAAATTGTAGAAGGTATTAAAGAAATTTCTTTGATTTTGCCACTTTGTACTACAGTAACCAGGAAGATAGGAGAAATAAAATGATGTTTCAGGTTCGAATCCTAGGAAAACAGTACAAATAGTAGAAGCAGAAGAAGAGATTTATAACGACGTCTCTGACGCACACCTTATGACAATATATAGTATACAGTAAGAGAATGAAGTGTTTAGTTCACATTTCAACCAAGAACGTACTTTTAAGATCCGGCTTGGTCGAAATGTCTACCACTCGTCCCGAAAAGGTTAAATTTTTTAGAACTGTTTAGTGATTAAAAAAAAAAAGGATTCCTTTAAAGCATGTGTTTTCAGAAATGGATGGGTTACTATTATTACTAGAATATTTTCTTATAGTTTGGTTTGGTTTGACTTGGAGTGCTATGGATAAATTTTTGCAACACGAGGGCTAATGAGACTGAGATCTACAGCTTAAAGACGATTCCGAACGGCTACGAACATCCATGCCACTGTGGGATTCGAACCCACGAACTCTGGTACCGAAGGCCAGCACCCTAACCAATCGGCCATCGTTCGGCTATTTTTTGAAGTAGAAAAGGAAATAAGATAAAAGTTTAAGTACTTATATTAAAAGCCAAGAGAGCATATCGAAATATAACCATAGATAGTTTTATATGCTTCATTAAATTCAATATATTTCAGCTTATTCGTTATTCCCAGGGATACGTAGACTAAAAAACAGTTAATTTTTGTCTTTAAATAAAATTTGAAATTAGTATTGACAGTTTGGGTGATTCGTGTTACTTGAATAATTTATTTTGAATCCTAATATTTTTCATCAGTTTTTTTAAATTAGATGAGAACTAAATGAATAAATCATATTATAATTTAAAGTAACCATAAAATTAAAAGAGCTATAGATATTAAAATTTTCCTTTATATAAAGTCTTTTTTTCCATCAACTTAAAGAATTTTTCCTACGGTTTAGATAAGTTGTGATTTTTTATAACAAATTTCCGGGTAGAACAAAGGCATATATATTAATAATTTTTACGAATAAAAAGCCGAACTCTTATCTTACTTGTTAAAGTTTCGACGAAAAGAAAAAAAGAATTTGCATTGTTAATTAACTGTATTAGGTTTCATAGATAATGCGAACAGGAAAATTATCACATCCTCATAAAAAAACACCCATTTATTATTCTTTCCCCGACAAAGATTTTACTTTTTCTCGCTAATTGAAACCGATTGCTGTCGTAATAAGATCGGAATTTAATATTTTTTCTATCATTTTTTTATGCGCCTGAAAATTTTCAAGTACACGTGTTAAAAAAGTTGTGACCTATTTACGGGAAATCTTTTTAAATCTCTTCTTAGCAGTAGAGAAAAATCCACAATGTTTCGACCGTGTGAGATATTCTATGTGGAATGTGAGATTATTTTTAAATGGAACCGTCTAGACCGACCGATTCGTAGATTTTAAAAGCATTCTACACACATGTGGCCTCTTTTGCACCATGTAACTGGATACTAAAGCTACTTCCTTTACTGAAGACATTTTAAAAAGTCCAAATACTCAATGGTTTAGTTAAAAAGTATTTAGTCGGAACTCATATAATTACTGTACCATTTCCTTTAAGAAAATACTAATTAATAGTTTGCAGTTTTTTAAAGAATTTAACAAAGTGCTAATTCTTATACAGAGATGCCAAACATACTTTCCGTTATGATCGTACTTAGTGTTACATTTTTTTATCATTATGAGATCAGCATAGATTTGCAAACCTCTCATTACTGGTAACGAACTTTTAAAAGTATAACTTATTTATTTTAGGGTTCTAGTTTTATACTATGATATTACATAAAACTACAACTTTTAATAATAAAATTTCATAATTTTTCTTATCATGAAATTTACCGATCTCAATTTTTGGATGTTTACATATTTGAAATTTTGTAATCGGAATCTCTTATTACTGGTAGCTAACTTTGAAAAGTTGGACTTATTTATTTTAAGGAACTAGTTTTATACTATGATATTTCATACAACTACAATTTTTAATAATGAAATTTTATTACCTTCGTAATTATGAAATTTCATGATCTCATTTTTTGGATTTTTACATATTTGACATTTCGGAATTGGAATCTTTTATTAATGATAGCCAACTTTTAAAAATAGAACTTATTTATTTGAGGGCACTAGTTTTATACTATATTATTACATACAACTATAATTTTTAATAATGAAATTTCATTACCTTCCTAATCATGAAATTTCATGATCTCAATTTTTGGATGTTTACATACTTGAAATTTCGGAATTGGAATCTTTTATTACTGGTAGCAAACTTTTAAAACTAGAACTTATTTATTTTAGGGCTCTAGTTTAATACTAGGATATTACATACAACTACAGTTTTTAATAATGAAATTTCATAACTTTTCTAATCTTAAAAACTTTTAGATCTCAATTTTTGGAAGTTTATATATTTGACATTTCGGAATTGGAGAACAGGAATCAAATAATTGAATGTAGTCAGTTTAACAATTTTGTTGCTGCTGCTAATGCCATTTAAACGGGCCAAGCACATGGGTCAGAGGCAACACGAATTAAGCGAAGGGAGGTATCTTTCGTTTGGAATACACCACTAGGGTGAAAGACCGCCTTAAGTTGGTTCCATATTATACAAACAAGAACCATGTGGAAGACCCCACGCCTAGAGGTATCTTTTGAGTACTTGGAAGACATTGTGACCACGAGCCTACTTACGTGCCCCGCCAGCATTAACGAGCACGTCGGATCTTTGGCAGGCTCGAGCCCCGAACCCGCAACCCTCAGATTACGAAATCGTTACTGACTGAGTAACCGCTGCTCCAACTATTTTGGAAACTGATTTAAAGGATAATATTGCTTGAATGTTTTATAATAAGCAGTAATGGTCAATATATAACATTGGTCTAAATCAGACTTTACCTGCCGAAAATACTCGACTGACCGTATTGGAAATATATTTTATTTTAGTGAGCCACATTATATATATATATATATATATATATATATATATATATGTAACATATTCAAGAGTTCCTCGCCAATCACAATAATTATAAATTAGTCGTAGTCATAAACTTTTATTTTCATATCGACATACGTAGAGCCTTCTTAGTCCTTACTCCACACTACACATTCAGTCATCTAATGGAATAATGTCTCTCACCCTGTCATGTGACCATCAACACCGGAAACAAAACGATCCCACTCTCATAATCTAGACCCCGACCATCTTTAATTTTTGCTGTTATATGTATGTATGTATATATATATATATATATATATGTATGTATAAATATATTATTGTTTTATTATTCTTATTAAATTTACCGTAGAACAGTTAAGTATTTGTAAAAAAATATACTTTCGACATTTATAATAATAATTTAAAAAATCCATTATTAATAGTATTTATACTATAAATGGATGCAATATAAGTTTCAAATATAAATTTCGTAAACTCCGTCGTGAGCAACCGTTTAGTCACTTCTCGTCTAATTATTTGTTTACATTTAAAATGTTTTACAATAAACAATCAGTACAGAAAAATCTTTTTTTTTCTAGAAAAAACCATAAACGCTCCTAATGCAGTATTTTATTAAAAATATTTATCGATACTTTCAAATAAATATAACATTATCAGTTGGTAAATTAAATTGAAAAAAATATTTTTGTCTTTATGGAAAATTCAAAACAATATACGATAAAATGAAATAAAGAAAAATATTATTACTATTTCAGTCTTCATCATTTCCTTAAAAAGCGATACATGATTATTTATTTATTTATTTAGTTTTTTTATTGGTTGAACGATTACCAAATGAGTAGAGCATTGCTATTTGGTGCCGCAGTTTGATTTGGAATCCTTCTACAGCTAGAGATGTTTATAGCCGTTCAGAATTGGCTTTAGGAAATATGTACAAGTCTCATTAAGCCTTGTGTAGCAAAACAATAACCCGGGACAATCTAATCCAAATCTTCAAAAGATTAATAAGTCTCATACCTGCAACTCTTTATAATTTCATTTTAGTTTCCCATAAGACCGGTAGATAGTTTTTCTCTAACAATTTCAACTGGAGAGTTGTCAAAGTAAACAAAGTTCCACTTTAACGCAGCCGGAACAACAAAATTTAAAGACGTCTTTTTAGCTATGAAAGTGAAAATATATCTGTAATATTAAATAACAAATTATTCAAATTTTATACGTATCTCTAGATTTTTTTTTTTTACTAAACATTTACCGTTTGTTCTTATACTGTGTACACCTGTATACTAAAAATATTTTTAATGTATACTATTATTAATGGATATTTTTTATTATTATTGTAAATTTCTAAAGTATTTTTTTTTTTACAAATACTTAACTGTTCTACGGTAAATTTAAGAAAAATAATAATAAAATGATATATATATATATATAAATATATACATATATATGTCTCTCTCTCTCTGTGTATATATATATACACACATATATATATATATATATAAATAAATAAATATATATATATATATATATATATATATATATATATATATATATATATATATATATATATATATATATATATATATATATATATATATATATATATATATGTTACCACGAAAACTAGTAATGTTTAAATAAATGACCGAAAATGCTATATCTATGTATTGTATATGTTTGGTCTATATCAGTCGTACTATGATCAGTTGTGAAAACCCCGTTTCTCCCTGTTTTTCCCTCTTTTAAAACTACTCTTATCTGACCACTAAGTCTACAGTTCACACTGTGTGGCAAAGGGTCTAATCATTTTAAACTTATAAAAGCCCTAGCGGTAAATTTAGGGAATTCCGAACAAAAAGGGTAGGCACACTATCAAAGAGAGATTTTCAAAAATTTCATGTAGATTTGTCTTATAGATTATCCTATATTTTTTAACTGATGATCTTGCACTTTTTTCTGTACTTGAAATGAAAATTCATTCCATGGTAATTGTGACAGTAAATTTTTTCATTAAAGAAACAATCTCTTGTTGCTTTATCTTGCTAACTGACCATGACTGCAACTCATCTTCGTAAGACGAAGAATACGACTGGAGATTTTGCATTCATGACCAGAAACAAGCCACCATTTTAGTAACAAAATACCTTTATTAACAGAGCAT
Source organism: Pardosa pseudoannulata (assembly GCA_032207245.1). Classification (NCBI taxonomy): domain Eukaryota; kingdom Metazoa; phylum Arthropoda; class Arachnida; order Araneae; family Lycosidae; genus Pardosa; species Pardosa pseudoannulata. Next base: position 12,362,660 of record CM063498.1, read on the forward strand.
CAGTTAGACGGGTTCCCATTTCTTTATAGGGATAGGACAAAATGAGAGATCAGATAACATGAAAAATCAAGTAAAAAGATAAGTAAAAATCTGGGTAAAAAAAATCTGTCTTCGATAGCGTGCATCTTCTTTTTGTTCAGAATTTCCTAAATTGGCAGCTAGGGCAGTATAAAGTTTTAATTAGTTAAACTCTTTTCTCTGATGGCATGAGCTGTTGTCCCAGTGGTCAGTTTAGATTAGAGGATAAAAAGGGGAAAGCAAAGAGACGAGGGGGTTTTGCCCGTGACTTCAGATTGGAAAAAGCTTGAGATTTTTCTCGCCCGTAATGAGGGCTTTCGGCTTTAAATTTCCTTCGGTGCGATTGAACTATCACATTACGGGAAGTTCTTGGACAATATATTCCTAAAAAGACCGGAATTTTATACAAAATCTCTCTCTCTCTCTCTCTGATATATATATATATATATATATATATATATATATTAATTTATTTATGTATATGTATATATTTATGTATATGTGTGTGTGTGTGGGGGGGGTGTAATAAAACGAACACGATGGGTGTTTGGAGTCATGGCCCATAAGAATCTCGCCGTTTTAGCTTAAGACCTTTATTAAATTAACGTTGGTGGACTGGTTTCCACTTCATCATAGGGACCGGACAAACTGAGGGGTCAGCTAGCATGAAGTTATAAGTAAAGGTTCTTTACACCGGGCCAACATCTCAGTCAAAATCTGTGGGAAAATCTGTAGGAAAATCTGCCTCCGACAGCTTGCATCTCCTTTTTGTTTGGAAATTTCCTAAATCATCCGCTAGGGAAATGTATAGTTATAATTGGTTAGACCTCTTCTCTGAGGGCTTAAACTGTAGCCCCAGTGGTCAATTTAGGTAAGGTGAAAAATGTGAAAGCAAAAGGATGTGAGAATTTTTGTCCTTTACTCAAGATTTGAAAACCTCTGAGAATTTTCTCGGGGTATCTTAGAGGTTTTATATAAAATGCCTATATTAATTTCTCGATCTAGCTTACTTTTCCTTATATATATAAACATATACAAAATAACATATACAAAACATACCTTACATATACAAAATAAATTACTATGGTACATAGTTTATCTTACGTTAGATCTCCCGCCTTGCCTCTGTTTTAGGAATATTGAAGATTAGAGGATGATAGTTATGTGTTTTTTTTTTATTTATTTTTTTACGAATTTTAATACATATGTCGTTTTGTTATGCTGTATTATGTTTGCTAGAACATAATTTCGTGCTTTATTATGTTTGCTAGATTTAAGTTTCATAGGCTTGTGTATATCAACAATTTGTGTCTTCACCGAGATGATAGGGAGGGGCATTTTACACGATTGTCCGAGACAGTTTACATGTTTGGCCGGTGAAACTTTTACAGCTCTTCCGGGATGAATTAACCGTTTTATATATGTCTGCCCAGTTTAAACTCTGATAAATATAGGCTTTACAAGCACACATTCCTATCGTTTTCTGGTAGACATATCACTCATTACTCCCTAATTTTCCTTATCATTCACTTCGAAAAAAAAACTATAAACATTAAGGCGGTTCTCTCTGTATCAGAAGATAAGGATCTTCCGGTTTAAATTATAATAGGTCAAAGAATCTTTTTCATGAAGGCAATTTCGATCCGATGTGTTTGCCTCATTACTAATAACGAATCATCGACCACAGAAAAAAAGGCCGTATTTGTTGGATGATGAGAGAAGAAATTGATAAGACATATTTTGCGCCATCAGAATTACAGCTCTGTTTGCTGTTTTGATTGGTTGATTAGTCGGAAGCGTTACGGTCTACTTTTCTGTTACGAGGGCTCATGACTCAGTCCTACTTTTTCAAGCTGGTAACCAGGGAATTTACCAGTAGTGGGATTCGAACAACGGATTTCAGATTCAGAAGTTTTGTAGAGGGACTTACATGGAGGAACATTGATTTTAATTTATGTTTATATATAACAAAAATTATTGCTATACTTACTAGAGCATAGCTGCGTTTATCATTTCGAAGAATTTTTTTTACTCCTTTTATACTATTTTCAATCAAAGCTACTCCGAACGATGGCCGAATGGTTAGGGTGCTGACCTTCGGTACCGGAGTTCATGGGTTCGAATCCCACAGTGGCATGGATGTTCGTAGCCGTTCGGAATCGGCTTTAAGCAGTAGGTCCCGGTCTCATTAGCCCTCGTGTTGCAAAAAGTAGACCGTAGCGCCCCAAGCGAAACCAATCAAAGCCACAGTGGACTTACTAAAAATTCAATAATTTTTCTCACTTTAATGAGAAGGATAATTGAGGATAACAAACAGTGTTTTAATTATTATCATCTTGTAACTGACCTATTTATTATAACATCAGAAAATTTAATTACGTATACTTACCTTAACCTTTTATATCCTGAATTAATTTGCCATCAACTTTCTTACTGCATTTTTGCATCATTAGATAAGTTTTAATGGAGAATAATCATAGAAAAAAGAAATTTAATTTTTACTGTATTTTATTAGTTAATTTTGCAGCTGGTACTTTTTAGTACCAACATATATTTTTGACTCTATGATAGAAAATAAAACATTAAATTATGACTAAAACAAATGAAATACTTACCTGTGAAGTATAGAAGTCTCTAAAAAATAATAGTACCAAATAACTGGTAATAAATCACTAAATTTACTCATTTGAACAACAGGTGATCAGCTCTACCACAAAATAACCTTCGAATGCAGTACGCCAATTATAAAATCCCTACTATGCGAATAAAAAAGGATTCCTGATTAGCTGTCATTTCTTTTCTGTTATAAGAACAGTATCGTTCATTTCCTTGTGAGTATCGTCAGGAAAAACTGTTTTATTAGGAATATATAGGCGTTGGATTGAAGCGGTACTTATAAGTACCGTCAGGATAGAAAGGGTTAAACAATTTTTAAAACAAAAACCTTTGAATTTTGCAAGTCTTTAAAGAATTCAAGGACATCTTTAATCGTCATATACCTTCTAAATCTATCAAAAATTAATCTTTTAGAGTGTAAAATGAAAGTTACTTAAAATTTATGTATTTCGAACAGCAAATATTTATCGTTCTGAAATTAAAAGAATTATTCTTCATATTTGTACAGAAAAAGGGATAGTTTAAATTCTATTATTTTTTTCTTATTATATTTCTAGCAAATGTTTACGGTAACAAATTTTATTCTAAGATCTAAAAGTTATTCTATGACTAAATATCACTATTATACATAAAAGGGATGCGCATGGATGATTTTCAGTAATGTTCCTTTTCAAATGATTACTAATTAATAATATTTAAAATTATTGGGATTTTACCTTGAAACTGTAAACAATCTCATATGTAAACATTGCTAATAATCTATAACATTTTCAAGGATATCGGTCAAAAACAATATGAAGTAAATTTAAAAATTTCCCTTTAAAAACAATTAAAGGTTTTATTTTTTTTATTTTCAATATTGACTAATTTATGTTTTAAAACTTTTAATAATTCATGGAAATGTTTTAATGCTGTACAATTACTTGTTGCTGGCATCTAATAAACTAAACTAATGTTAAACCAATTTAAAAATATTCTATGTTATCAGAGGGGATATAGCTTAAGTTCTAACTCTTTTTCCTGTTTATTATATATTTTCTATTCCCAGAAGTGTTTAGTTTTGCATCTTTATTTTGCAACAATAATAATTGTCCTTAATCAAAACGTAACTTTAAACATTTATAATATGAATATAACTACCACTATTACTAAACATTTTCCTTCAAATAGTTTTTTAATGTTTAAAAGTGGATGAAAAACTAGTAATAGAAGTAATAAGAATTCGTTTCAATGAATTTTAAAATATTAAACTTAAATAACTGTAGTTTAATAAAATAAAAAAAATGCACTTTTGCAAATAGTTATTTTTCATTAATTTTTTTACGTTTCTGTACTTTATTATTCTTTTTAAACTCTTTGCTCTGATCGGCAGTTAATTTATATCGCTATATCTTAGTAGTGACAGTCAAATAAAACCTTACCCAGATAGCATGCATACTTGAAGCAAGTTTGATTTTTTCTGGATAATATCTTGTCATAACAAATTTGACGCGAAAAACTTGCAGCAAAACTCCTTCAAGTTAGACGGAACAGAAAATGATAACTCCTTTGCAATGCTATGTTGCTCCAAAACTATGGTAACTTTGTTATGACAACCTTGCAGCAAGCGAAAATTCTCAGAATTGCTGCAGTCTTGTTTCAAACTTGCAGACTTGTCATGCTAAACTTCCTGCAAGTTTGCAGGTTTGCAAAGCAAGACTACTGCAAGTTTGTTGCAAACTATATTTGTTATCTGGGTATATAAATTTCTATTAAATTGTCATTAAAGATGGGCGAATTTCTTTATTAGACGGTGGAAATGACCCTACAACTAAAAGGGTATAAAAATCGATGTCGTTAGATATAGAACAAAAACATTTTACATCATGTTTTAGTTATCACAATCCTATTGTTATATTATATATTTGAGCAATTCATTGTTAGTAGAGGATGAAATAATATTATAATATGTTTATGAAAAAATATGTCATAACTGTAAATAAAATAGTTTTGTTACTATGATATATCACTTTTCTTTACTATTCTTTTTACTTCTAATCTCGTCTCTCTGATCAAAAGCAAATTTATATTTTTAAATCTTATAGTAACTGTCATAAATGTTGTTGTTTCTGATACCACTTGGTTAAACCAAGAATGACTGAGCTATACGCTATAACCATATTAAAGTAAAGCGGTGCTTGAACCTTTTTTTTAACGAGCCCCGCTAAGGTGAAAGTACGACTTATGTTCAAGTGGGTCCTCGTAATTTTGAAGCAGGGACCAAACAAAAGACCCATAGGCTTGGCCTGCCACCCCCAGAGTATGGATGGAGAACTTAGAGGACATTGTGACCACGAACCTATTTTACGTGCACCAGTCACTTTTAACGAACTCGGCGGATCTTAGGCCAGCTCGGGCTCCGAACCCACAACCTTTCAGTTACGAGAACCTACTGAACTACCGGGGCACAAAAAATCATAAACACTTTGTAAATTTCTATTAAAGTGTCATGAAACATTGGCGAATTTCTCTATCATATGGTTGAAATGACCCTACAACGAAAGAGATATAAAAGTCAGTGTCCTTTGTAATATAGTACTAAAACATTTTATATTTTATTTTAGTTACCACAAACCTATTTTTAATGTTATAAATTTGAGCAATTTATTGTCAGCAGATAAGTAATATTACAATACGTCTATAAAAAAATGCCATAACTGTAAATAAAATACTGTTTTGTTTCTATGATATTCACGTGATTTCCTTTTTTCCTCTTTGTAGCAAAGCAGGAATAATATAACTTCGAACGTCGTGTGTGCAGGTTGTACTGGAGACGCTTGTAAATGTGTTGGAGAAAGAGGATCCAGGGTAAGTAGCTGGCTTTATTGCATAAACTATTCATAAATATTCATTATATTAGCATGTTAAAGACCGGATTACTTTTTCCAATTAATGCTAGTGGGCGAATATTTTTCCCAGAAGGCTCTTCTATGCTCTTTTATGCAATTATTAACTGAGTTTACATCTCATCATTTTTCATATTATTAGTTTAAATGTAAAACTTTATGCCACATTACTAAACAATATGCAGTATATAAAATTGCTATTTTTATGAATTATAATATTGATTCAACCTTAAACTTGGAAAAAAAAGCATAATTCAAATTATCACTTTAAAAGTCGTGTTATTTATCAATCTTTTTTTTTCCTTCTCCCACAAGTACACGCGAAACATAAACAATCTCGTGGTCTGCTAGCAATGTATTAACTTTTTGGTGAAATGGAGAAGTTTTATTAACGCGATGATTTAGGAGTAAGGAATTTGTTTTTACGGACAGTACTTTATCTAATTAGCATACTTTAAAAATACAGAGCAATGACAAAAATCACCTACATTGCAAACAATTATATACAGTCAGTACCGGCTATATGGTCACCCGCTTATAAGGTCAGCCCGCTTATATGGTCAGTTTTCTAAAGTCCCGTCCAACTTAACAGGAAACATACGTTAAAGTGCACCACTTTATACAGTCATTTTCTTTTTCTTGGTACTGGTTATATGGTCAGTTTCAAGTTTTCAACAAGTTTCCGTTTTTTTTTTTTCCTTTTCGTTTTTTTAAGAAGTTAGTGCGAAATCGGAGAGGACCTGAATTCAAGCCTTTATTTCCCTATTTTTCCCCCTTTCTTGTTTGTGTAGACATCACCTCAATCAGTTCTTTTGCCCCCTGAGAAGAGGTGGACATCTGTCTGTTTATTGGTTGAATTAGTTATCTCTCTCTGCTTAAGTTGAAATTGAGACGATACAAGTAAAGGAAAATTTTGTTGCATTTGGATCATACGTCACGAATAAGAACGTTCATTTTTTAATTATGGCTTCGAAAAGAAAGAATTTATCCTTTGCTGCCAAAAACGAATTGATTGAAAATTTAAAAAAACCCAACCTTTTAAAAGGCTATTTTCGCCAAAGCAAATTCGATTACCCGGACGACATTAAACAACATTTTAGCTGCCAAATTTTGGTCCTCGAGTGTTGAAATCGGTGATCTAGAAAATGTCAGAGCTTGTCACCTTATGGGAATGTGGATAAGGCTCTTCTGTTACGGATTAAAAATGCACGGTATATTGCCTCTATAAGGTTGTATTGTTCCGCATATATGGTCACCTCGCTTATTTGGTCTGATATTTCTGGACCGCTGAGCTGACCATATAACCTATACAGACTGTAATTTTAAACATGAGGGATCTTTTTTCAGTATTCAGGAATCATTTCAATAATATCTAAAAAGGTTTCACCTTCTCAGAAAGAAGTCTCTTTGACTCTAGAAAGACTGAAATGATGATTTTCATCTCAAATGAATTTCAAACTGTTATATCTCCCTTGTTTATTCTTAGATTTTTTGTTGGCTTGAACCCTTTTCTAATAATTCATTAAGATCATTTAGATGACAGAATATTTATTTTTTTTTTTTTTTACCGGGGACTTACAGATAAATTTTGTATCGGAGAAAGTTTGTTCCTCAAAATAAATAAAGGTCTCAAAATAAATAAAGCTATCTTTACTTATATATTATATGTGTACAGCAACCCTAATGGTTAAGACTCCATGTCACCCTCCCTTTACAAACCACTGATTTTTACTCATTATTCAGCTGATAAATTGCCTTGATGTAACATCCTAATTTCGTTCTTCTACAGTTCAGGCCTCTTCCAGAGCAGTGAATACCAAAACACGTTGAAATGTTACAACTGTTTACTTACCATCCACGTGATACAAATTTAAGATTGATATTGCCTTACTAATAAAAACTATCATCACTTTGATCTTTGAACGGGATACTCACTGACCAATATTATGTTCTTTTCGAAAAATTTCAATTCATCACACTGTATTCGGCTCCTGACGCTTTCTCAGTTAACAATATCTCAGAAGTTTTACAAGTTCGTAGAAAAATTTCACCCCCAGACACAGTTCAAGAGCTGTAGCTTGGAGACTAACGATCATGGCGAAACAAGGTAAATGGCAGTTATATAAACCTGCTGCTAGGTAAGCTCTATACTATAGCCTCAACTCGATCCGTAGCTAGTTGATAAACTATAGACTAGCTATGAACTTTAAAGTTATGTCTTTTTTTAAAACACTTCTTGCATATTTATTTTTATTTGTTACTTTAGCATTTTTCACTGTAAAATATTACAATACTTTCAAATACCACAGTTAAAATCTGGACTTTAATTATAGGTGATTAGACCGCAATATTTTTCAGGACTTTTTAAAGGGGAATTCGTGACTCTTCTTTCAAATTTTTTCGAAAGAGAATATCGGACCAAATTTCTATTTCATTTAGAGATCAAATAAAAAGATGTTCAAGTTTTTTGGAACAGTAAAAATTTTTAATATTTACCATGAGAAAAGTAGGACATTAATAATATTAGCTTTATAAATTTCATGGATTTTAATATTTTTATTAGATGTTATTTCAGCTATTTGTGGCTTCTAATATATTACTTAATCATTGACTTTTTCATATCTTTTTAAAATTACCCGATTATCCATTAGTAAATCCTTTTTGACCGATTTAGCAGAGATTTTCATGAATGCCAGATCGTAAAAATTTTGTGCTGCCATCTATTGAATACAAGGAAAATTAAAATAACCTTTTTAAGGTTAATGGGGTCTATCCGCTGAATGAATTATGGTCAAAAATTCGAGGTTTTATATGAATTAATTGTAAATTATAGCTAAAAATGAGAACCATAATTTCTTTTTTTTTATTTCTACCATATTATAATAATTATTACTACAACAGTAAATTTTTTAATAATAATTTTAGATATATTTTAGAAATAAATCTTTTTATATTTTATGAATATTTATAACATTGTAGGTAGTTTCTAATGAAATGATCTTATCTATCCTTTATATTTATTCACTACCTACGGTGAAAATGAAAATTAGTTAAATTTAATAAATTTCGAAATCTATAGTCTGTCAATTTTGTATTTAAACTGTCATTTTTTACAGGAAAAGATGAATATTTTCTACAATAATTCCTTTTTCTTCACATTTTACGGGAATATTTATTATACCAATTAAGGTTATTCCAAAGCCTAAAATCTAGTTTATAAGTAAAAATAACTATAGTATGTGTGAAAGGAAAACACATGAAAATGTTTCAGTAAAGTTAATTTTCAGACAATTTTTAATTAGTATGTTTAACAAATGTTTAACATTTCACCTGCCAAACTTAAACACACTGACATAAGTATACATTTATAATGATATAATACATTTTCAATCAGCTTGATTAAAACATGTGAAAAACAAATGAAACAAGTTTAAAAAATTCCTGACGACTCACTCATAAATTTTTTGAGTGAAACAATGGTGGATTTTCTGTGATCAACCGTCGATCGAAAACTTGATTAAACTTGAAGCAATTTCATTAGAACCAAAAAAAGAAATATTTTATAAAATCCGCTGTCTTGTCAACCATAAAATAAGTGCGGTTGAAAACGCTATACTTACCAACTGCTTGATTAGAAACAAACAAGCAAAAGTTTAGAAAATACACTGTCGCCTCAATCATAAGCGCGATCGAAATCGTTACAATTACCAGCAGCTTGATTTGAAAAAAAGAAAGAAATTAGTTTATAAAATCCATTGTCGCCACAACCAAAAAATAAGTGTGATCGAAAACTTTACACTTACAAACATCTTGATTAGAATCAAAAGAAATTAATTTTACCTCAATCGTTATGGCGACCCAAAGCATTACACTACAAGCAGCTTGATTTGGAAAAAAGAGATAAATTAATTTATAAAATCCTCTGTCGCCTCAACCAAAAAAATAAGTGTGATCGAAAACTTTACAATCAGCTTGATAAGAATAAAAGAAAAATTTGTTAGAAAATCCACAGTCGCCTCAATCATTAGTGCAACCGTAAACGTTATACTAACAAGCAACTTAATTAGAAACAAAAAAGAAATACTATTTTAGAAAATATACTGCCACCTCCATCTTAAGTGAAACCAAAAACGATACCAATAGTTTGATTAGAAACAAAAGAAATTAGTTTAGAAAATTCATAATCATTTCAGTCATAAGTGTGATTGAAAACGTTATATTTGTTTAGAAAATCCACAGTCGCCTCAATCATTAGTGCAACCGGAAACGTTGTACTAACAAGTAACTTAATTAAAAACAAAAAAGAAAAACTAGTTTAAAAAATATACTGCCACCTCAGTCTTAAGTGAAACCGAAAACGTTACCAGTAGCTTGATTAGAAACAAAAGAAATTAGTTTAGAAAATTCATAATCGCTTCAGTCATAAGTGTGATTGAAAACGTTATACTTGTTTAGAAAATCCACAGTGGCCTCAATCATTAGTGCAACCGAAAACGTTATACTAACAAGCAACTTAATTAGAAACAAAAAAGAAAAACTAGTTTATAAAATATACTGTCACCTCAGTCTTAAGTGAAACCGAAAACGTTACCAGTAGCTTGATTAGAAACAAAAGAAATTAGTTTAGAAAATTCATAATCGCTTCAGTCATAAGTGTGATTGAAAACGTTATACTTGTTTAGAAAATCCACAGTCGCCTCAATCATTAGTGCAACCGGAAACGTTGTACTAACAAGTAACTTAATTAGAAACAAAAAAGAAAAACTAGTTTATAAAATATACTGTCACCTCAATCTTAAGTGAAACCGAAAACGATACCAGTAGCTTGATTAGAAACAAAAGAAATTAGTTTAGAAAATTCATAATCATTTCAGTCATAAGTGTGATTGAAAACGTTATACTTGTTTAGAAAATCCACAGTCGCCTCAATCATTAGTGCAACCGAAAACGTTATACTAACAAGCAACTTAATTAGAAACAAAAAAGAAAAACTAGTTTATAAAATATACTGTCACCTCAATCTTAAGTGAAACCGAAAACGATACCAGTAGCTTGATTAGAAACAAAAGAAATTAGTTTAGAAAATTCATAATCATTTCAGTCATAAGTGTGATTGAAAACGTTATACTTGTTTAGAAAATCCACAGTCGCCTCAATCATTAGTGCAACCGGAAACGTTGTACTAACAAGTAACTTAATTAGAAACAAAAAAGAAAAACTAGTTTAGAAAATATACTGTCACCTCAATCTTAAGTGAAACCGAAAACGATACCAGTAGCTTGATTAGAAACAAAAGAAATTAGTTTAGAAAATTCATAATCATTTCAGTCATAAGTGTGATTGAAAACGTTATACTTGTTTAGAAAATCCACAGTCGCCTCAATCATTAGTGCAACCGAAAACGTTATACTAACAAGCAACTTAATTAGAAACAAAAAAGAAACTAGTTTAGAAAATATACTGTCACCTCAATCTTAAGTGAAACCGAAAACGATACCAGTAGCTTGATTAGAAACAAAAGAAATTAGTTTAGAAAATTCATAATCATTTCAGTCATAAGTGTGATTGAAAACGTTATACTTGTTTAGAAAATCCACAGTCGCCTCAATCATTAGTGCAACCGAAAACGTTATACTAACAAGCAACTTAATTAGAAACAAAAAAGAAAAACTAGTTTAGAAAATATACTGTCACCTCAATCTTAAGTGAAACCGAAAACGTTACCAGTAGCTTGATTAGAAACAAAAGAAATTAGTTTAGAAAATTCATAATCGCTTCAGTCATAAGTGTGATTGAAAACGTTATACTTGTTTAGAAAATCCACAGTCGCCTCAATCATTAGTGCAACCGGAAACGTTATACTAACAAGCAACTTAATTAGAAACAAAAAAGAAAAACTAGTTTATAAAATATACTGTCACCTCAATCTTAAGTGAAACCGAAAACGATACCAGTAGCTTGATTAGAAACAAAAGAAATTAGTTTAGAAAATTCATAATCATTTCAGTCATAAGTGTGATTGAAAACGTTATACTTGTTTAGAAAATCCACAGTCGCCTCAATCATTAGTGCAACCGAAAACGTTATACTAACAAGCAACTTTATTAGAAACAAAAAAGAAAAACTAGTTTAGAAAATATACTGTCACCTCAATCTTAAGTGAAACCGAAAACGTTACCAGTAGCTTGATTAGAAACAAAAGAAATTAGTTTAGAAAATTCATAATCATTTCAGTCATAAGTGTGATTGAAAACGTTATACTTGTTTAGAAAATCCACAGTCGCCTCAATCATTAGTGCAACCGAAAACGTTATACTAACAAGCAACTTTATTAGAAACAAAAAAGAAAAACTAGTTTATAAAATATACTGTCACCTCAATCTTAAGTGAAACCGAAAACGATACCAGTAGCTTGATTAGAAACAAAAGAAATTAGTTTAGAAAATTCATAATCGCTTCAGTCATAAGTGTGATTGAAAACGTTATACTTGTTTAGAAAATCCACAGTCGCCTCAATCATTAGTGCAACCGGAAACGTTGTACTAACAAGCAATTTAATTAGAAACAAAAAAGAAAAACTAGTTTAGAAAATATACTGTCACCTCAATCTTAAGTGAAACCGAAAACGTTACCAGTAGCTTGATTAGAAACAAAAGAAATTAGTTTAGAAAAATCATAATCGTTTCAGTTATAAGTGTGATTGAAAACGTTATACTTGTTTAGAAAATCCACAGTCGCCTCAATCATTAGTGCAACCGGAAACGTTGTACTAACAAGCAATTTAATTAGAAACAAAAAAGAAAAACTAGTTTAGAAAATATACTGTCACCTCAATCTTAAGTGAAACCGAAAACGTTACCAGTAGCTTGATTAGAAACAAAAGAAATTAGTTTAGAAAATTCATAATCGTTGCAATTATGCGTGTGATTGAAAACGTTATACTTACAAGCAGCTTGATCAGAAACAAAAGAAATTAGTTTAAAAAATCGACTGTCATCTCAATCATAAAATAAATACAATCGAAAAATCTCTACACTCATAAGTGTGAATTTGTTAGAATTTCTTTTTGATAATTTTGTGATCTTGATTTTTTTACAAGGGTGTTCCTGGGAGGCCAGGTGAGCAAGGTCTAGACGGTCAACGAGGATTTCCAGGCCCAGATGGTTTAATTGGAGACAAAGGTGAAAAAGGAGAACTAGGAATTCCAGGACCAAGGGGACCCAAAGGAGACAGGGTAAGTGACATTTTGACTGTGATTAATCTCATTGTAACAATGAGGAAATAAGTTTATCGGAAAATAAAAATTATCACAATTTTTGTTTTCATCATCTATCAACTGCTGAATTGCGAAAGCCGGGTCAGCATATAAACTCATCTTACCATTTTTTCACTGTAAAGTTACATCTACCATAATTTTACCAAGCTTTTATAGCCAGCCAAGGTTATTTATAAAGTGCTTTAAGTATTAAATAGAACAATACTAATTTTATGAATCGTTATAATCTGTGGTACTCTAAATTCAAGAATATGAATATGCACAAATATCTTCACACAACATGAAAGTAACAATTCTTGTTAATTCTTAGTAAAAAGTTTCATATGGTTACTCACTCTGTTAACAGGTACTCACTCTGAATGCATATTTCGTATCTGTTTACTTATTTACCTTATTGCAATAATATTTTATAACTCCTCATTCGAGATAACACACTTAAACTACAAAAGTAATAAAAGAAAGCACAGTTGAGAATGTGTCACTACTTGTATTTCATGGTTTATTAATTTATTTAAATATATTTGATACTAACACATTGTGCGGGTAAATTTCGCAGCGGAATTGTACCGGGAGCTAGCGTTTTGAGCGTAAATTAGTTATTCAGTTAAATCTCAATAGATAGAAAATTATTTAATTTTACATCAGTTGTATCGACTGATGTAAAAACTAGTTTTTATGTGTCTCAATTTTTCCAGAATCTATGTAGTAGACAAGAACATTCGGCTTCGTTTTCCTGTATATACCGTTATTTTTGTACCCACAAACAAACCATGTTAATACACTAACCCGCACTAGTACGTGACCCGCGCTCAAGTATCAATCGTCAGAAAACGTACTAGTACCTGTCCCAGATACAATGTGTTAAAAAACTGTCTTAAAAATATATTAGAAATACAAGTTAAGAAACTTCTAACAATTAAATAAATATAAGCTATTTTACTAACAATAATGGAATATATTAGAAAGATTGATTTCTGCATGTGCTTTTAAAGTTTTTAAAGCTTAAAATCTTTAAAAGCTTTTTAATATTTTCGTGCTGTGAGGATCAAAAATAGAAGGGAAAAGTATTAATAAATTACGTTTTGGTATTTAATTAATATTATAACTTTGAAGTTTCAGCAGCTTGGAAATTTTAATTCTTACTTTCATTTTTTTTCAGGGAAAAATGGGAATGCCTGGATTCCCTGGTATAAATGGAATACCCGTAAGTAATATTTCCTTCTATATATTCAGACGAATACAGAAAAACTTACTATGATGGAATATAAAAGCAATGTACCTAATTCCTATATGTTGTACGATTGTTGTGCTTAAGAGTTACTCTAAACTGCAATAATATTTGTCAGTTTTTTTTTTAAATTTATGTTAGCAGGTGATATTTGAAAATGTGGCCAAGAATGTAGGTTACAACTATTATACATGTTTTCATTTGTAAAGGAATATATTGCTATTAATTTCTTATCTCATTGCATTTTCTATAAGTGCTATACGTATTATTAGCCCCTATAATTAACCTTCGTATATATATTAGATATTTTATGCCTAAATAACTTTATCTTTTCCATCTGACTTAAAGTTAAAGTAACATACATTATGTACTTATTATGAAAAAGTTTTTTTTTTTGTATAAAAAATAATAATTTCAATTTAATTTTTAGATTAAGTTTATTTATTTCAATAATATTTACTATTTTATTTTCGAATTTATAGTTTATTTCTATCTTAGATAAAATTATTCTAAAGAAAATTTTTTGTGCAAGAAAGAGTTAGAAGTTTAAACAAGGCTGTCGCCAGAAATTATTTTAGGAGGGGGACCAAGGGCAAAGAGTGTTTTTTGTGAATGATACTTCAGTAAAACAACAGATTTTCTTATGTATATCTCTAATGAGTAACACAATGTGGTTTTAAAATAGCAAAATGCGATATAATGAACAAATTTAAAGCTTAGAATGAGTAATGAAGTATCTGCACAATGAATTTAATAGTAAAATTAACATTAAAAAATGTTTTTACATTTATTTATTTAAATTTCCCTCTCATTTAACTATACACCAAAATCTAGTCTAACATAATAAGTTGAAGATATTTTAGAAAATAGAATCTGTCTCAAAATACTCACCATGGAGCACTATAGACAAAAAGAGGATAAACAATAGATTAGGGTAAATGATCTTCAGACGAATGACTCTAGGGGATAGGGGTGCGGGGTAGATAAAAGCCTATGACCCAGCAAGACATTTATGGCCAAAGAGGTATCTTTTTTAGAACACTGTTGTCTATGCACAGCTAAGCAGATCAATTTTCTTTCCGTGAAAAGGTATTTTTGAATTTTTGATTTTCGGGGAGGAACCGGTCCCTTAAATCCCCTCCCTTGCCTACGGCCTTGAGTTTAAATTTCCTTTTCATTAAATATTAGCGCATAAAGAGTGATCGAGTTCTCTAGATAATATTAGATAGACTAAATATATATAGCATTGAAAAGATTTGATGAAATAAGTGGAGGTAAAACTGACAATAAGATAAAGAATGCAACATTAAAAAAATATTAATGTCTTAAAATACAAAACAAGATGAATTAAATTATAAGACCTTGTAATTTTTAAAATCTAAAATTCATTGCCGAGAATGTGGTCCTTGGAGAATACTTGATGGTTTGATTTTAATTAGGTCTTATTTAGTTTCAATTTTGCATAATATTTAAATTCAACTTATTCAGGTTGGTTTGTTGATTGTGTAGAGTTTTGTGGCACTGAGTTCTCTTGGAAGTATTGTGACAGACAAGTAGTGTAAACTTAAACAAAGACTATAGAGACCAAGTTAAAACAGCAAGAATAAGAGGATGTGAAACGATAAAAGCAAGCAAGTAAAAATATGCAATAACAGTGCATAAACAAAAAAAAGTGATGAGTCCAGTGTACTTAAATATATGCATGAAAATAAATATCTTTAAAAAAATTAGAATGATTCAAATGTGGGTGACCATGAAGCAATGAACTCGGAGAAATGGAATGAGAGATAAAACGGTAAGCACGGTGACAGTGGAAACTTTGACACTCCACGAGAATGTGTTTCACAGCAATGGGTACATTACAATATATGCAACTTATTCAGTAATTTGCGATGTTTGAATTTTTTCCATACATGTTATTCTTTATTGACATCATCTTACGTTTCAGGGCCACCCTGGACCACAAGGACCTAGAGGACATCCTGGACTTGATGGCTGTAAAGGAGAGGATGTAAGTTCATTGTTTATGTTTTCAATTGTGATTAATTAAAAGAACACTGTGAAAAAGATGAACCAAAAATCAAAATTAAAGAAAATGTCCTACGAAAAGGCTTTGCAGTTCTTTCGCTTTAAAAGTGAATGTAAGGTAAATATTCACTAACTATTGCCATCTAGCATACTACAAACAACTGATTCTGTTAAAATTCAGTTACCTTGATTTGTTGCTATAGAATTGTTATCAACTTTTTTTGCGGTAAAGCGCACACAATATAAACGCTTCCACTGCAAACTTCTTGCAGCACTTAGCAGGAAGTAGCATTTTACTGTGTGCAATTCCCTCTTCCCTTCTGAAGAACAATTAATCTTCCATTTAAAAATAGCTAACAAAATCACAGTGTAGACAAGTGAATCGTTTCCTTGGAATCAGTTGTTAAAGCTTAAGAAACATTAAACCTTTTACTTTTTGACTTTATTTTTTTCTCTTCCGATTGAATATCTCTTGAGATATTTAATAGCACAGAAGCCTGTCAGACTTACAGAATTTGAAGTCGTATTCAACCAATGGAATAAGACGTACTAGTAAATTTTATTCAGTTGCCTAGCTACTGTAAAGTTTGAAGGTTTTGAAAAACAGTTTAGAATAAACGGTAATATTTTGATGTTTCATTTGCAGGGAGCTCCAGGTCGACCCGGAAGAGACGGGGGTCCTGGACCCGATGGATATCCAGGAACACCAGGACCGAAAGGCGATAAAGGAGAACCATCATATGGACAGGCTGGATCTAAAGGCCAAAAGGTGATAATTGTTGTCCAATATACTCTTGATTGACGAAGTTGCATATTGTAGATCAGGTTCATCACTGCACAATCACCATCATTTTTTATTAAGTATTTGTGAATATTCGAGGTAAATTTCGATAATCAATTTATATACAATACATAAATTAGAAACGTATAGATGTACGTACGATTGAAATAAAATTAATGAATCCCAAAGTCAAGAGTAAACAAAGGAGAATTGTATTGGGAATAAGAATATAAAAGTATTTTTTAAAATCGCTTTTATAAGGAAAGCGATAAAAATGCAGTATCTAAAAAGTAAAAATTTTGTTTGAGTTTTTAGTTATGCCGCTTGCAAGTAGATGGCGATACTAGTTTAAAATCTCTGAAATTGTGATTCCAAGTACGCTGAACAGTTTTTGAATATTGTAGTGTCACCGTAATTGAACCTATGTCCAAATTTCAGATCTCCAGATAGTCAGGAAGGTTAAAAAATAATTTCTTAATATCAACTGACACACAAGTGAAGTTAAGCAAAAGCGATTAATAAAAGAGTTGTTGTATTACATATTTTTGTTATCTAAGCTGTAATTAAAACCCAAGTACATAGTAATTTTAGGTTATAATTCTTTTGAAAGATTAAATAAATTTAAGTTTATTATATGTATATATATGACAATTACAAATAATTTATTTAAAATTTCTGTGTTAAATTGTTGTTTTTACTTTATCAGTTACATACTAATTTTATATTTAAAAGATTATACAATATTATAATGAAACTAAAATAACCTGTAGCTCAAATGTATATAAGAATAATTTCTAAGGAAATATATGTTTTTTGAGTAAAATTAAAATATTGTTTGGTGGCTCAACAAATGATGTTGATACCCATTATTAATTGTGATATTCTTCATCAATTGACGATATCCATTATTAATTGGCGATACCCATTATTAATTGGTGATATTCTTCATCAATTAGCGATATCCATTAAAAATATCTGCAGAATTTAAAGAACAAAAACGTATTTTTTAACAGTGCACAAAACTTTTGACTGTGTGCAGTTTACCAAAAAAAAATTTACTGATATTTTCATTTTATTTTCATGGTACTAACTCTATACAATGATTTAAATGAGTGAAAGGTAATTGATTTACCTTCGTTAATTAATTTCTTAATACATGTTGAAATGAAGAATAATAATTAATACCTAATTTTTTATATAATTTTAAATTTGCTAAAATGTACAACATTTTTATAACAATATTTAACCATTTCAGGGCGAACCAGGAAGAGACGGACGGCCAGGTTATCCCGTGAGTTTGTTTCGAATAATTTTATGAAATTTCCAAAAATTTCTTAGTTTTATTTTTTTTAACCATCACCTTTAATTTTATTTTAAAATTTCATTTTGAATTATACCTTCATATTTTCACAATGTCCTTTTTTATTATCATTCAGAATCAAAAATGTAGCGAAAAACTGTATGATTAAGAACGTTTAAAGTATGACTACTGTTATAAACTCTTTGTACTTCAAGGATTTTAAAAAATATTCCCAAAATGTTTGAATATTTTATCTCCAAACGTGTGAAATATAATTTTTGGGATGCTGCAGATTTGCAAAACAGTAATACAAAGGGTTAATTGAAGACGAAAGTGGGGAAAATGTAGAAAACATTTTCGAGAAAATAAAGTGTCTAGTGCATATTTAAATAATAGTACGGAGCCTGTCATATGACGGGATTAGAAAAATTTACAATTATCCTTTTGGAAAATTGTAAATACCCTATGAAACAGGTAATTTATTTATTTATTTATTTTTTTAGAATTATCTAGTTGACGCTCAATAATTTGTTTACATTCATATTCCTCTAAAGTCTGCCGATACTGTGAATGCAGCTTAGAATCCCATTGAATTCATTTAGAAAGAGAATTCAAAGTTTTCTTTGGTACGTCAAAATTATCATTGAGTTCTTCAATATTTTTTGCCACAATAATTAATGGAATTAAAGGAATTGAATTTGCTGTTAATACCGGTGATAAAATTGTCATTGCAACAAAAAATAATCGATGACTAAGTTGAAATTATCACATATATACCTAATCTATTATTTAAGCCAAGTATATAAGAGAAAATTATTTACGTAAGTGATAAAACGTATGAAAATAATGCAGACGATATTTAAATAATTTAAAATAAGAAATGATTATATGAGATGGTTAAAGGAATGACGTCATAATGCTAGAAAATAAATGCTATTTTTGAAGAGGTGGATTTCGAACGTTTTAAAGACAGTATTTTTGGCTGTGATATGAAGCATATTTATACCTATTTATTTTAGAATCTGATCAATAAGAGAAGGACTAACGAGAAGGTTAAACTTTACTCGCTTTGAATTTCGCTAATCCTAACTCATCAAGAATCCAATAAGGATTCCTTTATACATTCGAGGTCCAACCGCTTCATAAATACGAGGACAGACGAACAGATAACTTAGCCTGTTATTATATAGGGGATACTGCATTAGAAGCCTAATTGCAGTCAAACCACAATGGAAGAATGGAAACAGATATAAAACTTTCAAAAAGACATAGGCTCCATAGGTTTAGATAAGAAAATATTTTTAGTAGATTTCTGGAATGATTAAGAAGCATACCAGAAATTCATCTATTCCAATTTCTAGACAAATGATTTGAAAACAACACCGTAACATTAACTTTTTTTATTAATTGGAAGAATCAGTATGTTAAATCAATCTCAGTAACATACATATTTGTTTCCATTCTTCTTTATATGCAAATTAAAATAAGTTTTATCTTACAATAAAGATAAAAATAATAGAAACATGAGAGAATTTTGCTTTATATTTACGATGGATTAAACTTCAGAAATATACGCAAATTCTAGCTGAGGTTGAGGACCATACAGTTGGTTATTTAATAAATTCAGGCAAAAATAGCTTTGATTTACATATTTACATATAAAGAAAATGTATGAAAGTACATAAGGAATTATACTTAGTTAAACTTCTTTAGAATTGTGGTATCCCCTGTATAATAATAGCCTAAGTTATCTGTCCGTCTGTCCTCAAATTTATGAAGCGGTTGGACCTGGAATGGATAGAGGCATCCATATTGGATTCTTGAGGAGTTAGGGTTAGCAAAATTCAAAGTGAGTAAAGTCTATCTTCTCCTAAAATATAAATTCAAATATAAATTGATATAAATATGCTTCGTATCACAGCGAAAAATACTGTTTAAAACGTTCGAAATCCCCCCCCCTTTTCGAGCTTTTAATGCCATTAGTTCAAGCCTTATTTTAGGAGCAGGCCATTAAATTTATCAATTTATTACATAATAAATAGGTAAAAATAACATTTATCTAGCATTATGACGTCATTCCTTTAACCATCTCATTTAATAATTTCCTATTTTAAATTATTTAAACAACGTCTGCATCGTTTTCATACGTTTTATCACTCAACTTGGATATTAAGTAAATAATATTCTTTTATATTTGGCTTAAATAATATAGATTAAGTACATAAGTGATAATTTTAAATTCAATCATTGATTATTTTTTGTTCTAAGATAATTCTCAGCCAAAAAACAAATCATTCTTATCCTGCCTCATAGAGTACTTCACAGTTCTGAAAAATTAAAAATTTTAGTGATCCCATCATATGACGGGCTATATGCTAGTTTATTATATTTTCTTAAAGTTGATTCCTCTTTCCTACTTCTAAAGTATTATTCATTTTCCGATTTCTTGGAAATGCTATTAAAACATTCAGTTAAAAATGTATAGTTCGCATGTAATTCCAATCTCTAAACTCTTGTTGAAATTTAAAAGCTATAATTTGCTTTAAAATATTTTTAAAAGTAAATTTTAATAACTTAATTTAACCATTTGCTTTTCATGAGTTAAAAACATAAAAATTGGTTAAATATTTTCATTTGGTCTCCAATGTTATTTCATCTAAAATAAATATCATAAAAGATTATATTAAATGAATTGAATAAAATATTCTTTCAGGTGTACATGTCTTTTATATTCATCCCATTCTTTTTCATTATTAGGGTGTATCAGGTTTAGATGGTTTACCAGGACCTAAAGGAGACATTGGCCCTCAAGGACTTCCCGTAAGTATATAACAATATTATAGACAGTATTTTCTAAGTTTCAGCATCCATAACTTCAAGAAAGAATATCGTAATCATACATTGAATCGACATCAGCTAAACTTTTCTCTGTATAGATCGATCAAGTACATTTTAATTCTTTGTAGATTAATATAGTTCTTTAAAGATCTAGGAGAGTAAAAAAAAGCATGAAATTTATAACTTTCTCGGATTTTGAATGACATTTTTTAAAATTTTATACACACTTCATATAAATTTTATACACACATGCACAGCATAAACTTTCTTTGCCTTCTCTCTCTCTCTCTTCTCTTTATATATATATATATATATACATACATACATATATATATATATATATAGAGAGAGAGAGAGAGAGATGTATGTATATATATATGTGTGTGTGTGTGTGTGTGTGTGAATGTGTATGTATATATATAATATGTATATATAAGTATATATATAGGCTTATATTATATGTCATATAATGTAGTGTATAACGGGGTTTTGCAGTCCTGATCAGTTGGTGCGATAAAGTAAGAAAACTATTTCCCAGAGGTCAATTGGATGGATTCCCAGTTTATTATAGGGATGAACTGCAAATTTCTATAAAATAAAAAATCGAAAAAAAAAATTGCTGAAAAACCTGTCTTCGAGCATACAACATTTTTTTTGTTCAAAATTTTCTAAATTGGCCACTAGGACAATATAAATTGTTAATTGAGTAAACCCCTTTCCCAAGATCTTGAACCACAATTCAAGACCTCAGTTTA
This sequence comes from Pardosa pseudoannulata, assembly GCA_032207245.1. NCBI lineage: Eukaryota > Metazoa > Arthropoda > Arachnida > Araneae > Lycosidae > Pardosa > Pardosa pseudoannulata. The sequence goes on from CM063498.1 coordinate 12,384,385, forward strand.
GATTAGAGATCGGTTTAGAATCAGGATAGTTTAGATTAAGTGTTGCCAGCTTTTGCGTGGGATGTGTGACGTCATTCACCTCTGAAGACTTGTGCTGGTGAATAGTGTCCCTGAATTTCCTTATCCTTTTCCTTCATGAACTCTAGTTTTAGCATCATTAACAAACTGATTCATTAATTCACATGATTCATTCACCTGAATTTATATTTTATGTCACGTGGTGAAATGAAGCGAGTTAAGAAAAGAAATGTAAGTGACTTGGTATGTTCTATAAAAGGGGAGTAGTGTAAATGTTGATAGGCTTTTGAGTTGAATTAGAGTGAGATTTATTGAGTATGTGTTCTAATATTGACAACTGTTAAGCATCGGGTAGGTGTACAAAGCCCCTATTTTAGGAATAGAGTTTATTCATACATATTTTCAACATTAAGGGTTAAAAAAAGGAGAAAGCAGAGAGACGTGTTGTTTTAGCCTTTAATTGTAAATTTGAAAATCAACATGAGAATTTTCTCGGGCTACGATGAGGGCTTTCGGCCATAAATTTACTTCAGTACTGTTGATCTACAAAGGTACAGGATACATTCTGACAGTGTAATTAGGTGTCGTCATCGAAGTTTTACACAAAATATCTACATTCGTTTACAGATTTAGTTTACTTTTCCATTATATATATATATATATATATATATATATATGTGTGTATGTGTGTTTCATACATAAATCTCTTTGTAGACATTCAAAATTTCTTATAAATTTTTTAAAGGGTGTGAAAGGAGAAAAAGGCTTCTCAGGTCCAAAAGGAAACATGGGAGTTGGATTTCAAGGCTCAAAAGGAGAAGTTGTAAGTTAATATTTTCTCGAAATTGATCCCAAACTTTTCTTTTAAAGGTCTCCAGCTTTTATAGCTCTTTTAATATAAATATTATGTGTCATTAAAAATCTATTATTTTCCTGCTTTAGGGACCAAAAGGTTACAGAGGTGCACCAGGACGCCCAGGTCCCTGTAGGGAAGAAGTGAGAGGAAAAGAGGGCTCAACAATTGGTCCACCTGGTGAACCCGGAATGAAAGGTCAAAAGGCAAGGATTTTAATATTTTTTTGAATAATATTGTGAGGTTCACTCTTGTATCTATTTTAATATATTTTATCAGGAGAACCTGTGTTCATTTTGGAAGTGACATGAAACGAGTGTTGACATCAAGTGTTAACACACGGCTGGAAATACAAGAAGGAGGAAGAAATCGGCGTGTAAAATCCTTGCGATCTTATGATTATGGGAATATACGCTTTAGACTGTTTAAGTTTATGCACGATTCAGTGAGCCGTAACGGCAAATGGTAGTCAAAATAACAAAGAAAGGCTACAGAAGTGAGCAAATTTCAGAAAATATCTCCGTTGTCATAGAGCTGTCAATAGTTCCATAGCGACACATAATAAGAATACAATGTTTTTCATGGATAATCCAATTAAATTGGATCCGATTAACTGGATGCTCCTCTAATTTAAGATACATTTAGATGGATTTTTACATTTTTTTCTTTTAAAGTTCAACATTCTCAGGTTTCTACAGAATCTTAATCAGTGCTCATATACCCATGAGTGAAATGTTCACAATAGAGTTATTATGGTCGTACCATCCACATTTTCTTGTTCACTGACAATGTCTAAAACTCTGAATTCTAAAGGTAACTCGGCCGAACGATGGCCGAATGGTTAAGGCTCTAATCTGTAGTACCGGAGTTTGTGAGTTCGAATTCTACTGTGCCATGGATTTTCGTAGCCATTCGGAATCGACTTTAAGCTGTAAGTTCCGGTCTCAATCAGCCTTCGCTTTGCAAAAAGTAGACAGATGAACTCTACACCAAACTGAAGGAATCTCGAGGATTTACTGCTTTATGAAATGCTTAGTGATAGTAATGATGTATGATTTATATAAACATGAACAACTTATTTTATTTATATGATTAGGCAGGGTATTGTTCCACTATTTCAAATACTTTTTTTTGAACAATGGAATTCTGTTAGAAATTTTGTTGGTTCTGACCTGAAATAACCAAAATTACAGCTTGTCGGTCAGATTAAAAAGTTTTTCCTTTGCAAAGGCAAAGTTCATGTAAGATACAAGTCTTCTAAATGGGATGATTGACACAAGTTGAAACAGATAGGAAATGAGTTATTGTTGGAAAATGAAAAGCATGTGGGTGCTTTGTGAATAATCCGACTTCAACCTCTGGACTGCCTTGGATATACAGAATCACCAGTCAACAGGGACCAGACATTAATAGAAGCTCTGAAAGAGCCGCTACCCTCCCTTTGTATTTATTTACCTATTTCCCCCTCTATTTCGTCCTCCTTATTTTTACTTGAAATGCTTTCAACCCCCCAATTTACTACTCTTATTTGCATAGAGTATTGTATTCTCCCTGCCAGCCTTATTGGATTGCGCATGTCTATTCCTCCTATATGTCTATTCCTCCTATATGCTCCTGGAAGCGCTAATATACACGGCTGGCCGCGAAGTAAAGGACACACATCTTTCTGCACTATGGAAAAATCTTCCTCTTCTTTCTTCAGTTAAAGGAAATTTTGTACTGAATGTTAGCGCGATAATAATGCAATTTGCAGTGATTTTTTTAAAATCTATTAGCTGTGATGTATTATTTATTGCAATATGAATTACTTCCACAAAAGTAATGAAGCGTGAAATGTCAGTTCATCCAATTCTAGCTCATTTTCGTATGCTGAAAAATCAAAATTGATTAAAACAACAAAAACAAAAAATAGATGTTAAGCACTCATAAATTTAAACTCTCATTTAAAGATGCTCATTAGATATTTTGCTATTATATTTTATAAATTAGTATTTTTAACATTTGTGAATAAAATTGAAGCACATTTTAATAATTTTTTTTGTTTTTTAAATTTTAATTTCCGTTTTTCATTTTTGTATTTGTAATATTATATATGTATATATATTGCATTAATATAAACAAACTTTATTAATACAGTGTATATTCATGCACAACAGTAAATTGTATGTTTTTAAAATGTAAGCTAAATTTTACTTTAATCTGATTATTCCATGCTTTCCTTTAATACTCAAGAACTCTTAAATGGTAAGCAATTTTGATAAATAACAATCCATTTTAATATAGTAACCGATATTTTTTAACATTTATATTTATTTATTTATTTATTTATTCCATTCCAGGGAGAACCAGGAGAACGAGGGGACAGAGGATTTGATGGAATACCAGGAATTGCTGTAAGTTTTCACTTGAAGGTTTCCTAACTTAAAACAAATAGAATAAGTATTGGCTGTAGACTTCTAAAGCATAAAAATTTAAAACTGTCTTGTAATTCATTAGGGGCTTTGTTACGTCGTGTTTTTTATGACTAGTTTTCTTTTCTTCACTCAACACATATCATAAATTATGATAAATATTTCGATTTCAAATGACGAAACATGTAAAATGCTATTCTGTTCAAATTCAGTTCATGTCACTGCTGTTTATTTATTTTATTTTCTGCTTTATTTTGTTTTTCTAATCTAAAAACTTGTAATGGAATTCTAAATGAGTTATTGTTTTGAAAATCTATTTTTCAAAAAGAATTTTGTTTTTAAATACAATTTAAGTGATATTTCTTGTATTTTTTTATATATTAAAAACAAATGAATTCTAACAGTCAGTATATTTATAAGAAAAATGCACTGATTGCCTTGTATTTTTCCATTTTTTTCTCTTGTATCTTTCAAAGCTTTTAGTACTTTTATAGCAAGAATGAAGCATATCCTTTTATAACATGACAACTTTTCTTTGGAAAGTTAAAATTAGTTGAGAATTTGACCTGTTTCGTGCAGATGGAGACGTAATGAATCACTATGTTCAGCCCACCCATCTCGGTGTGTCAGAAATCTTGTATTATTTAATTTAGATTTCGACAGGATTCAGTCTTTTAGCTGAGTAAAAAAACATTTCAAATAATTATGTAAATAATAAAACATAAAGTTGTATCATATTATTTTGGCAAGTTATTCGATGGTTGGTTGTTGTCTCCATACATAGTCAAGCTAAATGGCACTTGTGCGGAATACATGGCTTTAGCTCTTCGAATGCAACTGTTTGCATAGTCATCCTCTATAACTGTAGGAAATTCATAGCCCACTAGTACTATACTAGATGGCGTTACTGAGTATATTTTGTAACCCCGCTTGGACGGAGAGATCGAATGTAAGTTTCGAAGCGAAAGGATGGGGATAAGCTCTCCCCCTGTACCAAAGCACTTAAATAGCGCGTGTAAATATGGCAGCTAAACTATCCCGTTGGATATTCATTGTGTAATTAAGGTGTAAACAACCACGAGACCTAGACGAACACACCACTGAACCACCGGATCAAAAGAATATGCACAATGACAGGGATGGCCAACCTGCGACTCTTTGAAGGATTATTCGTGGCTCTCGATAAATGTACCCGAGTTCCCTTTTCATTTTTGTATTATTATGTTTTAAAAAATTATTACAACTGATGGAGCTCCGCAATGTAGGGTAAAAAAAAACAGTCTTATTGGGCTTTTAAGAGATGAATCTCAAATTCCACAATTCATATCGATTCACTGCATAATTCACCGAGAAAATATCGTTACAAAATGTTTAAAATATCCTGATGTTATGAAAACAGTGTAACACATTGTAAATTACATTCGCACCAATGCAAAAAATCCTCGACAATTAAAAAATTTTCATGAAAAATTAAAGGACGAAGAACTTTCAAATGACATTCAATAAATATAATTTCTGTAAAAGAATTTATTTAATACCTTTTTTTCGCATACTTTTTAAATACGTATTTAAGTGCAACTCGTGAAAAATTTCAAATTCTGAAAAATGGCTCGGACTATCAAGGAGCTTGGCCAACCCTGCTCTATGGAATAGAAATTCTCCATAGGAATTCCATTCTCTTGCATAGGAATCGAATCTTCTCGAGGACAATCGATGATATGTTGTATTTCAGCCATTATGGTAGAACATTTGTTCCATCAGGTCAATCCACTGAAGAGGTGAGTTCCAAGTCTTGCCAAGATTGTGATTTTTCTGTCGATGGTGAATTCCCATATCTCATTTTTACCTGGCGATCACATCTCTGAATTTTAATTTTACAAGAGAATTTTTATCACAAAGCGAGATAGCTTGTGAATATTTTTCATTTAAAGCTAGTTGTTATCGGTGTTTTAGCGTCTTAATCAATGCTATGCTAATTATTATATTACAAAGAAAATCTCAAATTTCTTTGATGAAAATAAATACTTTCATTGTCGATTACTTATTTTGAGCAGTATAATATTTATGCTTAAACACCATTCCTTTTATTCGTTATTTTAGGGACCTCCAGGGGATGTAGGTGAAATCGGAGAAAAGGGTATTCTTGGTCTACCAGGTGCAAGGGTAAGTCTAACAAAGTTATATTTTACCGTAAAAGTTAGATTTTACCTTGACTAAATTAAATAAGCGTAAAAAGATTTACGCATCTTATTCTTCTAGCCAAATCATTTATATGTCTTATTAAGTTAAAAAGATAAAATGCCAGATATAGAGGAAACAAACTTGTATCAAGGATATCCTTGTTAAATTGATTATATATGATTGTTATAAGATAAAGAGAAGTACTAAGTATACATCACTAAATTCAGAAAATTAAAAAAAAAAATGTAAATAGAAGCAGAAAAAATTATTTACTAAAATTGTGGAGTATTATTATTTTTTTTTCAGAAATATTACCACACATACTTTGTCCTTCTTAAATGATTTATAAAAATAACTATATTGTTATTTTCCAAATTTCAATGTTGTGTACTTTGCTAAAAGTTTTGTACCAAAATAAATATATAAAATTAAACTCCATGTTTCATTTTAGGGTAAAGATGGACTTCCCGGACATAGTGGAGAACCAGGATATAAGGTATATTATAACTACAGTAGGACCTCGATTATTCGAATTCGGACGAACCTACTTCGGATAATCGAGAATTCACCAAAAATCATCTAGTTTAATCTGCAGTATCGTCATTGAACTGTTATTATGACTATTTTAACTGTTAAATAAATTAAAATTATAATTAAAAATAAATTTATTTCTAAAACTCACAATGGTATAATGGTTTAAATGGAAGGATAATTGACAGAAAGTAACTCATCTTCCTTTTCAAATTCTGCTGCAATGAAAATTTCTCTGTTCTTGATATGACAAAAGAGGTTAGGTTCTTTGCACTTTTTTACAATCAGAGGATGTAATAACATTCGATTGTTCTGTGACTCGGCAGTATGACCTTCCAAATTTCAAAGAATTCTAAAAAATGGAATTCCAAAATATTTATCTGCACTCCTAGTTTGGAAAGGACGGCTTGCATACAAAAGGAATGTGGGAAAAAAAGATTTAAAAATGCATTTTCGTAAAGAGAAAATTTTGGATTGAAAGTGAAAAAAAAGGGAAGAAGAAACTGAATTCGGTTAACGGAGAGTTTCAGTTAATCGAGGTTTAGATAATCGAGGTTCTACTGCATTGTAGTTCTACAATTGTTTTCATAAAGAGATATAAAATAAAATGTTAACACATTGCGTACGGGTCATGAGATTTCTGGTTTTTAGATGGCCGAACGTTGTGGCTGGGTCACGAGATTTCTTGTTTTCATGTTTGTTCTGCTGAATAGATGCGTAACCAACCAGAGGCATATATATTTTTGTTAGTTACCAGGGAAGAAGATGATACAAACCAACCAAATAATATAAAGTCTATTCGTCCAATGGAAAAAGGAGCGAAACAAGATACTGCAGTAAATAATGACAAACGCCTTTGCAAAAGGGAATATGCTTTACTAAAAATCACACTCTAAAACAGTATTCAAATCTGTGAAATAAATAAGAGTTAAAATGTAAAAAAATAGATGTGTGAAATATATAGTAATATTTAAGAATACTTTATGTAAATATAATGCCAAATGCAAATTAAAAATGTGCATATATGCATTCTACTGCTTTCTTCAATTCTATTTATTTCTCCAAGCATGCTTCTAGAGCGTTCTGAAATGTGCGGGACCTGCGAGAGTGAGGAGTGCAGTACGTAATGTGTTAAATGAACATAGACCTGAATTCTAATGTTAAATACCATGATATAATTGCCAATGATGGAAGAAACAAAAAGAAAAACTCATCATATTTATTTCTAGGGTGATACAGGAGCTGAGGGTCTACCCGGCATAGACGGAGTACCCGGAATGAAGGGTGAAGCTGGCAAACCAGGTGCACCTGGACCAAGGGGATTCCCTGGGCAACCAGGATCACCAGGAGTAAGTAAAATTCAAAGACATTCCAAAGCAAAATTAAAATTTTTATTAATCATTAAAGAGTTTAGTATTGTTTTTAAACGAGGTATGCTTCAGTTGTTAACAAATTGTTAAACAGGATATTTTTATAGGGTATTGAAGGAAGAGCCGGAGCACCAGGTTTACCTGGTGAAAAAGGTTTGACTGGCCCACCAGGGTTTCCTGGCACCGATGGAGTACCTGGTATTAAATTAATACTTTTGTATTAAATTTATAAACTGTATTTATTGAATAATTTTCTTCAATATCAGCAGTATGATACAGAATTAAAAGTAAATTAAATGGAATAATCATCTCTAGTTGTGTAATGTGTATTTTTACATCATCTATGGTAGCTACATAATGAAATATTTTCACCAAAAATTTGTTTTACACTATGATTAAAATATTGACAAAGCACTTTATTACATGACTTACAATGATTCTAATTTTTACTGAATTGATTGACAACTATGTCATGAACTATAATTCTATATGAACAGTAATGATTTAATAAAAACTTTATCTCTTATATTTAATTGATCTCCTCTAGTCTTTAGATTTTTACATTACATACAAGGAAATTATTAGGTTTGCAAGTGCTTATTAGTTAACAATAACGATTTCCGCATTCTAAATATGTATCGCTTCATTAGGTAATGAAGTATCTGACATAAATAATCAACGTAAACAATATGCAGAAATGCATATAATCCAATGTCCTACGGGAAAAACTGTTTGGTATTTTTACTTATATAATGCTTATTATAACATAACTCACTGTATCAATATAAATTTAAAACAATCTTCCTGAGGAAACGTCATCTTCTTTTGTGCTATAAAATACAATAAACGTTATGAAATATGTACTATATAATAGAAGCTATTTACAGACAATAATGTTTAACAGTATTATTGTCTATTCTCTGCATAAACGATTAAGTATAAAATATATTAAAATAAGAAATATACTATATAAAAAATAGATAATATATTATTTTCTACATAAATATTTTGCTAGAATAAATTCTCTTGAATATAGGTGGAATTGGTCCAAGAGGTTATCCAGGTCCATCCGGAGAACCGGGTGCAGGAGGTCTTCCAGGAAGAGAAGGACCACCGGGACCGAAAGGAGATAAAGGCGATCCTGGAATACCTGGAGCTCCAGGAATTGACGGTTCTTCCGGTCTGCCCGGTATTCCTGGCAGTAAAGGGGAACCAGGACCGAAAGGGACACCAGGATATGCAGAACCTGGCCCAGATGGATTAGACGGCAGTCCTGGCTTGGACGGCTTTCCTGGACAGAAGGGTGAAAGAGGGGCTAAAGGAGATAGAGGTAAGAACAGGGCACGTATTTAGTTATATAATAATAACATGCAAATTATTTCTCTAATTTTTCTCAAATAACAAATTAATTAAACTATATATACAGTTATTATCAAGTGATATATATATATATATATATATATATATATATATATATATATATATATATATATATATATATATATATATATATATATATGTGTGTGTGTATGTATGTATGTATGTATATATATATATATATATATATATATATATATATATATATATATATATATATATATATAATATGTTGTTAGCCTTAAAATACTAAAAATATATTACTGTTTCAAGGATTTTACGTTCATTTAAAAATACAGTACTAAATGTATCAGTTTGTTTTAACTGTTTAAAAGGAGTTTCATATATTGAAATCTTGTACTTTTCTAGGTGTACCAGGAGACACGAAAGAAGGCATTCCTGGAAGCCCAGGTATACCAGGTTTACCTGGAGATAAAGGATTCCCTGGTAATGCAGGATTTCCAGGCCTTCCGGGTCCTAGAGGTTATAAAGGTAAGTAAAAGTTATACTATTTCATATCCTATTGCTGCTTATATAAGTATTTTAAAAAATATCATATATTATTCTTTGCTTTCATACTTTATATAGTAAACTTTTGGATTACATTTAGCCGAATTATATTACCAGATTGGTAGCTGAAAATTTACTTTTATGATTTAGACCAGTGTGTCTAATATCTTACACCTGTGGCTAAAAATAAAAAGAATACATAAAAAAGTATTTTATTTATTAAATCTAATGTTATTACAATGTAAATTTTCGATAGCGTAATTTTTGATACTTCTTATTTTTTAAAAACATGTGATATGCCCGGCTGCAGGTTTGTTTCAGCACCCGAACTCTTTCGAATTGTTATAACAGCGCAACGGCGTAGTTCTTTGAAAGAATTCTTGAATCTAGAGCAGCAGTCGGTAAACTCTAGAACTTCAAGGACCACTACATATATAATTTTTATTTGGCAGACCACCAATCATATGAATTTAAAATGAAAAAGGTAGTAAATATATTTGTGGAATAATAATCAAAAACTTTTATTTTATTAATACAAAATGCACATATTAAAAGTAAAAATGTTATATCGTAGTTTTAAGGTATCCGTCTACGTTCGGAGAACTTTTTTCTTTAAACGTAGAAACTAGTTCATGTTTTTACATATTTAGATTTTTTTTTATTATCATAGAGAAATGCATTTAAAAAATTTATTCCTGGAGAAGTTTTTATAAAATTTCTAATAAATGAAGAAAATTTAGTAAAAAAATCGGTTTTTTCTAAAGGTCTAATTTTTTAATACATTAAATTATTTCAATATTTTTTATGCAACACATTTCTTGTACACTGGCCTAGTGAATCACCTAAAATCTTTGCTTAATTTACATTTGGTAAAAAGTTTGGTCCTTCAAAATCATACACATTAAATTTTTAACGAATTTTCATTACCTTTATATCTAACTGTGAGTGTAACATCATTAAAAATTATCCAAATTTAAAGCTTTTAGGTCATTTACTAGTAAATACTATCAAAATTATTCATAACAATTTTCAACAAAATATTTTAAGAACTTTTTGAGAAATCGCATTTCAAGTTTCAACTTTTATTAAAAAACCGTTCTGAGAAAAACGCATTTGAAGTTTATGAAAGCAACTTTTCCCCACATTTTCTTGCTTCAAAACTTTCTAATAGCCAAGTTGCTAATTATTAAAAATACTAGAAATATGTTTAAACTAATCTTCGTGAAAATTTAAAAAGTTTTGTCCAAAAAATGCTCTTTAAAAGGCTTTAAATTCACAACTTCCGGTTCCGAAGTAGCTACTTCCGTTTTGTTTTGACAGCTGTCACTGATGTTTAAACAGCTGTAACTTTTCTTTAAAATGTCGTAGAGACAAAACAAAAACAGATTTAGAAGCCTAAAAGTTGAAATTTTACAGTAGATAAATTAAAAAAATGTGATTTTTGACAAAAAATGACGTTTTTAACTTAGACGGTTACCTTAAAGAAACCTTACTTATGCATTACACATTTTTAGTGTGATATGTGTTCTTTCTTATCGTATGTGGAGGTTTGGCTATCGAGTTTTAATGGCTGTGACAGAAGGGAATGTTTTTTCGCACAAATAAATTTGATGAAAACCGAATAAAAATTTTCAGTGCTTTCTCACTCAGTGATAAGTAATATTTTTTTATAGAAAGCTAAAAATGAAACCCTGACAAAAATGTTAGTTTTCATTTTTTAACCATTGCCTGTGACTCCCGAACTCAATTCGAGTAATGCAAAAGGAGCCAATTTTGGATTTAATCAACTTAAATAACAACGCAATAACATTTTAATCATAACAATTAGCCAATTTTGGATGTATTCAACCTAAATAACAACGTAATAATATTTTGATGATAATAATTAGCCCTTTAATGCACGGTTTTTTTTAAAAAAGGCCCATGTAAATGATAAATATCAAGTAAATGATAAATCCCATAATGATAAATATCAAGTAAATGATAAATCCCATCTAAATGATAAATATCAATAAAACGATTTTTTTTTCTTTTACATTGTTATTTTGAATTCTCGATTGCATTCGAATGTGAAAAATTATAGCAACATAAAGTACAACGCCGTTCGAATTATCTCGAGTGTGCACAGTTTGGCCGGTTTAGCGGGCTCGAGTTAACTCGAGCGTGCAAGGTAAGGAGTTAACAAAATTAAAGAAAACATTTACATTTTTTGCAATTTTATTCAAAATATATTCCACAGGCAAGGGGTTAATCTGAAAGTTAATGAAACTTTTTTTTAGTTGTGTTGCAGATTATAATTAATAATCATCCGATTTTTTGGGGGACCATCAAAATTTTTACGGATCTTTGTGATCCGTTGACCATTATTTGGTGACTGCTGATCTAGAACATATAAAATATTTATTTATTTATTTTTAAAATTAGGATATGAATGTAAGTTCTTTTTCGATCTATGTTCATGGTTTATGTATCAAGATTTAAATCTGTGGAAAGTAGTTGAGACGTCTAAAAAATCATAAAAAAGGTATTAAATTTTTAAATTTTTTTTACAAACCAGCAACAAAATTCCACGAAGCAGTGGCTGGGAAACTCTGATTTATGCAAATCCGATATCTAGTACAATGCATCATAAATTACAGGTGATTCGGGAGGAAGTTGTTCACAGTGTCCAAATGGCGAAAAAGGTGAAAAAGGTGAGAGAGGATCTGATGGAGCCCCAGGTCTGCAAGGAGAGCGTGGAATAAGAGGACTTCCAGGACGTTACGGTGATAAAGGAGAAGATGGTTTACCAGGACAATCTGGAATACCAGGCCTTGAGGTAATCAAAGAAACATCATGTAGTCATTCAATGCCGGAAAGAATGTTCAAAATTTAAAGTTTAAAAGCAATAACGCAGATTTTTCATCTGATAATATGTTAAAAATAGATAGAATCCTTGAGGCGAAACGTGAATAATTTAAATTATTATTTGTAATGGGTTAAAAATTTTACAACAATTAATTTTTTACTAGCTGCTTCGCACCCATCCTTCGGTCTGCGTAGAAAATGCATTCAAATAAAGTTTTAGAACCACTGCTGTAGATATACGCATTCATGAAAAATGTCAATTTGGCATTTTGGGTGCTATTCCACTGTAGTTAGAATCGGTCACAGACGACACCCGCTTCATAATGACTTCAGAAGTCGTTATTATGACACGTAGATAGTGTAATCTCTTATATATCTAATATGTAATTATATATAAAAGTGCACTAAATTTAAAAATCCCTGTGTCGGGTTGCTCTTTAGTTTATTTGGGTATTAACCTGTGATCAAATGTATAGTGGCATTTATTTTGGTTGCGTTGTGTAAAAATATTTTAGTACTAAATTTAACCACAGGTTCTGAGAAACTGCAGACATAAAATATGAAAATAAACTAAAAGCTAAATTAAAAGCATTTAAAACCAGCTTAAAATAAAAAAGTAAATTTATTATAATGATATAGATATACATCTATGTACACACAATCTGATTCTATTTTCATAAAATTTGCTTTATCAGCACCTTCAAATTAGGTGCCACTCTAATTTAGTTCTGACGATAATTTTTCATTACTTAAGTAAATGCGTAAATATAAGAGAGAGGACCTAATCTCAATTTCAAATATATGTATAAGGGGGTGCCTTTGTGAGTTAATATGGTGTTCCCGGAAAACTGCTGGTTGAGGGCTGATCAGGATTGGGTATGTATGGATCTTCCGTCGGTCTGGTCAGGGGCTTCCTTCTGAGTGTTTGAAGTGCTGCCGTAATATTTGATACAGGAACAGTGCTGGTAGTCGCTAGATGTTCTGAACGTTTCCGGAGTCTCTGTCGAACTCAAGGCTATTCTTCTTGATTCGACTCCACTCTCGAACACCTCCCGTCGGACTTGTCTCCTAGACTGGACTCCCGAACACGTTCCGTCGGACCTGTCTTCTCGACTGGACTCCCGAACACCTTCCTTCTTTTTTTAGATTTTTGCTATTTTATTAATTTCATCCTTGTCCCCTCTTTCTTCTTATCGTTCAATCGGGATCGTTATAAAAATCTAATTGGTCTGCTTAACCCCGCCTTGAGACCGCCAACATGGAAAACCTTATCCCTTCTAATTGGGCACTGTCCCTTAGGGACTCATAAATAACTCCACATAGGTACATTCTTATTTAGTGTCAAGTACGGAGTCAGGATTCTAATCTGGGACTGAGATCAGAACCCCACCCGAGACTACCGGACAAGACAACAATATCCGTAGAATATAAATTTATGGTTTCTGTCCTTTACAAAAGATGTGATAAGGTCAGATTTAGATGCCGAGCATTTTACTTCTTGTATGAATGAATCAATTATATTATTAATCTAAATCGCCTCATCACACCTTGTACTTGTGTAAATCACTTATTTGTTGTATGTAAGCATGAATGATTTAGTAATATAAAAATAAAATTTTAAGTAATAAAATCTATAGCGTGTTAGATTTTATTATTTAAAAATTGACAACTGTGTCATAAAAATATTGATGAAACGTGGTGACTTTTAATTTTTTTAAAATAAAAATATCGTCAAGATAAAATATAAAAATTGTATTTACCAAGTAATAAAAATCTAGTTTAAAATATTAAAACCTATAACAATAATTTAGTTTTTGTTTAAGAAATGGCAACTGCGAAATACAAACAATTTTCATTGATCATGACGAGTTTATAATTACTGAATACAAAAATCTCGCCAAGATAGTAAAATAGAAAAATATAATGCTTTTCTAAAAAATATGGGTTTAGCGTTTAGCAGATGCAAAAATAATCTCATTTACATATATACTATCATAAATATATACATTTACACTAGAAATTTAATAGCAAAGATACATTGTGTTACTCGGATTACCAAATATCAGTCGATAATGATGCTAACATTCAATAACACTGTCATTTTTTGACGCCAACTCAACAATGGAATTGCGCGTGCTACAAAATTAAAATGGCATTTTGGTTGGCTTTTCGATAATATCTTTCGAACTAATTGGAATATTGGAACTCGAAATGACTTCCCTGGATTGTTGTGCATCTTTTGGTACCTTAGGCGCTCTTCTGCATCTAGCGGTTCGCGAACAGATAGACGCACATAGATAGATAGATAGATAGATAGATACAGTCAGATTTTAATATATAAGAAGATTGAAAAACAATGAATTTAAATATACTCACTCAACACACGTGCATATATAACTATATGTTTTTATTATTTCTAACTAGCATATAGCCCATTCATGTACCTAAACATATTTCTGAGTGTAAAGAAATAAACATAAGAAGAAAATAAAGAGATCTGTACTAATCTATTCAACAATTTTACTAAGTATAAGGACATTCACAAATACATGTATCCTTTTAGAGAACAAACATTTACGCAAGAATTCTTTTAACTCCATAAAGTTGAAATTTTAAGTACTTTATAAAGAGTGCTGACAGTTTTTAAATCACTTCAATTGTAAAAACTTAAAGCTATAATATTTATTAGCCTTTATTTAATGAGTATTTTTTGTCTAGGGTATCCCTGGAATTCCAGGAAAATCAGGTGAAAAGGGTGAAAAAGGTCAACCAGCTTTCGTCCGTGAAGAACTTGTTATTGGTCCACCAGGTAAAGTAATTTATTTAACCCGTTAAAGTTCATAATTAGAAATTCTTGGACATTTAATGGGAATCGTTTATAATATTACCTGTGAACCTTATAAATGTGAAAATTGATGAAAACAAGTATATCAGAGTTGTAGATGTGAGCAGTAGTTTAACTATAAAACAGTCCCCCTGTACGGCTTGAAAATAATACTTTCATAAAATTTAAATTATATTGGAAGAATAATGAATAATTATCATTAATATTATGCAATAAATAAATATATAAACCATTTATTAGTGTTATTTCATGCAAGTACTATTATTTGGGCTAATAAAACACGAAAAATATAATTCCTGATTGTTTCAAGCAAAACAAGTTTAAAACTGTATATTTGAAAGTGAAAAATAAATTATATAATTTGCTAACATCTATAGATAGTTGTCAACTAACATCTATAGATAACATCTATAGATAGTTTGATAAGTGTCAAAAACGTAGAAAATCTAAAAAGTCATTCATATATCTTTAAACAGAAGAGGAAAAATAATTCTAACAGCTGGTTTCGCTGCGAAACCACTGTCCTTTAAAGGGTTAAACTACATTCGACTGTATGTCTTGAAGTTACTGGGACCGATATAACCGAAGATATCTAAAAAACCAGATATTTGTTTATTCTGGGATATTTTACTGTTATATCAAACAAAAGTATGATAAAAACGATTAATGCTTAATGTTAATAAAAATAAATTATTTACCATACTTGAATTAAGAATGAGATACTTTTTTATACTATTATTAAAAATAACTAACTTTGAACATTATACTGTTTAAAATCACTAATTTTAACCCTTTAACGGTCATAATGAAAATTCTTTGGATTTAATGAGAATTAGGCTATAAATGTTATCTATGAACATTACATATATTAAATGTGTGAAAAATATTAAAATTTATTTGTAGTAAGGTGGTGGGTTTTAACTATAAACAGTCTACCCCTTGTACGCTTGAAAATAATACACTTTTGAAAATTTAAAAATATTAAAGAACACTGCATAATTATCATTAAAATGTAACAGATAAATAGATAAACTATTATAAAAAATGTTTTGGGTAGATATATTATTTGAGGCCATAACGGAGAGAAATCAAATTACCTGATTTTTTCCCCAGTTGAAACAAGTATCTTTAAAGAGAAAAATAGATTTGTGTAGTGCTAACCATTCATTAATAGTTTGAAAGTATCAAAAACGTCCGAAAAATCATTATTATATCTTTAAAAGAAGAGAAAAATATTCTAATAGCTGGTTTCGCTGCGAAACCACTGTCCTTTAAAGGGTTAAACAAAGAATTGATCATATCTTTTTCTGGTTTTTATTTCAAATATAAATACGAATATTGCATAACTAATGATCTATTGCACATTATTAACTATAAACATTAAAAATTAATTTTCTTTATCTATCTCTACTTGAGATATAATTGTTTCACCAGTGTCTTAATCCCACTCATCTTTGTACATAACAAGTTTTGAATACTAATCTACGAAGTTCGAAAATTGTACAAATTATTCAAAAATGATTTTATCAGAGAATTCATCGTTCAAATATTCATTGGGTTTTGTAAAAAGTTGGGCAAAAAATGTAATAATGTAATAAATCTGAATTTTACAAAACAATAAGTATTACCAAAGAAATGTCATGTTAATAAGCTCTAATGATCATTCATATATCTCCCAAAACAGAAATAAAAGTTCATATGGTCAGAGTCCTTTTAAATTGTTCAACCATTCTATTTTTTAAACAAAATTAATGCATGCAAACGCGCTGTTAAAGTATCGCGATAAGCCGAATGAACTGCGAAATTCCGAAAAAAAAATTTCTGTCTAACTGCATTTAGTAAATGCTAGACTTTGGAAAACATTCGAGATAAGTAGAAATTCAAGATAAATGAAGCAAGTCCGTAACTAGGACGTGGCAAAGGTGGCATCTGTCACGGAAGCATCAGTCTTAGAGGCTCCGTACCATGAAGAAAATGCGATCCGAAAGAGAACGATTCGCCCCGAGTAGAAATAAGGAAAATTTGAAAAACAGTTTTTTTTATTAAAAAATCCAATATGTTTATAAATGATTTTTAATGAATTTTCTTATTTTTTAAAATGCTTCTAGAGACTAAGCGTGTTATATATTCTTACAAAATGTTTACGAAACACTCCTAATATGCTTTAATACAAAAACGGGTATTCGTTTTAAATTTTAAAAATATTAAAACTAAAATTAAATTCAGAATTTCACCAATTTTCAATGAAAATTCAACGTTCAAATAAAAAATATTCCCCTAAAAAAACTGTCAGTCTCATACGACATTTAACGCAGAGTGACAAGTATGGTGAGTGAAGAGTGAAACCATTAAAAAAACATGCCGTTTATTTAACATGCATTAAAGAAAAAAAAACATAGTCACATTATACATTGCTCCACTAGCAATAAAATAAGACTAGTGTGAAACCCACACAGGGTATCAAAAACAACCGTCAGAGACAGAAAACAGGAACTACAATTATTGTTTAAATACAACTGGGATGACCAGATACACGTGTAAATTTGCATAAAGTTTAAAATTAAACGCATACAAAAAAACTTAAATACACACACAGTAACACTAAATATAGAAAAGATATTACAAATGATGAATAGTACAGTTAAAGACCGTTTACAAAGCGTCGAAAATTGGATATAATCAGACCAATACTTAACCGCTGGTTAAGTCCAAGTAATCCTAACAAAAACTATTCAGTTTATTAGCAAAATAATACTTACAAAGAGTTTAAAAATATTTTTAAATGTTAATAAGGAAAAAGATGAAAAATTAAAAATTAATGCACTAGGAATATTTTAAGAATTAACAAAATATTTTGAGAGTTTATTCTGAATATATGGTAGAAAAAAAATCATGTTTACATATTTTCTCACTACATATGATGGTAGGGGTGTAGACCAGTTTTTTGTCACGGGAGCTAAAAGACCTAGTTACGCCCTGAAATGAAGTCGAAATATCTAGAATCGACTGCATTTATTTTGTTTGGAGTCACAGGATTATATAGCCCAAATTTTTGGAGGTACTCGTTTTACTTTAATTTAATTTTTAACTTTAGTGATAAGTTTCATCTTTGTTAATTCAGGCGACAAAGGTGAGAGAGGATCACCAGGAATCCCAGGACTTCCAGGAAAAGATGGCTTGAAAGGCGCAGATGGATATCCCGGCCCACATGGTATACCTGGACAAAAAGGAGCAAAGGTAAGCAATAAAATCTGAACTCTTAATACGATTATTTGGGCTAAGAATGATTTTAATCCTTTCTCATAATTGCGATTCACTAATAAGTAAGATACTTTGGAAGTAATTCACGTCTTTTGGAGATAATGCAATGCTAAAAAGATAAAATATAATTTTAAGACGTATGAAAAATGTTAAGTAGTTCAAAATACGAACAGAGCAAAGGACTTCTTAATACATTGTATGCGGGACACGTACTAGTAAGTTTTCTGAAGATTGATACTTGAGAGCGGGCCATGCACTAGTACGAGTTAGTGTAACAACATGATTTGTTTGTGGGTGCAAAAATAACGGTATATACAGGAAAACGAAGCCGAATGCTCTTGTCTATTACATAGATTCTGGAAAAATTGAGACAAATAAAAACTAGTTTCTACATCAGTCGATGCGGAACCACAGAACGGGAAGATTGATTGAAAAAATCAATTTAGATTTAAAATTAACTTTTTATTTATCCTTGCGAAAATGATATTATATATATGTATATTTATATATATATATATATATATATATATATATATTATATATATATATATATATATATATATATATATATATATTTGTTTATTTGTATATTTATATATTTGTTTATATATTTTAATATAAAATACGAAAAGTTGGTTAAAAAATTAAATAAGTTTCGATCTATTGAGATTTAACTGAATAAATAAATTTAAGCGCAAAATGCCCGCTCCCCGTGCAATTCCGCTGTGAATAATACCCACACACAATGTGTTAAAAATCATTTGCCGTTATTTGAGCATATCTTAAAAAAGTGGATTTAAAGTATATACGATAATGTGTAGAAATATTTAAATATTAAAATTACCACGGTATAAACAAGAAAAAAAAAGTTATAAATCTGACAGCTATTAATAAAGACTAGTTGTCAGATTGATGACTTGATAGACAGTAAGACAATCTATTTAACAGTATATTGCTTCAGACAACCACACCAGAAAAGCATTTAATTCTACTAAAAATATATTATCTAAAAATTACTGCATATTCTTCTTTAATTAGGGTAACATTGGACTGCCCGGCGGTCCTGGATTACCTGGACCTTTTGGCCCTCCTGGTTTACCTGGACCTAAAGGCGATAGAGGGTATGGACTAGCTGGACTTCCTGGAGAAAGAGGTGAAGAAGGCAGACCAGGCGAACCTGGAAGAACTGGACCTCAAGGACAGAAAGGAGAACCAGGTTTGGAAGTTATTATACGTAAATTAATTACATTGGTTTTCAAATTGTTTTTCAGCAAACAAATATCTTCAATTAGTCCGTTTTCTGCTTTTTCATCAAGAGTTAAAAACACTTAATTCTTTATCTAAGTCCATACGGACCCAATGGTTATATCTTTGTAGTAAATCTATTCGATCAATTTTCTCCCATTTTAAAAGTAAAATGTTTACATATATTTGACTCAATACAAAAGGGAGAGATCATATTTAATGTAAATGCAGTGTAATGTTAGATTTAAAAAAATGTACATGGTAATCGACTTCGAGTGTTAAAAATAATATATATTCAATTCTACGTGGATCAGACTCAAATTTTTAAAGTTACTTTTGTAACTTCTAAAATCTTTCGCAATGTAACAGAACATTTTTCGAGTACACTTTAAGACAAAAAGAGCCTTATATGTATAACCAAGTTTCGTAATTTTTAAAGCTAAAAAGATTTTTTTAATTATCTTACAAGTTTTATTTTCATTTATTATAATTTGTTTTATCTACGTTTCATGGCCCTCCAAACTTAGCGACTGATATTAATAATGCTGTGAATAAAAAAGCGTCTTTTAATAATATTTACGTTTTCTTCTCAACTTCACTGGAAACTGGTTTTGAATGCATTATTTGACCTAACCCTTTAGCACCCGTGCCTCCTCCAACATCCATACAGTTAAAACCAGGACCACCAGGACCTCAAGGAGAACAAGGAGATCCCGGACTACCCGGACAAGTAGGATTACCCGGAACACCAGGAAGACCAGGTTTACCTGGATTACCAGGCATCAAAGGAAGTCCAGGATTTGATGGTTTGCCAGGACCACTAGGATCTAGAGGTAAGACTATGATAATGATTTCAACTATGTTTCGAAAATAATTTTATTTAACAACATTTTTCTTATTAATAGACTCAGAAAACTTTGCTGCTACTGAACTGTATCACGATATATGGTACCAGTGGGTGATTTTTAAGTAACTGCTAGTTTATTAACCCCTTCGCGACCAACGTATCGTATACGCTACGCAGCAATTTCATTCTTATCAATCCAGCGTTGCCTCCACGCGATGATTAACGGTTGATATTGAGAGACCAGCGTCGCGTACGCGTAATAGCAGATCTGAACATTTTATTTTAATTTTTTAATGTTAGATTTAATTACTAAATGGCGTAAACGGCAACGGTTTTTACAACGGTCGACTCGTAAAGCATTTACAAGCTGATCCTCAAGGGGTTAAGGTATTTGTACCATGCGAAGTCGCAATTTATATATCCTGAAAGAATACTTCGCTGTTACTGAACAGAATCGAGATTCATGATACCAATGAGTGATTTTTAACTAACTGCTGGTTTATTAAGGTATTGGTATCATGCGCAGTCGTAAATAAGAGATCTAGAGAAAAAACTTCTTTGTTATTGAACTGAATCAAGGTCTATTGTACCAGTGGGGGATATTTGAGCAATTGTTGGTTTATTAAGGTATTTGAATCATACTGAAGTCGCGGTTAACAGATCCAGAAAGAACACTTCACCATTACTGACTTCAATCGAGGTCTTTGGAACCAGTGGGTTATTTTTTAACTAACTGCTCGTTTATTAAGGTATTGGTATCATGCGCAGTCGTAAATAAGAGATCTAGAAAGAAAACTTCGCTGTTATTGAACTGAATCAAGGTCTATGGTACCAGTGGGGGAGTTTTGAGCAATTGTTGGTTTATTAAGGTACTTGAATCATACTGAAGTCGCGATTAATAGAACGAGAAAGAACACTTCACCGTTACTGAATTCAATCGATGTCTTTGGAACCAGTGGGTGATTTTTAACTAACTGCTAGTTTATTAAGGTATTTGTATAATTCGAAGTCGGGATTAATAGATCAAGAAAGAAAACTTCGCTGTCTCAGTACTCAATTAAGGGCTATAGCACCAGTGAGAGATTTTTAAGTAACTGTTGGTTTATAAAGGTACTTGAATCATGCTGAAGTCGCGATTAATATATCCAAAATGAAGACTTCTACATTTATGAACTGAATCGAGGTATACGATGCGAAGCGAGGGAATTTTAAGTAACTGTTGGTCTATGAAGGCATTTAAATCAAGTACCGTAATTTCGCACGTATAGTCCGCGGACTATCTGCGTTTAAAAAGCAAATTTCTTCAGCCGCTGACTATCTGCTGGTTGTTCATTGCTCAAATAATCGAAATCGGAAGAAGGGTGAAAAGCACATCGAGCGAACGGCCGATGATCAAATGTAAACAAAAGCATGACTCACGAGACGTCAAGAAAACATCGTATCGTATCGATAATAAACCATGGAAGAAATACAACCCTTAAACGAAGTAGCAAGTAGCGCAACCTTAAATTGTGTCCTGGAGTACGGGAAAATATCAATAGCCACTACTTATAGCTCAGATTGACGACATCGAGTGGATAGGTTCAATATGATTGAGGGTCGAAGGTCATTTCACCAAGAGGATCACTCGTAACTGAGTGTTTTGTTTTTAAAGTTTTGATTTACGGTAATATTAGTCATTCATTATATCTTTAAAAAATCGTCGCAGTTTTACTGCTGATTTCAAGCTGAAAGTAATTCAGAAGGTTGACGAGAAAGCAGTAAGAAACTGGCGCAAGCAAACGGAAACATTAAAAATATGAGAAGAAACGATCCAATCGTTCTGGAAAAATACAATAGCCCGCATTAGAATACTATATACTGGGTTCTCGAACAGAGAAATGTAGGACTTTCTGTTTCTTCCGGTAAAATTCGTCTCTGAGGCTGCAGCAGAAGAAATGATTTCAAATTTTAAAGGTGTGATTAATTGAGTCTATTAATTTAATATTGTCATACTAAAATTCATATTTTTGCACGTATAGTCTGCGGATTATCTAGTGGTGTGGACTATCTGATGATTTATGAAATTTTTTATATAAAAAATCATGCCCGCGGACTATACGTGCGAAGTTACGGTATTTAAAATCTGCTTAAATTAGATTTCTGAAAAACTGTACTTTTCATTGCAATGTTATAGTGTATACTTCTTTTCTTAAAAATAGGCGTTTCAGGAATCATTGATTTCCCCCTATTATCAAGTATTCTTTTTCTTCATGAGTATAACAACCTATTATAGGTCCTAGCTGCCTCGACGGCACGCTTCCTCCAACTCAAACGGTCTAGAGCAACTCTTTTCCAGTTCTTAATCTTCAAGGATTTGAGGTCAATTTCAACATCGTCTAGCCATCTTGTAGGTGGTCGTCCTTTGGTACGGGATCCCTCTGGGATTTTAAAAGTATACAGTTTAGTAAGGTTGTTATCAGGGGTTCTCCAGATATGTCCAAGCCATCTCAGTCTATTACTACGAATGACTTGCGTAACCCGAGGCTCTTTGTAAAGCCTATATAGTTCAAAATTAAATCTGGTTCGCCAGCTCCCCTGATCGTTTACAGGTCCGAAGATAGCTCTTAGAACTTTTCTTTCAAAGGTATCTAGGGCACGCTGGGTGTCCAAGTTTAATACCCAAGTTTCGCTGGCATATAGTAGCACAGGAAGTATAAGAGTCTTGTAAAGTCTCTGTTTGGTTATTCGACTGATAAGTTTGGATCTTAACTGTTTTTTCAGTCCGTAGAAGCATTTATTAGCTGATATTATTCTGCTGTTGACCTCAGTTTTCAGCTTGTTTTGATCATTAATAATTGTTCCAAGGTATTTAAATTCACTAACTTTTTGAAAGGTATACCCGTTAATGCAAAAAAGGGAGTAGTTCACAGTCGAGGACGATACTTCCATAAACTTTGTCTTGTCTTCATTACTATAGTTAAAATAATTGAGGAATGACTTCATTTTTCTGTACTGTTATTTCGTTAAGAAATCTTAAACAGGAAATCGTAAAACCATTACAGTTCTTTACGTATGAGAAAATATTGATAAAATGCATAGTTTTTAAAAATATAACAACAGTCAGCATTTGAAAAACATTATTGAACTCGCAGTAGGTGAATAAGAAATTAATGAATCGTAATGAAAATTATATACCACTTTTTTAAGTTAAAATTTATAATATATACTTAAGCTCAAAATTGCAACTTTAGTTTTAATTGCAAAAAACAAAATTGAGCTTATCACATATATTTTAAGTATCAGTGTCACGTTGAACTTAAAATATATTAATTTAACAGTTCTAATATTTTGAAAGAATTGATAATAAATTTAATAACTCGAAGTAAATGTATACGTTGAATATTCATACTGGACTATTTTTTAAACATCAGGATTAACCATAATAAAAAAAATTTCGAAAAAATAAAAAAAAGGATCAGATGCATTATAGACGCCGGTTCCATCCGCCATGATTTTTTGGCGATCAACAGAAAAACACGTGTTTTGAAAATTCACCAAGTAAAAAAAAAAAAAAAAACCAAAATAACTAAACCCACCCTAACTAAATTTCTAAATCCCAGAAAATGATAAAAACAAAAAAAAAATATAATATGGTCTAGAATATCTTGATATTTCTCGAATAGTGTCGGGTAGTGACGTCCGAAATAACCGCCAAAAAACGCCAAATTTGGCAGTAAGAAAACACGGCGTTTATAATGCATCTGTACCAAAAAAAATACAAGTAAGGTTAAAAAAGATTCAGTAATAAAAGATTTAGTAAAAAGATTCAAAATAAAGTAAAAATATTAAATAAGCAAAGCAGAAATACATATAAGAAAAAGTAAAGGAAATTGTATCATTTCAGAGGAATCCAATCCTCTACTATGTAGGGAATGATAAGAAATGAAATAGAACAGCCATAATTGTTAAAGTTTTTTTGCATGGTTTTAAAACAAACTAATTATTAACATGATATAGAATCTTACTATTTCAGTGAAATAACGAGAATTATATCTGTATCAAGCTAGAAGTAATTTAAACACCCACACGATATTACTCTGATATACAGTTACTCTATACGTCTGTTATCTGGTTTCTTTTGTGGAGTCGTCATAAAGTGAATTAAAACCCCTTTATATTTCCCCAGACTTGTTATTTTCCAAACTTTAACTAAATACTAAATAATCAAATATTTTTCCTTTCTGGACACTTTTGCTAGCTAAAGATATAACCCCTAATTTTTTTTCAATGCAAAGTAAGAGCTAAGCAGTTATAGTTATGAATCTTAGGATAAATTACTTTGTTTGCAGTGAAATCATAAGTACATATATTTTTCAGGTCTACCAGGCCCAAGAGGAGATAAAGGAGATCCAGGACCACCAGGATTTTTGGGAGAACCCGGACGTGTAGGACAGCCTGGTATCCCAGGATTCCCAGGAGCAAAAGGTAATATTACTTTCAAGGCTTAAATCATTTGAAAGGTAACAAATGCAAGTTTGAGTAGTTCTACTTTAAATCAGTGTCTTAAAAGTAGTCAAATTCAAGATCAAAGTATTGGTTTATACGGAGTACCTAGCTGTATGAAGTTCACTACTTTAATCTCCTAACGAAAAAGATCAAAACTTAACTTGGAGCATCAATACACAGTAGCCAAACATGAAATTTTGTACACTTGCAAAACTTTTCGAATCAAAAGATTTAAAAAGTTACAAGGTATGAGTTGTCACATCGAAGCTATGGGTATCAATGCGCTGTCTAGTTAGAAGGTTAATTAGACTATACCTTGACTTTGACATCAGGTATTAAGTTTAATAGCTGACATTCGGCGAGAAATAAAACTAGAAGTAATTAGTCTTAAATCCTAATGCAGATTCTATCCTAATTGACCTTAAGTCGTCATCGGTGAAACAGTTGAACTGCTGCTTAAAAGGAAAAAAAAGGAATATTGCACCACAATCAGTTGCAGCATTTTATTAGAGAAAATTGAATGATCTAGGTATATAACAGAAAAACAAATAACAAAAATTAATGAGCATACTATACTAAAATATTAAGATATGACTTACTTATTCTAGATTAATTTGGATTATCTACGTACAATTCAATATGCCATTTTCCTTTCAGGTGTAGAATTAAAATATATTTTATTGTATTAACGATTAGCAAATCTTCTGTGGTTTGTAAAACTGTACTAAGATTTTTGTAAAATTGTAATTATTTACACCATAATGGTGAAAGCGTGCTTTGTATTACTATTATATGGGAAAATAATTACAAGCAATTTTATAAAAAGTGATATTTCTAAAATTTCCTGAAATTTTTATAATATACTTCCAATTGCTTCATTTCAAACATTTATGATTAATTCATATAATCCACATAACCGTATCTACATATGCATATAACTATGCAATCCATGTGAACTATAGTCGTTAATTCCATTATGATACAAATGATACATTTCAAGAAGAAACAAGTAATATATATATATATATATATATATATATATATATATATATATATATAAATTATGTCAATTCCTACTGAGGTCAACAAAGAAAAATTTCATTTTAATCTCATTTTATTAAATAATTACAATTAATATAAATGTATATACATATGACAGAATCACAATATTAAGTGGCAAAACAAAAAGCGAATCTCCTCGCAACTTTCCATTTTCCTTTTTATATATGGTGTTGGACTATTATTTTTGTTAGTTACTATTTATTGACTCTCTATTTTTTTCGTTTCTAATTTATGAAGCTTATGGTGGTCTAAAATTTCTCATTCTATCCATCTCTTGTAATGCTTTATTGCAAGGAACCTTTCCAGTGAGTTTCGAGCAGTCCAGTTCTTCAATTAATAATCCTTCCAATGATTTCAAGGCGACATATGCTTGACTTGCTGTGAAGAGTTTTAGTCCTAGATATATTACTGCATAATCTATAGTGCTACCTTGCATCCTACGTCCTACTGATGGCCATGATAGTATTAATGGTAGTAGTCTTCGTTCAACTGTACGGTAGCTGTGATTGGCAAGGAACTGCACTGATATTGGCTCAATTCTGTGAACATCATCATTGCTAAATTTGGCAGTGACTGGCGGAAATTAAATAATTAAATTTATTTAATGAATTAAGTAATTAATTTTATTTAATGAATTACTATTTGGAAAAACTATTAACATCAAGTGTCCTCCACTGCAAGTTAAAAAAATATTTGAACTTAAGTGGATGAATAAAAAGTAATTTATTAACGACTGAAAATTTGAAATTTACATATAAATATATATGAGGAGAGTGTGAACTAATAGTAGGAACTGAAAAAAAGCAATCCCAGGTCGATTTCTCTGATACACTTGAGTGAACATTCTAATATCCATTAATTAGTCTCCTTTCCTATCAGTCTTCTCACCCTTCTGCCCTTCCTTTTGTCCATTTCTTTCTGTTCCAAAAAAAGAGTACTAACATTCCTTCTCAATTCCTCCACTGTCACTTGATATCAGTTTGACGAACATGACTTTTGATCGATAATACATCATAACAAACAAGTGTCAATGTAATAATGAAACACATGTTTATATGTTGGTTAAACATATATCATCAAGCAACACCGGTTACTCCAGAAAGTAATCTAAAATATTCAATAAATTTAAACAAAAAAATCAAATTACAAACTTGTAAATTAACCATTTTTGATGATAATTAAAAATATTATTATATTGTTTGTTGTAGAAAAGGTAACGGAGCTTTTGTCTCTTTAACAATTGCAGGTGACAAAGGAGATAGCGGCTTTCCTGGAATTGGTTTAAGGGGACAACAGGGTCTACCTGGTTTAGCTGGAGCTAAAGGAGAAAGAGGATTACCAGGCCTTATAGGCGCTGTTGGTAAGATAAATTTTAATACTCATTGAAGGCTTTGATAAATGCATTTTTTTACGCGTTACATAGTTTTATAAATTATAAAACTTCGCATGCGCATTACCGTTTGTGATATTAAAAACTCATGCACGCACACATGTATGTATCCAGTAAAAGCAGTTCTCACCGATTACAAGAGAAATTAGCCCCTATTATTTGATTTGTCCGGGCTTCCTGAGCAAAAAGAACTCCTAATGAATTTGCAGTCTTGAAGTCATCAGAAAAAACAAATCCATCGTTGGGAAAATTCACGTTTATTGAAAATTGAACTGCATCGGTCTAACCGATCATCTGCACAGTGCAATTCTCTGCATAGAAAGCCCCAATAATAATAAGTCATTCAACGGCGCCGGACCCCGGAGCTAGCAAATCACATGTATTTGTTCCCAAAAGTGAATCTTAATCATTTATGGTAGCTCAATAATCACACAGACAACAGTTATTGAAGAAGCAATGTCATTTATCAGAAACAGATGAAAAATGGTAGACAGAAATGTAGAAATTATTTCAGCGTTAATTATGAGAGATGGGCAAAGAGAAATGAAATCAGTGAAAAATCCTTTATTTGATATTTTATAGCTGGGAATTTAGGTATTACAAAATCAAAAGGGAAATAGAATTTCCTTAGATGTTTTAGGCGTAATAATTTTGATATCACACAGACACGTGTGTGTGTACATATATATATATATATATATATATATATATATATATATATATTTATTTATATTATATATATATATATATATATATATATATATATATATATATATATATATATACAGAGAGAGAGAGAGAGAGAGAGAGAGAGAGAGCTATGAGCGTCGTGGTGCAAGACGAGCTGCATCCCACCTCTAGATTTTTTTATGTATATTCTCTGTATTAGTGTAGTGTCTCACACAGAAATAATAATTATTAAGTCCTCCATTTTCCTCCTTCGTTCATTTTTTCGAGCCCCTAAAGATTGGCTTTACAGTGGCCATTATTTATTGGAATGCGTCATTAACGCCATTTCGTTGCTAAACTCTTAGCTAATTGGCCAACGCGTTGGAGAACGTAACTTGGCGTAATTTAGGCTGCTGACTTTTTCACTCTGATAAGATTGGTTGGCGAAGAAATTATCACAGGCAGTAGTAGACATCATAGAGGGGACAGGAGAGGACGAGAACTTTGAGGAGGCTATTAAGAACGCGCCATTTACTTTTTCTGGAAATCAGCATCCACCTATCCTATTTAGAAGTGGTCAAAATAACAGAAAAATTTCTCTGTCTCCTATTTTTTTCACCTTCACACTATTACGATTGTATACTACATAGGTTGCTCTGACCAGGATCCACATTTCCTTGTTGGAGTATGTGATTTTCTCTTTCTTAGGGTGAACAATCTATATAGTATTAAAATAACAGAACAGGTAAACTTTGCTTTAGAAAATGAAATAAAACCTAAATATCAAGGTGCAACAGCTTTCCCTATAATTTGGAAGTAGTTTTCCCCGTTTTATTTTTTTTTCCACTTCAAAGCATCACAGAATTAAGATTTACGAAATAATTAAGAAAAGTAAGTGTTCCTCCGTGTAAAATTATTTTTTTTTTTTTTTTTTCAGGTGAATTTTTTTTTATTTTTCTACTTTTTTTATTTCATAGGTTTACCACTTTTTTTTTTTTTTTCTTTTTATATTTTTTTTTCTTTTTTTATACGCCTATTAATGTATACAATTTTAAATTTTGATGTATCATCATCCAATACTCCGTAATATACAACAGCATGTAATGTCCACTTAATGAGCGCCGAAGCCATTGTTAGAAATAAATTAACACAAATTAAGCACTTTTCCATTTTATTATTTCGTTATAAAAGATTTTTAATAAGAGATTTGCTACCTGGCAGGATCATAAAAAAGGATTCAAATGGTACGCAACGCCCGAAGCCATTAGTTTGAGTAAAGAAAACATAATTAACACAAATATATCCTTGGTTTGTTCCAGTATATTCCAGCTTTTGAAAGGAATATCGGTAACGAATGGTTTTTACGGCATTAAGGCACAATATTTAATTAATTTATAAACCAGGACTAATAAAAACTCTATAATTATCAGCTAATATAGATCTTGATTGTCTAATTGAAACTAACATCCTTTCAGAACTTTTTTAATACAACAAAATACCAAAAGAGACTTCAATGAAACTATACAAACCAAGATTTAGATGCAAGATAAATTCTCTTATACTTGGTATCCAAATTGTTATGTGAAATTGAAGTAAATCAGATCTTGATCAATAAGATCTTGATTGTTGAAATATGGTATTTTTTCATGACTAATATGAAAAGAAATTTATGTAAAGTTTCAAATTATCAGATTTCTTTGAGAAAAACTCTAATAATAAATCATTAAGAAATCATTGAAATCAATTCATTTTAAAATACTTTTGAAACAATAAATCTTGTCATAGATTTGAAAAACAAAACAAAAAAGCAGAAAATTTCCAAAAAATATTAATAAATGTTAAAAAATTCTACAAATATAATTTAAATGAGTTATTTTTTTAAGATAATTATTTACAGATTTAAAGATAGAAAAAAAACAAAATATGATCATCCATTAAAATATAATAAAAAATTTTTTTAGTATAAAATATTTAAAACAAACTAAAAAAATTGTTATGGAAAATATATTTAAAAAATATATTTTTCATCATACAGCCATATAAAAAAATTTAAATTGAATGAGTAAATATAAAATAGTTTAGATAAAAATTAAAGGTAAGAAATACAAATTTGAGTATTTAAAAATGAAACAGAATAATTTTAAATAAAATATTTAGATAATTATATTAACATAAAAAGTAAGAGAAATTGAATAAAAATGTAATGTTTTCTTATACTAATTTGACAATTTAGTTTTATATATTACAAGAAGAAATTCATTGTAAATGTTAACCTAGTCATTGTATCTTGTTACTATATACTATATTAATACCTGAATAGTTATTTTCTTTACTGCGTTCTCTAAGTAGCTTCTTCAATTGACAAATAATATATTTTCTATGGTACATTTCAAATTCAGTATACTCTCTGTTGCATTATATACAAAGTATAACTACATATAATAAAATTGAGTCATCCGTTTCATGGACTATCCCGTAATGCTTCAACTTTCTTAGCAATATTTGTTTTTTTTATATATATTTTAAAGCTTTTTATCCAACTAAAATTGTGTCAGGAACAGCATTCATAAGGCCTCTTTCTTAAGAATGAAATGTCATTTCATCTGTTCGCGGGACATTCGACACAACAATGACTTGTCTGAATGATATGAAAATTTTACAGGAGTTAAAGGTGAACCAGGAGAACCAGGGCTTGCAGGACCGTTCGGTCTCCCTGGTGCAAAAGGTAACCCTGGCATACCTGGAACTCCAGGAACTACAGGATTTGATGGACCACCCGGATTACCAGGAAAATCAGGAAAAGATGGAATTGATGGTTTGCCAGGATTTCCAGGTATGAATATTTTAAAACTTTTGTTTTCTCCTTTAAGGTAAATGATATATTTATAGCTTATTTATTATGAAATGAAAAGTAAATTGAAGAAAGAACATTTGTCATTACATTATATTCCTGTAGATACGCATTTTGTTGTAAATTAGACAGTGGCTTCAAAATGTTTATTAACCCTTATTTTATTTTTTAAAAAAACTTCTTACGGTCTTTATACTTCATTTTTTACTATATAGGTTTTTCAATAATCATTTCTAATTAATACATAACACTCTTATGTGTTAGTGCAAGCTTGTAAAATGTTTCCACACATATACTAAAGTAATAATGGCACATTCATGTTATTAATTAAATTTTTTTAATTATTTAATTTTTAATTTTTTAATATTTTTTTTATTAATTAAATTTTTTAAATTTAATAGCAAATCAGTCAATCCCAAAATAATTTCAATTCTAGTATGAATAATATTCATCATATATACATAAGTATTATCCATATTTATTATCATATTATATAAGTATTATATCATAATTTAATATATCATACTTTAATGTATTTAATATATCATGATTTAATTGTATCAGACCATGTAAAATTAATCCTAATTACTATCATATCGTATCATGTACTATCATACTTTAATACTAATATTGATAGATACATTTAGCTTACTACAGTACTAATTCCAATTTTTATGTCACCCAAATAACAAAAAAATACCACTTTCAAATTTACAACCAACTTCATTTTATGGCAAAGCAAAAAGTTGTACAAAAAAATAATAATCATGAAAAAAGATGATATACAGATAATATATTTCAACTATTCAAGGGTTTAAAGTTATCAATTTTGATATTATTGAAATAAATGAAGACATTGTTTCATAAAAATTTGAGACACTCTCAAAATGAGTTAAAATTTTGTTTGTAAATATTTTATAATGAAAAAAAATTTAAAGTTTCTGGGAAGTATCAAAATATTAATGTCTTCAGCATTCGATTAGTTCACCGCCATTTATACCAGATATCAGTAGATGAAAGATAAAAAAATGCACAAAATTTCTGACTTGAGCTAAAAATGGATTCAATAATAATAATAATATAATTTAACCTTACAATGCCTGAGCATTTTAATCCCGATGTAAATATAATAGGAGGAGAAATACCCAGGTTCTTTTTAATAAGTTTAATATTTTTAATAACTGTAAATTTTAGTAATTTATATACTTTTAATTAACGTAGTTAGTAGTTTCGGTATTTTTAATTAACATAGTTAGTAGTTTAGATATTTTAAATTAATGCAGTTCATTTACTTAAAAACGACGGAAAACAAATTTACTTTAGATTTCTTGTCATTTAAAAACACCTTCGCAATACATTCCAGAGTTAATCAGCAGTGCCATGAAAAAAAGAAAAAACATATGTTTGCGTATAGGTATTTTTTAAAGAAATTTAAATAACCCATTAACGTCGGATATGTCTTTGCTGAATACATATATGTCAGGTTTTGAAAATTAAATGCAGAAATTAAAAGGGCAATTAATAAAAATAGAGCGAACTCTTTCCTAACTCGCAAGGGTCTTGAAGTGAGTTAGGCTATTTAAGTGGAAAGCGCGCCAGAATTAAGAGGTAGAACAATTGAAATCAGTTGACTGGTGGCTCCTCGTTGAAGAATCGTTCTTTGACAGATTTGTGGAATTTTCACATTTTCTAATTTTGATTTTAAACGATAGAAGGCAAAAAAGTAAGCAGGACAGTAGCTATTTTTCTTTCATTTGGGGGCATAATGAGTGATTTCTGATGGGTTTCATAGCGGACTCTTTAACGTCTCTCAAAATCGATACTTTTTCTCCGCCGAGATTGTGACGTCATCGTTCATGTCGACACAGACCACCAAGCTGTTTACATGTTAAAAGGCGACTTTTAAATTTGTTTCTGTGTAAAGTATAGCATATAATAGAAATTTTTTTACTATGTCTGGCATTAAAAAATCATAGTATAAATATTGTATTGTGCCACTGTGTCAAAATACAGCAAGTAATTGCAATGAGAAGATATTTTTCAGCGTTTCCAAAGATCCACATACACGTAAAATCTGGACAACTGCGATGAAAAGGATGAGAAATTAAACCCCAAATTATCATATAAATCATCTCTATAGGTTTGGGAAGACCATTTTTTAGGTAAATAAATGTTTGCTTTTGTTTAAATATTACTAGTTTAGAAAAAGTAAAGTATATAAAAATACATATATACCTTTAAAAGAACTGTTGATTAACTAGTGCTATTTAACTTTTAAAACTGCTCATTTTCGAGTATTATCACAGAGTTCAACTACAATAAATGTTTGATAAAGTATATAAATATCGTAAAACATATAAATATCTAAAGCATATAATTATCTAATAAATAACTCGGGGGAGGGGAAAGTTTTGTATTTTTAAGATATTATAAATATTTTCTTCAAAGATGCATACTTTATTTATTGAATCAATTCACAGTGATATTTTTCGATTAAATTGGTGACTAATTTGAAAAAAGTATATAATATTTTTAAAATACTTATAATGATATTACTTTAAAAATTAAATTTAATTTCAGAAACTTTATACATTTTTTAATTTAACATTAATATTAAAGACAATAAAATTGTATTGCTATTTAAAAAAGCATAAATAATTAAGTAAAGCCTTTTAAAGATTTTAAATTTCTTTTCATCAAATTTAAAATACTTAAGAATTGGTTTGGTTTTGGAGAGCTATGATCTACTTTTTGCAACACGAAGGCTAAAGGCTTTCAATCCAGAGGCTTCTGTCAGTAAGCACAAAAATGACAACGAGCGAAAAATAAACACATAAAAGAGCAAAGAAATAGAAGGGTGGATTCGTGAGTTCATAGCACAATATCTCGAGAGTTGAAAGTTTAGGGATAGAAAAACATAAAATATTTTTCGGCCATGACATCCGTACAAAATAAACAAAAAATAATGAATTAAAATGCCAAAATCGAAAAAATTGAAAATTTTGAAAAAGCAAAAAATAAATGTTTTAAAAGTAATTAAATTGCATTAAAAATCCGAAAAAGGACTAAAGAATAATAAATAAACACAAAAAACAATTTAAATTAAGTTCTGAATTTTTGTATCGTCGGGATTAGAACGGAGCACCCGAGGAGAACGATGATACTATGGAGAAGGCGTACTTAACCACCATGCAACAGGCCCACATTAATGAAAGGCAAAATAAAGTATCTGTTGGAGTAAGAAAACGATGCATAGATTTAAATTTTAGGCTCCACCCTCAACAGGAGAGCAGAAAACCAAAACAGTACGGAGGATGTGAGAGCAATACACATGGAATAATAAAAATAATTTAACGTACGAAAAGTGATGTATGGCCAATTTTAAACATTTTAAAACTTTTTTCTTACATTTTTATATATTTTCAATAATTTTTTTGGTAGATTTATTTCGTTTTTTATTTTAACAGTACACATTATTAAGGATCTTTGGCACGAAGGCTAAAGGTCCCGGTCTCACAATAAATACCTTCTCTAATTTTTATTTTAATATATTACATCTATCTCTATTTATAAAAAGCGATGCTACTACAAATGTGTGTATATGATATATGTATATTTATTTGACTTGTCTATATCTACAAATAGAAGCTGTGATTAGCATGAATAAAATATTAATACATGTTAAGTAAAATTGGATAAATATATAACTGATTTTACATACCGTTAGGTTTTAATTCCCCGTATTTCTGCTCCCATAAAATCCGGGATTTTTTTTTCCAAGAACGAAAACATTGACATGTTGTTAATTTTCGGGAGGTTGTCTGACTGTTCTTTGGTAAATCCAGGTAGAAGAGACATTTATGACAAATTGAGATAACTAACCTATCTAGATCGATAAAATAAACCTTCAGGTTTAAATAAAAATAAATTTTGATAGCTAGAAAATTTCAGGAACTTGCAAAAACAAAATCGGAAAATAGTGCGCGCTTAAAAGCAATACAAAAATATTGGTCTGCATGAACGATGACATCACAACCAATCACGGAACGTTTTGATGTCACGTGATTTTCGCTTAACTTTAAAATGAATTTTTTAAATGATGGACGCAGTTTTTTACATTTTTGAGAACGTTTTTGGAATCTACGAGTCTGAAATTATCAAAAAAACACGAAGTTGTTCGAATCCCCCACATGTGCAAATTCCTCATTGTGGAATTTCACATTTATTGAGAATCAAAACGCATCCGTCAAACAACAGTCTTTACAGTGAAATAGCTGTGCATAGAATGCTCTAAGATTATACTCCTGTCGGCCTCACGGCGAGCGAATCTCGTTATTTTGTTCCCAAGATACTAACGAGGAATCAACCACTTTTGGGAGGCAAGAGTAACCTGATCATTTTAACTTGATCAGAAGCGCACAGGCAGAAATTTTATTATTGCAGAAGCTATACTATTTTCCTGGAGCAACTGATAAATGAGACCAGCAGACAGAAAATTAGCATTTACCTGAGTTTTAGTTTTGAGAGATGGGTAAAAATAATTTAAGTCGGAGAACGCTCCTTTATCTGACACTTTTTGGCTGGGGAAGGTATTGAAAAATGAGAAGAGGATGAAGGAGAATTTTGGATGTCTGTTTTAGGAGTAATAATTTTGATGTATTTTATATGTAACAATTATTTTCTCTAGTCACAGTAATTATGTAGCTTCTATTATTTTTACTTGCCCGGGCGCTACTGGCAAGGAGAAAGATAATCAGCTAACAGTAATTTGGTAAGAACGGTGCAGTCGGGCCACATTGAAGAAAACGGCACAAGTCTAATTAAAACTTTATTTTAGAGCTGCTAAAATGGACATCTTTACTAGTCAACGACAGACAAAGGAAAGACACAAAAATTACTCTGCTCGAACAGAGGTGCACCCAAGAGCGAAGATAAAAAGCATTTTTCCACTTACTCAGTGAATTTAAGTGTAAGATCAGGAAAAACGCGGAGTCATTTGCCGGTCGACAGCTGGGAAACGTGTTGAATAGACAGAAAATTTACATCTATCGGATAGAAAGCTTTGGGAATTGTATGGAAGGAATTTTAAGTCGATGACATTCCTTTGATTAAGACATTTAGTGGCTGGGAAAAAGATTTTAAGGAATTAGAATAGGAGAGAGGAGGTTTTTAAGGAAATATTAAAGTTAAATAATTTTAATATATTACATATATATGTAGATGAATAATTTAAATCTTATAGACTTCTAACAGTTAAAATAATTTTAATCAATTTGAAACATTACAACATGTGATGATCTGTAATTTTAAACATATGTCATTAATGAAAAGGAAACATTTAGAAGTAAGAGATTTATTTGTTATCATATGCAAGCACAGTACTGTAAAGTGAAGTTTTGTAATAAATATAGGAATTCTTTTTTATTTCAGTCAGTGTACCTGTCAAAGTAAATTCATGTGTGAAGCTAATCCAAACATAAATATCGATCCGAATGATAAATTTACAAATAATAGCAAATAGTTGAAAATACGTGGGATTGTTTACGGGATAGGTAACTACTTTCTCAAAAAAGGAAAAATCGTTTTAGGGAAGCATAAAAGTTCTACAGGCTATTTTTTAACTGTCCTCAAATAAGGACACTATTAAAGGATGAATTAATTCTTAAGTACCATATTAATTTGAATGTTCTTTATAGGAGAAAAAGGAGACAGAGGTGCTAGCGGCGCTCCAGGACAACCAGGATCTATCGGATTAGACGGATTGCCAGGAATCCAAGGCTTAAAGGGAGAAAAAGGATACCCAGGATTTCCAGGATTAGACGGCAGAGAAGGAGTTCCAGGTCAGAAGGGAGAACCCGGAGTGTCTGGATTCCCAGGTCTTAAAGGTGAACCAGGAGGAATATCTGCCAAGGGAGAAAAGGGAGTACCAGGCCTACCTGGTCTGAGAGGACCGCCCGGAGCATCTGGATCACCAGGTAACGTTATTAAGGTCTTTCTATTCAGCTTCAAATAACTGTAACGGAGATTATTGTTTGAAAATGTAATAAATTGAACTATGATGCCTACAACAAACTACTGATCAGTCTTTGAGCAATTGTGTACATTGAAAGAAGGTTTGAGTACAAGGATTATGTCTAGTTCTGCATATCCTTTTAATACATTGTGTGCGGGTACATTTCGCAGCGGAATTATACCGGGAACGGGCGTTTCGGGCTTAAATTTAGTTATTCAGTTAAATCTCAATAGATCGAAAATTATTTAATTTTTTAACCAACTTTTCGTATTTTATATTGAAATATATAAACAAATATATAAATAGACAAATAAAAAAATATATATAAAAATACAAATATATATATATATATATATATATATATATATAATATATAAATATATACACACACACACACACATATATATATATATAATATCATTTTCGCAAAGATAAATAAAAAGTTAATTTTAAATCTAAATTGGTTTTTTTAATCAACCTTCCGTTCTGTGGTTCCGCATCGACTGATGTAAAAACTAGTTTTTGTCTAAATGTTTCCAGAATCTATGTAGTAGACAAAAACATTCGGTTCTTATGTACTACATAGTATTGAACATTCGGTACTTATGTACAACGGTCTGTATATACCATTATTTTTGTACCCACAAACAAACCATGTTGTTACACTAACCCGTACTAGTACGTTACCCGCATACAATGTGTTAATGTGGTTAAATTAAAAGCTTCTCTCTTCTTTTTTAATAGCTTTTATTTAATTTCACTTGTGTGTCAGTTGATATTTTGAAATCAATTTTTAACTGTCTGACTAACTAGCGATCTGAAATTTTGCACATACACTCATTTCCGGTGGTAATACAATATTCAACCATAAAAAAATTAGAACGCAAAAAAAAAAAAAAAAAGAAAAAAAAAAAAAAAAAAAAACCATTTTGGTATAATCAAAAATCTGTTTAGTGTATTTGGAATCACAATCGCAGAGATTTAAAACTAATATCGTCATTCATTTGCAAGCGGCATAACTAAAAACTAAAACAAAATAAAACTTAGGATATAGTTAACATTTTCTTGTCTATTTTACGAAAAAACAGTCTCCTTTAAATAATACACATTTCTTGAAAGATATCCAGTACAGTATAGTAGAAAGTATTGTTTGATGCATTATCATATTCGTATATTAATGAATATTTCAGTATTTAATTAAATTTTCGAAAATTCTTAAAACTTCTTTAAAACATATTGCTAATGAATAGGCCGTAAGTTAATTGGAATTGAAACTTCTTTACAGGATTCGACGGTCTTCCTGGAATCAAGGGTGATGACGGCATCCCTGGAGTCGGTTTACCAGGTCCACCAGGACTTCCAGGGGAGAGGGGACCTGAAGGTCAGCCAGGATTCCCAGGAATTCCAGGAGAGAAAGGATCAGAAGGATTACCGGGATTCCCAGGACTTAAAGGAAATTCTGTAAGTTGCGGAGGATTTTAAATCTTGGATGAAATAGATTGTGAACTATTATACGAAAAATAACACAATTTGAATACATAGCATCTCTTTTTACATTTTCGCACATCGTCTAAAACAAATAAATACATAATTTAAACCTAATGATTATTATGAATATGGTCACACCCCTGACCATAATTCCACCTCCACCGAACTTGACTGTTGGCACATTGCACTCTGGCAGGAGACATTCTCCAGGCAGATGTCAGACCCAGACTCTGCCATCCGAACGGTAAAAGGTAAACCTTGATTCGTCCCTCCAAAGAACCCGTTTCCATGGTTCTACAGTCCAATTTCGATGTACTTTGCACCACATTAACCGAGCAGCGCGGCTGGACTTTGTGACCAAAAGCTCATGGGCTGGAGCATGACCATAAAAACCAAGCAGGTGTGCTTCCTTACGGATGGTATTCATTGAAACAATACTCCCGGATGCCTGTTGAAACTCCTCGCGGATGAGGGCGATCGGTTGGGTGCAGTTCTTCCGAATTTCTCTGGACATCATTCGTCGGTCTCTATCTCCCAGTTTCGTTGGTCTGCCGACTTGGGGCACATTCCGACAATAACCACTCCCCTTCCACTTCTTAATCACATAGGCCACTGTCGATTTTGGGTACTTCAGATCGCTAGATATGTTCCTTAAGGATCAGCCACATTTGTGATACCCCATAATTATACCTTTCTCGAAATCAGAGAGCTCCGAACCGCTTGGCATCTTGCATGCGACTAATGCCGATGCTGTTTTCTGCACGATGTATACCGGCGGAGGCCGTGACGTACCTCAGGACCGCAGATATCGTCATTTGCATAGGTGTCCAAATGCTTATTGGTAGACAGTGTACATCAGAGAAAATGATACCGAGACTTACTGCTTATAGCCGATCCCGAAAAGCTGTGATTTTCAATGCACCCACGAACCTGCGATTGGCTTTACCAAAGAAAGTTAAAGCTCCACGAACTTGTTATTAAAGGATATCTAATTTTTTGGCCATTCAGTGTACGTATTTTCTTTGTTGGAACACTATAATTCAACACGATCAGATAGAAATTCCGTATACAGAATGTGAATTTTACACGAAAATTATATTTATATAAAATTGTAATGTTTCCATTAAAAGTGGTATTTCAAATTATTTTACAATGTAGGTATAGACCGTACAGTGAGCTATTTGGTAACTTTTTGAAATGGTCCCCAAGCCGATGAAAAGTATTATGAATTTCAGTTTGTAACACATCTTACCGTATTTTAAAAGTATATTATTAAATAACTGTAGCAAACCTTTTTCACACTGTAAGACGATCGTATGCAGATATATGTAATTTTGCATATGCAATAAAAAATGTTACAAATGTTAAAACTGTTACAAAAAAATAGTTTTGTAGTATTATTTACTTTTAAACTACGAATAATTTCTGATTGTAAATATACTAAGCAACTAAATCTAAAATCTGCAATTTAGAAATAAGTGATAGGATTATAATCTCTTCAAGTAAAACCTAAAACATTTAATTACCCATGCCATATGGTATTCTCAATTGGTTTACTTTAAAATTTTAACCTTCCCGTCCTTTTCTAGGGTTTTGATGGAATACCAGGTCCTCCAGGTCCCCCTGGATTTGAAGGACCAGTCGGATTACCGGGCTTGAAAGGTGAATCGGGTTTACCAGGCTACCCCGGTGAAAAGGGTAATCCAGGAAGTCCTGGTTTACCAGGAGTGCCAGGATTTAAAGGAGAGAGAGGATCACCAGGATTTGTTGGACCACCAGGATTAGAAGGAGCTCCCGGTGACAAAGGAGACGCAGGCTTTCCAGGAATACCAGGTACTGGAATGATATTCAGCAACATTTAAAAATGTGAAATTATTAAATACAGTCAATGACTATGAGATTTAATACTCAAAATTTTTTCGCTTTTTGTGAGAATGTTTACTTCTAAGCAATGTTTTTTCCATTTGAAGATATAAAATTCTCTGTATGCATGCATGTATATTCAGTATGCATTCGGAAATGTCTGAATCAATTTCGATGAAATTTTGAGTGCTTGATTTTTCAAGTAGCATCTGAATTGTTGGATCCAATGGATCGAAGGTCAAGATCACGATGGAGATAGAACGCTTTTTTGCCTTCCATCTGGCCTAGTGATCATATAGTAAGGTTTCGTGGATATATTTTCTTTAAATAACATGCTAAGGCTATTATAACATTTAATTTACTCCTCTGATAGTTTTTAAAATGTGTTTTGAAATAATATAAGTATTGTTGACAAGATTTATGATTTAAGTTATATTATTTAATACTTGAAATGTCGAAATCGGGAAAACTCTTTAAAGATATCAACCCCTTGACATAAAATGATGAGTTAGGGTCGTCATTTCCTTTCATGTGCTACTGTGTACTTTAACAAATCTATCAAGTTAAGAGCTGTTTTTGGCAGACGCAGTGCAGTATGTCATTCGATATTTCAGTTGTATCATGCTGAATATGGTTTCAAGTTGCCCACGCTTGTACTTTCATAATAGTACCAATAACAAAGTTACATCCACAAATCAGTAAATCAAAAGAAAGCACATTAAAAGCTGTATATAGTACAGCAGTAATCTCATACAGTGAATCCCATACTAGGCAATATTTAAGAATAACAGACTCAAATTTTAACAGACATAACAGAAATGACACTGTTTGAGTCAGTTAAAAGTTTTATAACTACCCAAATATAAAAATAAAATGTCCTCTTTCTCAACTTGTTCATAACTCTCCAGACGAAACAAATTAAATAGTATTTTTCGGAAACTTCAAATTCCGTTTAATTTACATGTAAAGGGTTTAATAAAATAAGAGTTTGTCCTTATAACACTAAAAAATATGTTACTTAAGTACATTAATTGCATTTCAAATGGGCGAAATAATTGTATGGTTTTACTTTCATCATTAATTCACAGGAGAACGAGGCTTTCCCGGTGATAAGGGTGATCCTGGTTTGCCAGGACTTAGAGGATTCCCCGGAGTAAAAGGAGATAGAGGCTTCGATGGAGTTCCCGGACGAGCAGGTAATATCTATTTAATGTATTTTTTTTAGTAAAGCACTATATGTATTCTCCAGATTGTGACAACTTCAATGTTCGTGAGTGAACAAGTAGCGTGAAGAAGGATCACAGTCTTAACAGAATTCACTTTTATTTTTAAGGAGTACATACTGGTTATATACAACGGGATTCTAATCTCCCAAAAGAAGTCGAAATGTAGAGGATTGTTGCTTGCATAACATTACCACGACTATCACAGTCGGAAAAAAAAAGATTAAATACGAGGGTTGCTATTCATATTTCTGGCCTAATAATGAAAAAACAAATATGTAGGATTGAAATTGGTTTTATTGTTTTTCAAAATATTCTCCATGATCATCAATACACTTTTGCATGCGTTTGAACCAATTTTTAAAGCACTTTTTCCAGTCCGATTGAGATAACTCCAAAACATGCGTTTTGAGGTAACTCCAAACATGCGTTTTGAATGAATGCATCAACCGCTTCTTCGGGGGACGAAAATCGTTGTCCAGGTAATTTATTTTTGATGTGTGAGAATAAGAAATCATTGGGTGCCAAATCAGGGCTGTACGGCGGATGACCTATCAGTTCGATCTTTCGCTCCGTCAGAAATGCCTTTGTTTGAGTCGATGTGTGAGAGCTCGCATTGTCATGATGAAGAATGATTTGCCTGTTCTTTTGCTTTTTTCGAATTTCTCCGATGACTTCTGGCAAACAAATGGTCGTGTACCATTCAGAATTGACCGTCCTGCGTTGCTCTAACGCCACTGTTGCCACATGACTGTTAATGCCGAAGAAGCAGGCAATCATTTGTTTCGATGTGCTTCTTTCTCGAACAACTTTTGTTGGTTTTGCCTCGTCTTGGAAGACCCATACAGTTTATTGCTGTTTTGTTTCCGGCTCATATGCATAGATCCATGATTCGTCACCTGTGTAGATGTTATACACAGCCTTTGATGTACCTTGAACGTATTTTTCCAACATTTCCTTGCACCAATCGACACGAGCCTTTTTTTCAGCGTTTGTCAGATTATGCGGGATCCAACGCGAACATTTTTTTTTTTTTTTACGCTCAAATGTTCATGCAATATTTTATTGATGCTAGTCATACTAATGTCCAAAGACGCCTCTATCTCACGGTATGTCACATGACGATCTTGCTTTATCAGTTCACGCACAGCATCGATCTTTTCTGACACAACAACTGATTTTGGGCGACCTGCACGGGATTTGTCCTGGATCGAACATCGACCACGATTAAATTCGTTATACCAATTTTTTACAGTGCTGTAGGATGGCGCTTTATCGCTGTATAAAGAATTACGTTCATCGAAGCACTCTTGTCGTGACAATCCACGTCGAAAGTTATGAAAAATAATGGCATGATAATGTTCACGATTCAATTCCATTTTTTGAAAGAGAAGAACTTTTCAATTTACTGTCAACAACACAAATAAAGCTATAATGGTAAATCGTCTGCTGAATTTATGTTTAAAAATATCAAACTTTCGATTAAAATCATCTAAAATCACCTAGCATCACTTACTGGTTCCAAGGCCAGAAATATAAATAGCAACCCTCGTAATCTCACAAAATGGGGAGGCTTTTCCAAGGTTCAATGCAAACCCAATCTATCCCCCGTTCGGTGTCCGAGATCCTGCAGTTCCTTATATAAGCGGACTTTACGAGTCTCCCGAACATAATTACTAAAAAGCTGGCTCCGGTGAAAAGTCATGGAAGCCTCCACGAGATCAAAGCACCTACGTAAAATTAATGTCGAAAAGCCCCAAGTAACAAAAATCTAGCTTTTTATACCTGTGGGTCAGTTACGGTCCCGCCAACCGTTTTATGGTCAGTTACAATTTCAGTTACCTGAAAACTCCAGCTAAGGTTACAGCT
Source organism: Pardosa pseudoannulata (assembly GCA_032207245.1). NCBI lineage: Eukaryota > Metazoa > Arthropoda > Arachnida > Araneae > Lycosidae > Pardosa > Pardosa pseudoannulata. Next base: position 12,427,597 of record CM063498.1, read on the forward strand.
AGTTTTTTTAGTTGAATTCTCAGTCGCTAGCTGTCCCCATTTCGGAATTCTCGAGGCACCTTCCGGGATCATTACCGTGACCGTCCAGGGACGTGACGCCTATTCAACCGAACTGTCAACATCGCAGACACTGCGTCGCCGCGCTATTGTAGCTTGGTCGGAACAGGAGGAATTCAGATCAGCTGATTTCCTTTCTGAACAAAGGGGGGGGGTCTGCACAATATTTTATTCAAAACTACAGCTTATTATAGGGCACTTTCTTGACATAACGATCTAGACTGTAAATAGTCATAGATTTCCCTAAACTTTTCATCAGGAATATTTTCCAGTTTTTGATTTTTTTTTAAGATTACCACTTTTTATCTCTTGCGAATGCATAAGGGAGTCAGTGTAGCAGAAACAGATTAAGGAATGCTATCTGGGATGGTGTTCAGTAGTTCTCTGTGGTGTAAGTAAGCTATTTTGGTATACTTACACCTTTGCAAATACAATTCTTGTATTATTTGACCATTATTATTTTATGTTTATAAAAACAAGGTTTCTTATTGTTTAAAAAGTAAGAGACATGCAAATAATCTTGTTCTTCACAGAGTGTATTCAAGATTTCAAATTACATACATTATAGAGGATTTAGAATGTATTTAAAATTCCAAATTGCATATATTACAGAGGTTTTAGAATGTACAGTAGAACCTCTTTTTAACGACCCCACGATACATCGACCCCTTCGTTAGAACGACCATCTTAAAAAGTCCCAATTATTTTACCATAGGAACAATGTTAATTTTGAATCATTACAACTACTCCAAGCATATTATTTTTCGTTAGATCAACAGCCATTTTTAAACCGCAGAACTCATGAGCAAGTGGCTATTTTAAAAATTATTGTACTGTGGTGCAACTTCAAGAAACCTGTACTCCTCTCTTTGTGTTAGTTTAAAGGACCCTTTCGTCACGTACGAGATTAATGTCCTAGGTAGATGACACTAATGAAATGATCCAGCTCCTCAGTGTCAAATTTATGGATCTTCAATTATATTTTGATGAGTTACGAAATTTTACAGTGCAGCGAAAAAATTTGAATGAGGACGATTTTATTGTCCGTATTACCGGAAATGAAGAAATCTGCAATTCTGACGACGGAGAAGAAATCGTCCAAGCTTTTGAAAAAATGAATGAAAAAGAAGCCATCAATGCCTTGCGCCAATATTTTGAAGGACAATTTAATTCTAAAGATATTCTTCAAAATCTAACGGATATGGAATCAGTGATAATGAAAAATTCCCAAATGAACTTGAAACAGACGTCAATCAAAGACTTTTTTTCACAAATTCAGTAATGGAAATACAAATAAGTAGAAGTGTTCTCTATGTATGTACTGTTGCATCATTTCTTTGCTCATTTTTTATTATTTTTTCAATTCGTTACAACGACCATATGACGTTGGTCCCACAGGGGGTCGCTATACCGAGGTTCTACTGTATTTATGATTCCAAATTACAGATATCATTCTCAATTTTATTGTATGAATTGCTGTCTTAATAGAGGTCTTGAAATCTGCTTCTTATTATACGCTAGAACCCCTTTTAAATGCTAGATTTTAAGTAGCAGTTAAAGCTGACAGGTACTGCTTATGAATTCTCAGTTATACTGTATCATTGATTCTAATTATTGGTTTCTCTCTCCTTTTTCGATTCACATTCTGAAGAAAAATTATCGGCTATATATATTTAAGTATAGGTCAAAGTTGCAGTTACATGTCTTCTTATTGAAACATAATGCTTCCTTTTCACTCATATGTTTAAAAAATTACACCTATAAGGCAAAAAAATTTTCGTAAGCACAATACATTGCTCACTGCTCTATAATAACAAATCTAAACGTCTCTATTTATCAGATTTCAATCGTTGAAGGATTCAGAATTAAACATCTCTTTCATATTCTTCTTTTGATATTCTTTGATTTCATCTCCCTAAATTACTAAGTTACTAGTTTGGAAACTGAAAAATCTAAATCCCCAGCCATTATAAGAAAACACTTTGGTAGGAAGAATCCAAATCAAAATTATATAAAGAGGTTATCGAAATGATAATAACTGCAAGAATTTTTAAAAAATAAAGCATAGAAATAAAATCAAGGGAAAGGTAAAAAAATATTGTATAAGAAGATATAAATTTTAAATAATTATAATTATACTTCAATCGAAACAGAAATCCAAATCTAGTTCTATCATGCAAGTATTGTAATGAAGTGAACCACAACATATTTAAGAATAAAGTTGTGATGTATGTATTTAATGACCAGGGATGTTGCGGCTGCGCCAATTGCGCCAAACTTCGCCAATTTCCAATATCTGCGCCCAGCTGCTCCAAAAACGGTATTTTAGCAGAAAATGCGCCAAAATTGCGCCATTTTACAAATTTTTGCAGTTTTCGCACGTTTAGTGATTACGTTAGTTCTACGAAATTTTCCCTCCGAACGTCACTGAAAACTAGATTTTGGAATGAATATGTCATATTTATTTTTCCTACTTACTTTGTCAGGTAAAAGTACATGAAATAAGAAGAATTTCATCCTCCAGACATGCTGCTATTCTTTCGTACTACAAACTCAAGATCGACAAAATAAATAAATAAATAAATAAATAAAATAAAATAAAATAAAATAAAATCCAATTAAAGATTAAAATTGTGCCTAACGAAAAGAAATACGTTTATATAGTACTACAGTCTCTTGTACAGCAATAGAATTTTCCGCTATTTGGTGGAGTTCTGCTTCTTGCTTTTTACAGCCGATTTCTGCTCTTTTTTTTCGCAAATTTTAGTGCGTCTGTGGGAATTTCCGATTCTTTCAAAAATCTTCTTGCTATTTGTACACTTTTCGAAATTGACAACATTTTTTCTTCTACAAAAATTCTTCCCCCTGCTCCAAATCAACATTTTAACTGCTATGAAAATGCTTTCTCCTGATACAAATTATAAGTTTTGCTGCTCCGAAAACTGCTACGAAATGATTGAAGGGGCGCAACATCCCTGAATGACGTTAAAGTTATATACACACTATTGCTTGTAATATATTTGTGTTAAGACCACAAATGAAAAAAAAAATCCCATCTCACAAACTACACCATTTAATTATAACATTAAAATAATGTTATAAGTAAATGATATAATGTATGTAATTATACCACTTCCTTTATTATTTTCACAGGAGAAAAGGGTGAACTAGGTTTCCCAGGACCAGATGGATTACCAGGACCATTAGGACTGCCAGGATTCCAAGGTAATCCCAAACTAATTTAAATCTTACATTACTTTAACTTAATTTCATTGGCGAAGGATTTTAAAATCCTTTTTGTACATTCAGACGAACGTATTGTAAAATTTGCTGAATTTTCTGTATTAATGATTTAAACTTGGAAAATGTGTAAAAGAGCTTTAAAACACAATAATAAATAAATTATAAAACTAACTAATCCCCTATATAATAATAGCTTAAGTTGTCTGTCCACGAATTTCTGAAGCGGTTGTACTTGGAATGGACACAGGCATCCATATTGGATTTTTCATGAGTTAGGATTAGCAAAATTGAAATCAAGTTCAAAATCCACTCCATCCTCCCTTTTTGATCGTTTAATGCTGTTATTTCAAGCCTTATCCTTCCTCTTATTCTATACGAAATTCATTCTTGATAGGATGGCAAAAGCGGAGAGTAATGTTTAAATTTCTAGGCTGTTTCTTCTTGACTATCTGACTTCATATACTCTAATTAGTTCGCTCACAATGTGTAGGTGTTGTACGTTTGGTAGAATGTCCGTCCACTTGATTGTCGTATTTCGTGTACAATGTGTCGTATTGACGGTTCTATCCCTAATTTTTTTAATGTTTAATAAATTTAATATTTTCTGCTTTTTCTTTTAAATTCTTATTCCGAAAGTTGTTTTATTATTTTTAAAATAAATTTTTACTATTTTTTCAACTTTTTATAACTCTTATTATTTTTATTTTATTAAATTTACTTATTGCTTTACGGATGTCCCTGGACACATAAACATTTCATGTTATGTATCCTTAAACCTTCTTCTCGTAATGCAATAATAGCCTAAGTTATCTGTCTGCCTGTCCTCGAATTTATGAAGCGGTTGGATCTGATATGGATAGAGCATCCATATTTTATTTTTGATGAGTAAGGGTTAGCGAAATTCCAAGCGAGTAAAGCTTATCTTTTCCTTAACTATAGATCTGATTCTAAAATAAATTGATATGAATAAGCTTTATATCACAGCGAAAAATACTGTCATCTTTAAAACGTTCAAAATCCACCCCTTTTGGAGCGTATAATGTCATTATATCGAGCCCCCATTTTAAGAACAGGCGATTAAATTTATCAATGTATCACATAATAAATATGTAAAAATAACAATTTTTTTAGCATTATGAAGTCATTTCTTTAACCATCTCATTTAATCATCTCTTATTTTAAATTATTTAAACATCATCTGCATTATTTCCATCCGTTTTTCCACTGAACTTAGATATGACGTCAATAATTTTCTTTTATATTTATCTTAAATAATAGATTAGGTACATATGTGATAATTTTAATAGATTATTTTTGTTGCAAGATAATTCTCATCCAAAAAACAAACCATTTTTTTTACCTACCTCATAGGGTACTTTACAGTTCTGGAAAATTAAAAATTTTACTGATACCGTCATATGACGGGCTATATACTAGTCTGAAAATAATTGTTTTTTACCTACTGAACAGGAGAACCAGGTTTGCCAGGACCCCCTGGTATTCCAGGAGTTCCAGGTATTGGAATTAAAGGAGAGAGTGGTTTACCCGGATTACCAGGAAAAGACGGATTACCTGGTATACCAGGGCCAAAAGGTATGCTGATTTTATTTTTTTCAATGTAGTCTACACAGGAATTCAACTTTTAAATAAATTTTCACTGCATTTAAAATTAAAATATTATTTCAACAAATTTTTCCATCATATTTAATCTACATTGAAAACTGTTTACTCTTTGGGTAACAAAATGAATTGAAAAAATTTTTGAACGAAAAAATTGTTATTCGATCAATCAATTGAGCCGCTCAGAAGCCAATACGGTTAAGTACAAAACACAAAAATTGAGAAAATTAATGCTTTTTGATACATTAGTTTTTAAAATTCTTGGTTTATTAAATTAATTAGAAAAGTGTTATAAAGTCTTTTTTCGAGGTGTAAACTCTACCAAAAAAAAAGAAAAAAAAAAAAAAAAGATATGTACAGGATGTGTAAATAAAAACGTAAGTATTTATTGAAATAATGATACCTTTTGGCAGCTGAAAAAGATAAGAAATTTATGTAAAAATAATAAAATAACATTTATTGTCATAAGTTTTATGTTTATGTTTTTGAGTGTTACCAACAAATATCGAAAGAAGAATTTTATTTTTATTTCAAAGTTTATGTAAAAATATATTGATAAAAGGTGGACTTATTCACAATGGCTTCTGAAATTATTATACAATATATTCAGAAGCTATTAAAAAAAGGGCTGTCTAACCTAGAAAAAAATAACCAACGAGTAAATCCTTTAATAACTAAGAAGATTTTATTTATTTCATCAAAATTTCCCAAAATCAGAAAATATCAAAAATTGGACTTAACCGCATTGGCTTCTGAGCGGCTCAATTATATAAAGAGGTATAAAAACATTAATTTCTTTCCAACTAACTGTTCATGCATTACATTCTTTTATTTTACTGATGTATATATACTGAGATTTTTGAAATATGTAAGTAACACTTCAGTACGAATGAAGACGCAAAAGTATTGTGTTGCTCCTTGGTTGCGAATGTGTTATCTAAATTCCACAGATGAATTCGGGAAGGATTCTCACTTTAAAGTATCTGTCTACGTTACAAATGTTATTTTTTTTGCCAAAAATCATATTTTTTTTATTTCTCTATTGTAAAATTTCAACTTTTAGGCTTCTAAATCTGTTTCTGTTTTGTCTCTACGGCATTGTAAAGAAAAGTTACAGCTGTTTAAATATCAGTGACAGCTGTCAAAACAAAACGGAAGTAGCGACTTCGGAACAAGAAGTTGTGAATTTAAAGCCTTCTAAAGAGCATTTTTAAGACACAACTTTTTAAATTTGCATGAAGTTTAGTTTATACATTTTTCTAGTATTTTTAATAATTAGCAACTTGCAATTAGAAAGTTTTGAAGCAAGAAAGTGTGGAGAATTTTAAACATGTATTTTAATCTTTTAATAGTGAAAGTTGCTTTCATAAACTTTTCTCAGAACGGTATTTTTAATAAAATGCTGAAACTTGAAATGTGGTTTCTCAAAAAGTTCTTAAAATATTTTGTTCAAAATTATTATGAATGCTTTTGATAGTATTTACTAGTGAATGACCTAAAAACTTTAAATTTGGATAATTTTTAATGATGACTCATAGTTAGATATAAAGGTAATGAAAATTCGTTAAAAATTCAATGTGTATGATTTTGAAAGACCAAAATGTTTTACCAAATATAAATTAAGCAAAGATTTTAGGTGATTCACTAGTCCAGTGTATAAGAAATATGTTGCATCAAAAAATACTGAAATAATTTAATTTACTAAAAAATTAGACCTTTCGAAAAAACCCTATTTTTTTTACTAAATTTTCTTCATTTATTAGAAATTTTATAAAAACTTCTCCAGGAATAAATTTTTTAAGTGCAATTCTCTATGATAATATAAAAAATATATCTATAAATGTAAAAGCATGAACTAGTTTCTGTGTTTAAAGAAAAAAATTCTCTAAACGTAGACGGATACCTTAACCTTTTCACGGAGGATGTTTCTTCATAATCATATAAATAAAAACGGGAGTCTTAGATTGAATGCTTTACTCCTTATAAGCAATTTCTTTAATTTTGCTACTTTTCACAACAGTAATCAGGAGGGAAGCGGAAGAGGATATTTTTAGAGTGAGCTGAAAAGTAATCCTACAAAAGCAGGACAGATATAAGTATTTAATAGTGCTGGTGATATCCGTCCCGTATGAGAGCTAAACAATGGACTTGGAGAAAATGAAGTGTTTGGAGTATATTTCAACAATGTCCATGCTTTTGGGACTTGCACGTAGAGATGTAAAAAAACCCGAAATTTTGAAGAGGTGGGAATAAACCCTGGAATTTTGGGGAATAAACCCGGAATTTTGGGAACTTTGGGAAGAAATCATTTTAACAATGTTTACATTTAGTTTTTCAACACTGGCTATTTAAGAACTAGCATATTATTTCTAAGAGATTTTTTTTTTTACTTTTGGCAACATATATATATATATATATATATATATATATATATATATATATATATATATATATATATATATACATTCAAGAAATAATAGCAATGAGCATTTTAATGATTTTACAGGAGTACTTATGTAATTAATTACCCTGTTTGTCTTATCAAACACATAACTGGTTGCTTTGATTTTAATTGCTAATATAATAATTATATACATTATTTTTGATAATTATTTATTATGTAAATTGCTTTATGCTAAACTTTTTCCCCTCCATTTATATCTTTAAATTTAAAATAACAGTTTATTATTTTTTGTAATGCATATATCATTTAATGTGTAATCAAATGACACTTTTGCATTTAGTGTTAATTCACACACACACACATACACAAACACACACACATATATATATATATATATATATATATATATATATATATATATATATATATATATATATATATATATATATATATATATATATATATAGGGAGAGCGAGAAAGAGAGAGTGATGTTATCCAAGAAAAATAAGGATTTATGGGTTTTGTGACACTACAGATTATTGCCTAATATTTATGTAATAATAAAAATATTGGATATTTCTCAAAGGAAAAATATACTCTTACTTTCATGCTAAACATGATACTTTGCCAAATATAGTTAGTTAATCCCAATTATTCAATTTTTTTTCATAGCATATAATAGTTAAATTTTGTGGCAATATCAACTTTAGAGGTCTACAACAAAGACAGAAAAAATGGTGGTTCTCATTGTGTCATAGGAATTGGCGATTTCAAAATACTTCAAAATTCCCATGTTTGGGAAATTTTCAAAATTCCCTTCCCAAAAAACCCGGTTTTTTCCCGGGTTTAAACCGTTTTTTTTCCACTGCTCACAACTCTACTTGCACGGCGTGGTCGCAATATCGATCTCTCGTCTTCAAACGGTTAATAAAACACTACATATATTTCCATAGTGAAGTAAAAAAAAATTACATCGTAATTACAATATACAGAAAATGCAGTGCAGTGAAGGCGAGCAAACAGGGACAAACTGCAGCTACCAACCACAGACATAGATGACGTTTTGACTGGGCTGCAAGGAGCCTATCTCTTAAGTCTAGATTTATAAGTTCAACGGATCCCAATATAATTAAAGACTGAGATAGTTTATTCGTATATTTTAATGTACATTTTCTAAAATTAACGTATTCTTATTACCTCAAGTAGTTTGCTATATTTTGCGCTGCGTAAGAGAAGCTATGCATCGTCATTAGTAATAACAGTAAAAATGAATTTTACATGAAGTATGAAGTACAATTGAATGCGATAGTTAAAAAAGCAATAAATCTCACAAAAGCTTGTCCAAAGACCATCTTCGTAAATTACTTAAAAACTAAGATAGAAATTAAACAATTCAATACTAAAGTAGCTAGTCAGTATGCAGTGAAACTATAAAAGTTAAAAAAAAAAACTTGATTCATGTCCTTTTATTAAATAGGTATTTCAGGATTACCAGGTTTACCCGGGGATCAAGGTTTTCCAGGAAAACAGGGACTACCGGGTTTGCCAGGAGAAAGAGGAGACGACGGTTTCCCTGGATTACCAGGGCCAAGAGGATTTGATGGCTTACCAGGGCAGAAAGGAGAAAGAGGACTATCAGGATTTCCGGGAGTTAAAGGTGAAGCAGGATATCCAGGAAAACCAGGACCATTGGGACTTATCGGACCTCCAGGTCTTCCAGGTGAGAAGCTTTTTGATATAAGAGCAGATGTTTAAAGGTATAATTTCAGCATTATTATTATTTTCTGAATGAAATTTAAAAAACAAAGCTTATTCCCTTCATCTAGAACACTAGGGTCCATTGTTTGGGTCCTACTGAGGTGATTAATAGCAGCTGATCCTATCACTTTTTGTGTCAATAGTGTCATGCAAAATTGTACTGAAAATTATCGGTAGTTTTATGAATAATGAAAATGCAATCTCACGTCTCCATGACAATGCGAGACTGCAAGCAGCAAAATATGGATATGAACTTCTAAAAAAATTTAGGGGGAGAGTATGCCTTATACCTTTAGATCTTTCACTTTGTGTCGTCCTTGTTTTTGGTTATGAAATAAAAACTTTCAAAACGACGATACCACTCATATAGCGAGATGAAACTTGCCATGCCACTCAAAATGGTTATTGAATGTTAGATGGGATTTCTTTACAAAAAACGTTGAAAACCTTGTACCATGCCTCGATAAATGTTTGAATAATGGTGGTAATCACTCCAAAAAGTAGATTTTGCATGGAACATTAGGATACAAATAAAGTTATTGTACAGTTTCGATTCGTTTGCATAAGCGGTGTAACCAGCTTTTTGTCTGACACTAGTAGACAATGTTACTTGCAGGGAGAACTAGGAAAATTCCCACCCAACCTGCTTTATCAATCTAATCCGGTATTGAACTTCTGATTAGCGAAAAAGGTAAGTGTTCTTAAACAGAAGCGTCTTAACTACCTGAGCTATAGTTGGTCTATAGAACTTAAAAGTAGGATCGAACGTTTCATTAGAAAAAACGGAGATATAAAGAACTTTAAACGTCCAAATGCCAGTTTAACACATATAGAATTTCTAGAGTGCTTTTAATATGTCACTATATATTAAGTATTCTCGTTACTTATAAAAGAGCTATTTACACGTGATTTTGAAGATATATAAATATATAATTGGGGGAGGGCAATTATTAATAATTTAGAACAGAGGTATCCAACCTCTGAGTCACTTAGGAAGAAGACAAGATATTTTGGGCTATACAAATCAGAGTCGTAGCCAGAAATTATTTTCGGAAGGGGACCAAGGGAGAAAGATATCTTTATTTGTGAATGATACTTCAATTGATGAAAGACAAAGCACTGTATTTTCGGAATATAGTGCCGGAGTATAATGCTGTATTTCCGGCCAGCGGCCCAGGAAGACTTTTATGGTCTGAGCTTTTTTTAAGAGAATAACTGTTTATGTTCATGAACAGCTAGGCAGATAGCACACATACACACACACACGTGGGTCATTGTCTAACTACAAAATTCAACCAGTCCCCCAAATCCCTCCTCCTGCGTACGTCTTTGATACAAATTATTTTTAACACCAGTGGTAACTCGTGACTTCTAAAATTTATCCTCGGGGTGTGATCTTGACCTTTCTTTAGTACTTCACTTCTTGGGTGAATAAATTGAAGCTGTGGGCCACATGCGTCCCACGGTCCGCGAGTTGGACATTCCTGGTTTAGATATCAAAGATCGATAGTATGAAATTTTACATGTAAGTATAAAAGGAAAATCTTCAATTTGCACTAAGAAAATAACAAAAATGTAACCAGAATTTATGAAAAGGAACATTACAATTTTGCCTTCAAAAAACTGCTTGATGTACTATTTATCCATGCTTTCTTTATTTATAGTATTTTATTTCACGTTATCTGCATCTATTGTGGGTTCTTAATGTTAAATGGATTTATACCACGACGATTTCAAATCGGACTAAAACTTCCATGATTTTGATTGTGCTTCTTCCGAAGTTAGCTTCACTAATTACTTCCTGCTTTGTGTGTTTTTTGTAGGATTAAACGGCGCAGAAGGGTTACCAGGTCCAAAAGGTGAAAGAGGAGAGTCTGGACTACCAGGGAATCCAGGACTTCCAGGACTCAAGGGTGATGACGGATTGCCGGGATTAAATGGTCCTGTAGGGCCAAAAGGTAGTATAAACATAACATTTTGGTGTCTTTTTTCAAATCGTCCTTCAAAAATCCACTTTATAATTGGTGTTATTTTACTATTAAATTTCTGACAAAAAATTCCGCCCTTTTACAATGCAAGAAGGTATTGATAAAAAATGGTTTTGCAATATCTGTATGAGGACGTAATTGTAATAAATATGGTGAAAACAAACATATAAAATATTGAATAAAATAATATCAAAATGTAAAAGTTCAATTATTACAAAGAAATGATTCAGAAGATATTAATTTATACGATAATAGTCCAGAACTTATTTAAGTATTTGTCAGTGTAGTTAAAGATATCTCATCCTTATATATTTATTGCACAATGAGTACGATAGCCGCCGTAGTTTACAACTTTTATATAGAATATAAATAGCGATATCAGTTGCGTATCTCGATTATATAGTAATTGTTTCGAGTGTATAAAGTATCAAGATAAAAACTTATCTCAATGTGTATCCTCCATTAATACACAAAGTAACGATCCGTTACATGACCCGAACGAAAGAAGAGCGGAAGGTAACCTTTCGTAGCAGACAATTATTGTTAGCGGTCTGTAGAAACGCGCGGTCCGAACGAAGTCGTTTGTGTACCAGGTTTCCGTTAACAAAATAGAGCTAGTCACTTAAGGTGAAGTAAATTAAAAACTGTTAGTACGCCGGAGCCAGTGTGTCTACGTCTTTATGTCTATTGCTATCAAGAGACTCTGATTATAATTATATATCGAGTGACAGTGGGGTCCACTAATCCCCACATATAAACCAAGCTAATGGTGCCACTAATGTATTTAGGATGGTTGGTCGGTTAACTTAAAGAAGAACTTCGACCACATCTGGAAACGCCTCAACTGATCTAGGCGGGTCGTTTGACCGCAAAATTGCGTCACCTGGGATCTGGAAGGTTCCGAAAAGAATCACGCTAGGGGCAACCGGGATCCCTATATAAGAGGATTGGCTGAGCGGAGAGAAGAGTCTTAATCTTATCAAGAGCTGGCTTGACAAATGGAAAATTAAACTTAATACTGATAAATGCGAAGCTGTCATGTTCACTAGTAAACGCAATAGCACATATAACAACACTAAAATTTACATTGGAAACAGTGCTATCCCTTGGTCAAACACTGTTAAATACCTAGGAGTTATTCTCGATAAAAATCTCACTTGGAAACAACACACACACAATAATAAGAATAAATTTCGAGTTGCTAAACATGCCCTCTTCCCCTTAATTGCTCGAAATAGTAAATTGAACTTTAACAACAAGATGCTCATTTATAAAACTTATTTACTTCCCTTATTAACGTATGCAAGTCCCGCTAGGTCATATGCTGATAAAACTCATATTAAACCCTTATCTGCTGCACAAAATATTATTATTAGGCAAATCACTAATTCACCTTGGTATTTTCATAATTCTGAGATCCACAGGGAAATTGATCTCCCCACTCTTCCAAATTTTCTCAAAAAATTAGCCAATAACTTTTATTCTAACTTATGCTTTGATCATTTACTGGACTTAGCCCAATATGACCACGCGGACCCTGCAAACGCTAGGCGGCCCTTGGCCATTCTCAATAGAGATATTGAATAAATTTCATTGGCTCTCAGCAGCCAATCTCTTTTCTTCACTATAATCTCAATATCCGCACTTCCTAAAAGTCTGGACTCAGCTCGAAGCCTCTCGCTCCCATGCAGGATCAAGCTCTGACATACTCAAATTCTATTGGCTCTCAGGAACCAATAGAATTTCTCCTAGTAACAATCAGAATCCGTGCTATCGGAGTTGACGTTCTTGCAACTGAGATTCTTAATCAACGTAAACTTGATGTAAAAAAAAAAAAAGTATTATAGTGTAATTATCTAACAGAGTCCATTGAACTTATCGTAACTCATTTTTATACTGCCTGTTTTACTGTGTAACCCTTCACTGAACTCGTGTACCTTCGTCTATTGCTAGTATAATTTCTTAAATAATTTAATTCCTCTACCATCTTAACTAATTCCACATAGTAATTATTGTACTCAATTTCGTGTTTTAATGTCTGTTATCTCATTACCATACATGCAAGACAGAAATACTGACCTAGAGGGCCTGGCCCAGGAAGGTCAGTCAACGAGCTCCCGTGCGATGGAGAGAAGAGGTTTTTTTTTTTTTTTGTGTGTGTGTGTGTGGAGCTCGAGAAGAGTACACTTGTCTCTCGATTGCCGGAGCTTGCTTTTCTTCATAGACTGACAGCGTCTCTGCTTTCTGCTAGGAAGTCGACCTTCGACTTCGGGATCTCATTCCCGTTACATTTAATAATTTTTTACTTCGTGCTTTGAAGTAGGTCGCTGAGAGTGACACTTACTCTCATTTTTGGATCGTCTTGCATCTTTGGATTCTCAACGAACTCCAACGAGATAGGTGTTCTGAGCGTTTCGAGACTCAGTGTAGAAGTCAACTGTTTTCGGATCATCAGACCGGTAGATTATAGTGTCAGAGTCCCGTACCGGAACTAATTAGCGAACTGTTCCTGTGTTCGAGAATTACTAGCTTCACACGAGGTTGCACGTGTTTTATATTTTTAATGTTTATCTCAGCACGAGAGCTCAGAAGTAATTGAATTTACTGGATCCTGTACATAGATGTATATAATTATTTCCATGAATAAATCATTTAATCATGATTAAATAGATGTTCAATCTGTATCCTTAACGGTCTCGCCTGCCCTTACTCCAGTACGTCACAACAGCAAGGATTTTTAACATACTTCCATGCTAAAATCCTGATAAATAACCCAATATATATACAATACCAACTAAATGCTATATCAAATTAAGATAGAATCATCTCATGTACTCTCAATAATTCAACTTTGAAAGTACAAAACATTTGTCATAAGATAAGGAAATGAAAATAGCATAATAAAGTTTCATTGATGAAACCTAAGACAATTTTGTAGCATATTCTTTGAAGTTCGTTATTAACTTTACCCAAATAAAATAAATTTTCAGGTGTTGATGGCTTAGAAGGAGAAAAAGGAGATCGGGCAGACGTACCTCCTGAGGAATTGAGACGAGGTGAAAAGGGGGATCGAGGTTTGCCTGGATTACCAGGTTTACCGGGACTGAGGGGACCAAAGGGCAATGCTGGAGGACTGGGATTTCCAGGTAAGTAAAGAAACCTTTCATTTGTTGCAGTTTTTAATATCAAATTTTCGACTCTTTGCATGTTAAATCTCTAGGGTGGAACTTAAGTATGTGCTGGGGGCAATGCCAAATTAAATATACATGCGCATGCCATTCATTTTCATGCTGCTCGTGAAAATGAAGTTTAGGACTTATTATTATAGAAAATGTTTTATTTTATGAAACAAAACTGCATCGAGAAATATAATATTTCATTTATAGATATAATTTTCCACGATAGTCTAGAAACCTTTGTAACAGGATAACTACAAAATTACCTAATATGTGCTAGCTTATTCTTTCCCCTAATGACGACAAATTTATTATATTACTATTTTATTGCAGAGTTATTATTGTAGAACTATTGATGTTCTCGAATATTACATTGCTCCTTTCAGCCGCAATAACCTTTCACCGGTTCTTTGGTGAAACTATATGGCGGCAGACACAGTTCAGTGTATTCATATGGTATGCTCTAAAATTTTAGAACAGAGGCGAATGCAGATTGACAAATAGAAAAGAGTCCTCTTAAATGATTGGCTTAAAGGAATTTTATTTATTTTCTATTCCTTGCTGACTTTGTCAGAAAAATACCAGTTCTCGACATGACACAAAGATAAGAAAAAGCAAAATGGCTAAAAAAAATACTCGTTTTTTAAATGATGCGGGTGATCTCTCCCCCAATTTCCGCCAAAATGATGCGCACTCAACACCTCGCATGGCGAGGTCAGTGGAAAAATCCCGCCAGCGGGAACCCAAGACGATCGCCAAAACGTAGCGTGAGTAGGAAGAACAGCCTAGGAATCTTATGGAGCCAAGCAACGCTGAAGCTGGACAAATGGTGAAAGATGGGGAGATCAAAACGGCTACCCACGGATGGTCAGCGCGGGAAGATTCAAGGTGACTTGGACATGGACAAGCCCCATTCCATAAAATGAAGGACCAGGAAGCCGGCAATTCCTGCATTCCCTTTTAAATAGAATGTGGCTATACCACATTTATAAAAGTAAATAAATAAATAAAGGACTTACTCTGATGAGTTGAAATTGTTATGAACTTACGAATCCACCCTTCTATCTCTTTGCTCTTTTATGTGTTTATTTTTCGCTCGTTGTCATTTTTGTACTTACTGACAGAAGCCTCTGGATTGACGGGCTCGGCCCATAGGGTCCAGTTGCATCACCACCTTTGATGCCTTTGATCAGTTGAAATTAGATTACCACTTTTTGAGTTATTAATAATCTCATTCTTCCTCACATTCGTCATCATTGTACTTAATTGGTGAACTTTTATTACAGGAAAGCACGTGTTCCTGAAAAAGAATCATAGATTTATTTTTTTAATTACTCTCTAAAGGCATTCTCACATGCATGCATGAAACTTTAGTAGTATTCATTGCTTACGTCTAGTTAACAGAACTGCAAGTATGGAGGGCTGCCGTCTCTTCAGAGACTAGTTATTTACCGTATTTATTGATGTTTAATGCATCTTTTAGGCAAAAAC
This sequence comes from Pardosa pseudoannulata, assembly GCA_032207245.1. Classification (NCBI taxonomy): domain Eukaryota; kingdom Metazoa; phylum Arthropoda; class Arachnida; order Araneae; family Lycosidae; genus Pardosa; species Pardosa pseudoannulata. The sequence goes on from CM063498.1 coordinate 12,443,335, forward strand.
TAAGTGTGCTCGTTATACCCGGAATTAACTTTACTACTTCCTCCAGTTCTATGATATACGTATGAATGAAGATGTTATTCAAGGAAAAAAAATAAAAAGGGAAAAATCTTACTCATTAGAAGCATTGCTAGTTGTTTTTTCCCTTCTATATTCCCTTACACCCTTTTATACGATAGTGCTGACAAATCTAATTATTAACTTTAAACGCCAAATATCCGCCAAATTCTAAGTATGGTTTTCCCTTTAGCATACGAAACTATAGGGAACTCGAATACTGTAATAAAACTAGATCGCGTTTCTATCTTGCTCACACGTTGCCACAAAATACTCTTTCTTATTGAACAAAGAAAATGCAAACCCATTTATATCATACCTGTTTAAGGAGGTAGTGTACGAGGTTTTCAGTTTCAGACCTCAAGGTCATTTCAGTGTAACCGAAGCCCTCCCAATGATTTCAGACGACCGAGTATAAGCTTGAAGGATTTCGCTAGAAAACGGAATAGTCTGACGAATTACACTAAAACAGTATTAGAAGTTGACTCATTTGGTCTCAGCAGCAATTGCTTTTCTATCTGGGAAGAACAGGGTACAATTTATGCAGAATAAATATGGTATGCCAAACGTATCATACACTTATCATGAATGTTGATGATAAATGGAAAGTCCGTAAATAGTTGGGTTGCCACGAAAGCTTGGTGCCTTTCCTTTTAAGCTGTAAATAGTGGGTATCTGCCAGGTTTCGAAATTGAATCACTTGCTGGGTACGTTCATAATTGAAAATTTGAAGATTCTGTGGTTTATGCCTGGCCATACAGTAGGAACTTTCCTTAACACATGCATCATCTTTTCCAAAGCAATATTTCTCATGACGACTTTCTTTTTTACTACAGTAGATTTTAGATTATTGGTTCTTAACGGCGTGATACCATCCCCCTATGGGCGGTAAGTCGATGGTGATGGGCAATGAACTTGTTTTGGGTGGTAATAGGGCGATGTGAGAATGTTTTGATTTCCAAACCTAACTTTAAATATATCCAATTAAATATATTGGATTTATTATCTAATTTACATGGTTTTTATCAGTAAAACTACGGTACCAGAACCATTAATTTTCACCCCCTAAGTACTTATGTGTGAAATATAGTCGACATTCAGAAAAATATATTTTATCAACTGTATTCATTTGAGCGCTGCTTGAGCATGTCTCAGTAACACAAATTAGGTCTGTAATTCGGTTGAAGAAAATTACTTAATCATTTTGTCTCTTATAATCCAGTACTTCTCCCTCCGTACACTTTACGGGATTTTTACAAAGGGGACGTTGAATACATTTTGGTCCCTTAGGGGTGGCAGCTCAAAAAAATGTTGAGAACTATTGTGTTAGATTAACCGGGATTGACGGCAATGCCTCGTTTCAAATAATAAAATGTAAGCAAATTTTGATGATTTATTTTAAGGTTAGAAATCGTATTATTGTATACTAGGACATTAATAATTTATTTAACACAAAATAATTAAAAAAAATTTTTTTCATTTATATTTACAATCATTGAAATTAAAAAAAGACAGCGAGAGAGAAATGCAGTTTATCTTATTATTTTGTGACAAGTGAAATGATGAAAGTATTGTTTCGTTTTTTAATTACTTTTCAACAAATTATACTACGCAAATTTCTCAACATCGTTTTTTCATCAAGTATGCTACTTTCAGTTTCTTTTTCTGTCATTAAGTAACGTTTTAGTGTGTACTAATGCTTTACAAGTGACCTAAATTTTCATTAGTTTCACAAGGTTTTCACCACTTTTAGAACATTCTTTGAAAAGCAAACGATGCACAATACAATGTCATCGTCACTTAAAACTTCGCAACATTCCAATTGAGAATTTTCATTAATCGATTGTTGCATTGCTTTTTCGCCATTTTCAGAACAGCCCAACATTTTAAAATTTTTAAGCTATTCCTCTCCAAAACAAACTGGCGAGTTCAATACAATAGAATAGGCTGAAAAAAAAATGCGGTCTTCACAAATGAGCATTCTACGTTTGCATTTTTACCCTTGTTTATTATTATTTCCAATATAGGGGCACTTGATCTTATAGCATTCGCCACTATATTGGGTTCTCGCAATTTAGAAGTACACACAAAGCAGACGACCTCCTCCCCAGGGTTAAATTGCCAGAGGTATCGTTTGAGAACCGATTTTACGTACCCCAGCCGCCATTAATGGACAAGGAGCATCTTTGGCTTGCTCGAGTCTCGAACTTGCAACCCTCTAGTTCTGAGATCGATGCCTTTGTCGACTGAGTTGCCACCGCAAATTTCTCCCCCTATTTTTGGTCGTCCCTTGTTAATCGAGAAGTATACCGCATTATTGAAATCAGAGTTCTTCACCTAGACAGGATATCAGATTTAACTTCTTGAATATGTAACTTCTCAATAAGAATTTTTAGCATTATGCACTAGTCTTTTGTGCAAGTATGCAATCTGTTTCACACGACAGCATTAACACATTGTGTGCGGGTACATTTAGCAGCGGAATTGTATCGGGAGCGGCCGTTTTATGCGCGTAAATTTAGTTATTCAGTTAAATCTCAATAGATCGAAAATTATTTAATTTTTTAACCAACTTTTTGTATTTTATATTGAAATATATAGACAAATAAACAAATATACATATAAATACAAACATATATATATATATATATATATATATATATATATATATATATATATATATATATATAATATCATTTTCGAAAGGATAAATAAAAAGTTAATTTTAAATGTAAATTGATTTTTTTAACTAACCTTCCTTTCTGTGGTTCCGCATCGACTGATATAAAAACTAGTTTTTATTTGTCTAAATTTTTCCAGAATCTATGTAATAGACAAGAATATTCGGCTTCGTTTTCCTGTATATACCGTTATTTTTGTACCCACAAACAAACCATGTTGTTACACTAACCCGTACTAGTACGTGTCCCGCATACAATGTGTTGATTATTACTAATTTCTCTACTCTTTGCTTGCATTTCTCCCTAAAATTTAAGAACCTGATGCTTGAAAATTTTCCTTTATACAAGACAAATTTGCATTTGTATTGAAATTTTACAAGCCTAGAAGTTGAAACAACTTAGAGTGGAATATATTTCAAAGAAAAATATTTTTGGAGAACATATGCAAATGTATTTACATATTTGCAAGTATAACTTGGAGTGGGGTGAAAATCTCATTTATTAAAATGAACATTTCAAAAATTAGAAACAATAAGTTATTGTAGTTTTTCCACCTCAACCTGAGTAACACTTTATTGTTAATCTGAACTATAATGTACTTAGATATTTATCAAATTATAATCTCTTTAATGAAGGGGAAAAGTACTACTTGACTTGAATCCTTTTCATGATAGCAACTTTTGCTTAGGCATAAGTTTTCTTTTATTTATAATAAATAACTTACACTATGTACTATTACATTAACAACTATTCTAAAAAATAAAACTATATAATCAATAAATAGAGATGAATAACATGCTCTTTCATGTTAAATGAATGAAGTTCCCAAACTGTAGCTTTTTAATAAGAAACATACAAACTATTCTTTAAAAAAGAAAAAAAAGAAACGTGTTTTTTATTTATATCAAGATTGATTTATTTTCAATGCGGAGTTGTTCTCTTTTAAAATATAACTGTTCCTGTGATATTTAACCCTTTTTTATTTGAAATAATTCCTATTTTCTTTTCAATAAATTTTATCAAGTTTTCAACTAATTCTAGAACTGTATCAAAATTTCTTAACTATTGTTACTACTTACACAGCCTTTCATCCCTTATGTGGGTAAACAATCTGATGATCAAGCATGCTTGAAAACTAAACACTAGGGGTTCCACGTAAGGTTGACCACCTAACCAGAACATAGGCTTCATACCCTAGGACCCTTGGAAACAGAGATTGGCACTGTAAACCCTGGTGTCACAACTTGAAATTTTTTTTTTTTTTTTTTTTTTTTTTAAGAACTAAATAAAACATGTTAATGAATCAGTTGGCTGTATGCTTGGTACACCTATCAAATGATCCTACAAAACCTGAAATTACCATGTATCTTTACCTAGAAAGTTTCCCAATTTTAATGCTTCTATTACTGTTTCCTTTCTTGTACAGGACTTAAAGGTAATCCAGGACTAGAGGGCTTACCAGGATCAGTTGGGCCACCTGGTCCCCAAGGTCCAAAAGGAGACAGGGGCTTCAATGGTCTACCAGGACAACCAGGAACTCCAGGACTAAGAGGAGAGCCTGGTGTGCCAGGAGTTCCAGGAAGACCTGGTGGAGAGAAGTCTATGGGAATGCTTGTAGTACGACACAGTCAATCATATAATATTCCACAATGTCCTAGAGGAATGCCCAAACTATGGGATGGATACAGTTTATTGTACATAGAAGGGAATGAGAAGTCCCATAACCAAGATCTAGGTAAGTTTTACTGTACAGTGAAATACTATATTGTATTAATTTTGATTTAGTGGCAAATGTAGTTCAATAATCTGCTTTTAATCTACATTATAATTTATTTCTTATGATGAAATTACTTTTGTTAAAAGATAAAATGATGAAATATAAGTGTCTAACAAGCTAGAGGAGGATAAACCTGTATTTATTGTACTGCTTTTTTTTTCTAACAGCAGTATGCAAAAGTATTCTTGCTGAGAAAAACCTTTTAAATATATTTTAAAGATAATATACAATTAAATATTTGTTCTCTTAGACATTACAGGAGTGACTGTGTGTCTAAGTACAAAAAAACCCCTTTAAATTTATATCTACATAATCAAAAACATAGAACTAAAAAAAGTAAATTACATATAACAAATAATTGCATGTTACTAATATCAGATTTAAAATATAGTTAGTACATTTCAAGCAGTGATTTTAATTGTTAGTAAATTAAAGCAGTAACTGCTTTAATTTTAACAATTAAAATAAAAAAAAATTACCAAACTTCTTTTGCAAAATCTCATTTTTAGATATTAAACAAATTAGCCTTCTTAGAATTAGAATTTTTAAATCTTGAATATCCAATACATTTTATTTGTAATAAATCTGTTCTCTTACAATAAGCACTAGACAAAACTATATGCAGAAGTAAAATATCACCCCCTTCATCACAAACACCCACAATAGTAATACTATACTTTTGCAAATCAATCAACACCCGTTCAAAGGTTAAAACTTGTAGATCAGCAAAGCACCTATTCTCTTCTACCCCCATGATGACCGGAAATGCTGACTGTAGTAGAATACTCACTCTGCAGCTGAAACACAAACAATAACGAAAGTTTGATGAGAAGTCTTTTTAATTTAATTTTGTTCTGCTTTTTGAATTAAAACAACCATAGTGGAATGAATTCAACCCAGAAGGATAATTGAAACAACCTAGAATTTTGGAGTACCCTGGAAGTACAATCATCCCAGTATATTGTAATAATTTTGATTTGGTGACAAATGTTATTCAATAATGTTTTTCATCTGTGTTATAATTTATTTCTTAGAATGAAATTACTTTTGTTCTGATATAGATAAAATATGTGTCCAACAAGCTAGAGAATGATAATCCTATATTTATTGTACTGCTTTTTTTTAACAGTATGCAAAAGTATTCTTGCTGAAAAAAGCATCTTAAATAGGTTAATAATTCTATAATTAAATATTTGTTCTCTTAGACATTATAATTTCCGAAATATTTAATTAATTTATTTTTTTTTCCTTTAGGCTTCGCCGGATCGTGCATAAAGCGATTCAGTACAATGCCATTCTTATTCTGTGACTTTAATAGTGTGTGTAATTATGCGAATCGGGATGACAAGTCATACTGGTTATCAACAAATGCTCCCCTTCCAATGATGCCAGTTGATCAAGATATGATTCAGGAGTACATTAGTAGATGTGTTGTGTGTGAAACACCTGCCAATGTCATAGCTGTCCACAGTCAATCTTTGGACATACCAAACTGTCCTCGAGGCTGGAATTCCTTATGGGTTGGATACAGTTTTGCCATGGTAAGAATTAAACTATGTTGAATAAGCATTTTCAAATATGTTAATTTTAATAACAAAAGGCTGGGGGTAAAAGATTAGCATTTTCTTTTAGTCAATTAAATATTTTTTTGAAACATGATTTTGGTTATGAAGTGCATATGGTTATGAAGTGGTTTAGTTACTGCATATTTACATGTATAAACTGACAATTTTTCTAAAGACCTAAATTGTGGAGAGAGGCTTATATACCAATCCATGGAAAAGAGGTAATAACTGTGTTTTTTTTTTATGTTGGCAACAAAAAGTTACCAGATCAGCAAAAATTAACAAAATGGTAATATATATATATAAACAGAACAGATCACAAAAAATACATAAAAAAAATACAAAAGTTGAAAAATGAATTTTAAATGACTCTTATCTGTTATAATTGCTCCAAAACAACAGTACTACAACAGTGGCAGATTGGCTAATCTTTTAATAAACACAATTCTGCATAAGCCAAAAGTAATCAATAAATTGCCAAACACAGTATTTTTTCTTTTTAGCTTCTATTGCTTAAATTTATGAAAAAGCTATCTTTATATAGGGTTACCAAAATTGAAATGTATTGTTAGCACTAAGTAAAAATACCATTAGCCGCATGGTCTAGCCCACTATTATCAAACTGTGTGTAGTAACAGTAATCTAGATAAGTTAGTGTAAAATTGTGAAGTTAATTAAGAGAATATAAAATTAATTAAAACTTAAAATGTAAGTTGTTTTTCCTCACCACATTTGAGACAAGCTGAGATGTTACTGTCTAGAGGTGTGACAAATCCTCTATTTCTGTGGTACTTAAATTGGATGCCATGGCGAAAAAGGTTTGTGAAGTGTTAGCATAGCATTTTAATTTAACCCTAAGCATTTCGCACCTAATTTTTTGCCCACCTGATTATGTCTTCAAACGGGTATGCATGTGTTATGAGGTCAGATTTTTATCTGAAACTTTTAATTAACAATTGTAATAAATGATTTTTTATATAGATCTAAATCACTTCATAATAGGTGCACATCTGATTGAAGACAAAATCAAGTGGGCAGAAAATTATGTGCATAACACTTAGAGGGTTAAAGCAATTTGATTGGAAAATACATCTCCAGTTTTATCTGCTTGGCAACATATTTGAATTTTTATAAATTGTTTTTTCACTTCAGCTTACATACAGGTTTTGAACTTTGGGTAAATTTTTGAAGAAAAATCAGACCCTTAGCTTATATTTGAAAATATATAGTAACTTTAAATCTAATATTTTCCATACATATAAAATTTAAATTATATGAATTCATGTTTTCTTCTTAGCATACGGCAGCTGGTGCAGAAGGTGGTGGACAATCATTGTCAAGTCCTGGAAGTTGTTTAGAAGACTTTAGGGCTACTCCATTTATAGAATGTAATGGTGCACGAGGAACATGCCATTACTTTTCAAACAAATATAGCTTTTGGTTAACAAGTATTGAAGATGAAGAGCAATTTGAACGCCCAGTTAGTACAACATTAAAAGCTGGAGATTTGAGAACAAGAGTTAGTCGGTGCAATGTGTGCATTAAAAGCACAATATTAACGTGATCATCCATTGCTCTTTACAGTTAAAGACATTGTTACAAAAAATGTTATAAACAGAAAATCTTGAATATTACCAAGTTCTTTGATAAAGTACACTATCGACTTAAGTACATTGAGTTTTGAAATGAATATTTTATCATTCATGGATAAAAAAAAAGTATGATTTCTTCTGCTTCCACATTAAAAGAGGTGAAAACAAAAACAAGAGCACATTTTATATTGGAACCCCATCAACAAAATATGAAAAGATTTTTAAAATGTTTATATATATTAGTTTTTTGAGGGATATTTCCAAAAGAGAGATATGTTCTCTGAAAAAATTATAAATCCCTATAATATTTTGAATATGCAAGAATATATAAATTTTAAAATTGTGACTTTCTTCTGAAGGTTATACTTTTCTATTAATGCACAGATTTTAAGCATTTTGGAATATCTTCTGCAATGAAAATAATACAAAACATGAACAACTAAAAACATTAGAATGTTTTTAACCAAAAAGATAATACTTAATAAAATGTTGTCTTAAAAAAGGACTTTAGTAAGTGAAAATGATAGTTATACTAGAATAAGTTACTCGTAATATAAATCTTTGGTAATGTTCTCGATTTGACTGAATACTGCCAGCAGGCTAGAATCTAAACTGGAATGATACAAAAGGACTTTATATGTTATACATAGGAAAAGTTGGAATGGACCATGGCCATAAAATCTGCATTTATACTGATACTGTTTTTTCTAGCCTGCAAACCTTTTATAAAGCTGCCATGTTACAGTTTATGCATCTAGTCGCTTTATAGCTAAAGAGAACTTTTCATAATAAAACAATATATGCTCAAATGTACTTAATATAGCTAAAGAAACTGAAGAAATGGACAATGCATGTTAAGTACAGAAAAAAAAATCTAAAAAAGGAGGTTTGCTTGAATTCAAAATTTTTATAAGAAAACTCTGCCAAAGAGTTTTGTGGCATTTAAAATGTTTTATATCACTAATTAATACAATGCTTTAGATAAATGTTTTACTCACAAAAGATTAACATTCATTGGCTAACTAAAATGAAGAAGAAATAGTTTAATAAAAATATTTTTAAATTCATGTAACAATTTCTCTAAATAACATTCACTTTTTATGTTAAGTATGTAATAAATGAACAGAACAGAAGGTATGTCTTTTTTTTTATAAGTAGTACTAGCAAATTATTTAAGATTCTAATTGTGTTAGCATTATTTTTACTTAGAATGTCATTACCCATGGACTTGTGCTGTTATAATCCCATTTCAAGAGAAAAATCACTTTAAACCTTTTCATACATATATAATACTACTTTTGAAAGAGAAAATAAGTTCTTAAATTGAAATAACTGCCTGATTTTTTTATCACCTATAGTTTATATGAAATTAGGCAAAACTGGATAGCTTCTAATTTTTTATAGCTATCTTGTTTTGTTTCAAAGGGGCATTTATAACATATCAAAATGCTTCTAGAATATCTTTAGACTTGCTCAGAAACCATAAAGCATTCTTAATATAAAATTAAGCTATAAAATGTAAATACACAATCTTTTTTTTAAGTAAAGACATATGTTTAGAAAAACCCTTTTATTTTAAATTAAAATATTTTATTTGGAGGTAAATGGAATATTTCTTTTTCTGAATAGCTTTATTTACAACTGCAAAATTCAATGCAATTTCTGTTATTTGCTTAATTAGCATAAAATGCTTTAGTTTTGTTTTATTGAAATAAGTATACATACTAGTTTACTATTAACTATTATATTATACTAGTTAACTATTAAATATTAAATTATGACATAATAGCATAAATTGCTATCATTGAATAAGGTATATAATGAATGTACTATCTGGATAAATATATCTTTTGAATAATAGAATTTCATGGTACTTAATGCAATATGATGTACTCTGTTTCTATAGCAAATTATTTTGAACAATCTTATCCATGAACTTGATTAAATCTATAATTTTTTTAGCAATTTACTTTTCATGCATATTCTGTTTTTATATAAGTGTATTAATATTGAGTTCTCTAAACTTTCTGTTTTAAACATTTAAAACTATATACCTAGAATATTTTTAAAAGTGTATATTGGAAAAATAAATATACTTAAACAGATTTCAAAATTTTAATGTAAAATGTAAAAAATTTCAATAATAAATAAATAACTAAAGACAGTTATTCTTAATAATCACCTGTACTTAAACACATAAAATTGCTACTGAGACAAGAGCAACAGCATGAGGTTTTATACATGCAGAGTTACATGTAAATATTATTTTATACAGTTATGAGATAAAGCTGTTAAATGCTTGTACCATTAATCTTATACCAGATGGTATAGGTTGTACTATAAAATTCTGGGACTAAAAATAAAACAAAAAAGCAGCATCCCCAAAGAAAAATGTAGTTAATTTAAAAAAAAAAATTTTTTTAAGTATTGAAATAGGCAATAATTATAAATGAATAATTTTATATTGAAATTTAGTATTCTTTACATTAATGCTAAACTTCAATACAGATATACTTATTTTCAACAAGAAAGACCTCATTTGAATAAATGAAAAAAAAGGCACACATGTTCCTGCCAAACTGTTTTGCCTGTAAACTAAAACACTAAGTGAACAGATTGTAGTTATATTTTATTTACAATATTTTAAGCTATAATGCAAGAAAAAATATATTATAGGACTGAATGCCTGGTTGTACTAAAATATACATTAAAATGAACTTATGACAGCAAAAATTAGCAAAGAAACTTTTTTTTTTCAACTTGATTGCCTTATAAAAACAAAATAATTCATTTTTGATATTATATACACATATATAACTCAGATTCAAGTGCTAATGGTATTGTGCAGATTTAGAATAAACTATTTGGTATAGCTTTAAATTTGTGAAGTTACTTTGCTTACAGTAAATTAATTTTATTTAAACAAAGATACTTGAGGTCTGACATGGCAATCAAATAGATAATTAAAAATTTTAATATATTTATGCATATTTACAAATTTCTGAATTCTTCCCTAATATATTTCTGAAAATTAAAATATATTCTTTGAGAGGGGATGTGTGGGTAACACTACAATTTAAATTAGTATATTCTTTACCTGAGAAATAAAAAGTAACCTTGTTTATTTTTATAAGGTGGGGTAAATTAAAAAAAAAATGCATTTTAAAATGTAAAACTTTTTCAAGCATTTTTTGTATGATAATTAATCTAAAATTTCCAAAATTATTTAACCTTTTTTTACTTTCATATAAAAAATATATTAAAAGAGAAAGACATTAAAAACAATATCTGTAAATGAAGATAAGATTTTAAAACACAGTAATTGAATAAAATCTACATAGGTCCTTCTTCATATTATGTACAGAAGGTGGAGGACATTTTCTACATATACTATTAGCCAACTTTTTCAACCCATTGATGAACTTGCTTTAAAAACTGTAGAATAAGGCAAGAATACAGTTAAATGTGCCATCTGATAGCTATTTTTAGATAAGAAAAATATCTTTAACTACATTTGAAACTCATTCATTGACACATAGCAAATAGTATTAACATTACCAGAAACTACAATGTTACCCACTGTATACCAGTCGCTGTCATACATGTTATTAAAAGAATATATAATTTTTTTTCTCCTTTAAAATGTCAGAAAAGTATAAATCTGCTTACATGCAGCAAAGCTAATTAAAAAAAAAAAGACAATTGCTCTCTCGATAGAAAATAAAAATTCAAAATATCTTTAATTGGAAATAAAAACTGGTACTATTATAATTGCATTTAATAGCTATAAAGCAACATAAAAAATTCAAAATTTAAGCATATAATTGCTCAAGCTTTTCATATTTTTTATAAATGGAAGATAAAATAAGTACTTTACATGACAGCTTTATATATATTTAAGAGATTTAAGTTCTCTGTTCAATAATAGAGCTTTTATGGAAAAATTGAAGTTTTGTTTAGTTTTTAGTCCAAAGTATGAAATAAATATTATATAATGGAAAATAAATGAAAATACTAAATCACTGATATATAAAATTTTATACATTTATTTACAAAACTACTTAATCTATCAATGTACAATGAAACTCCTATGAGCTGCATGAATGTTCAAATATACACTTGTAGTAGAAATCCTTTATTACTGATAAAATTTGCCTTTTCTCTCATTGAAATAAATGTCCCAGAAAATTGCAAAATTCACTCTAAGAATTGTTTTAACTGAATAAATTGTAATTTCAAAAATATTTTAAATTTTATATCAATGCAAAATCATGCACAGCTGTTTTAAGAAATAAAAATAAATTTTGGAATTAATATATTTGACCAAGACAAGTGTTCTTGGATAATACAATACATTCTTTTAGCTACATCAGCACTGATTACAATAATATTTAAGAATAGTAATAATAGTATATAGTTTAAAAGTTTATATGATGTCCAATAGCATTTCATAACTAATGAAATTACAAATTACACAGTTAAAAACTCTCTATTAGCAGAGAAATATTAGGAAAGTCATCTATCTTAAAATCTAAGTAAAAGAAAAAGTTGAAGAATAAAATATTTTAGCATGCACACAGATGCAAATAAATTATTCTAATTTATATAAAATCACTGATGAACAGAATCTCTAAAATAAAATGAATTATTTTAATATACACATAAAAATATGTATATAAATTTAAGTTATCAAATTTAAATAAAATCCTTGAATTTTAAACCAATGTTTTTATTTAAATATGACAACATTAATCTGTATGCAATTAATAACAATATTGATGAAAAAAGAAAAAAATACTGACTAGATTTCAAGTGAAAATAAATGAATGTTTCTTCCTTAAATAAAAATTAAATATAATTGCTACAATTTTCAGTCAGAATAATTAGTATTAAGTTAACTTTATAAGTTTAACAAAATGTCCATTTTATTTCCTTCTGAATTATAACAATATTTACTAATGTGAATAATATTCGCGATTTTAATCTCAAAGATTATTCCTTTTTTTTTAGATGAAACTAAAACAACATTTAAACTTTGAAGTAGCTTCATGTATTTAGAGAAAATACCTAAATTGTAAATGATTTAAATTTCCCTTTTTGTTAAAAATAATCCAATTTAATTAAAAACATTTAAATAATCTTAAATCATTACACATACCAAATCTTGAAGTTAAAATCCTAGCTGCAAGTCATAAGAATATTTAAGAGATCAAACAATTCATATTTCAGCTTTTTGAATCCAATTTTAAGGAACTTTGAATTCTCATAAAACATTCTTTTTTAAAAATTTTTTTAGTAGTTTAGATGCAGTTTGGTCACAAATTCTTATTTACACAGACATTTCATACACTGTACATATAATGTATATGTACATATGATACACATGTGGTCAAATCAATTCATAATGAATGTCAAAGATAAATATTTCATATAATGTCCAATAAAAGAAAACTTAGGATAATTGCTAACTAGAAGTATAAATTTATCTTTTCAAAACAATGGATACAGTAAATATCTAATAAAATTTTAATGATTATGATTAAAAATTAGTAAAGATTAGCAATTTTATTAAAAACTTTATAGCAGGTTTATATATATATTTTTTCATAATGCAGAGATATTAGCTCTCTTTCAGTAAACATCCCTTCAATACAGTAATGTTTTTTTTATCATGTTTTAATGGGATCACCACATAAGAGTAAACATTACTTTCTATGAAAGGATAACAAAGATACATCCAAGTATTTAGGAAAACTGAAAGCAAATCAACTGTGAGATGTTTGAAACACTAACAACTGGGCAGAAGGCAGCTAGTGGTCAGTATGCAGGTCTAGAATCTTGGGGTGCCAAGTTCCAGCCTGGCAGGAACACAAAACATCTCCTTGTACAACCAGAGAATGTGAAGGATAAATCTGTGGGTCTGGATGCCCTTACACTGGGAGTTTGAGAACTGTGGGATCAGGAGTGAGCAGCCCACTCTGTTCTGGGGATGATTAACAATAAAAGGAATCTCTAGTGCCTTACACCCTTTTAAGGAAGGGAATCAGTTATGAGTTATCAAACATTAACCACAATACAATACAATAAAGAGAGTTTAAATTAAAATATTAATTTCCCTTTATTCTTAATATTTAAGAATAAAATTGAGAATGTATTGGCTAAACCAAAAAATATATAGCTAATTAAATTTACAACCAAGCTAGCTGATATGTCATGACAAAACCTACAGTAATATTTGTTAAAAATGGGTTTTGAAACAGGGGTTTACACATAAAAGAAAACACTAACATCACATTCTAAAACAGGGATATTGAACCTGTCAGCCTGAGAAAGTTTTTTGAAGAGAAAAATATATTTCATAGCTCTACAGTATTTATTTTTTTTTCTTTAATGAAATTAAAAATCGGTACACGATTCAACTTGCAAATTCATTCTTGCCTTATTTTTGGAGATTAGCCTTAACAGAGCTAATTGTAGACTTTTGCTCATTGTTGATGCAACTGTCCATCCATAATACTGACTGACACCATACCTTAAATTATCTTTTAAATTTTATTTTGAATAATGTTTAATTTTAGTATGTTTTTAAGTAATTTTTGTTTCTTCTAGCCATTTGTCAATAGTCATTCAAACAAACTGGCATGACTGGTCACAATTCAATTGTTTAAAATATAACAAATTGCAATTTATTTTTTATTCCACTCTTTTATGCAATCATAAAATAATTAGTGTTATAAGAGATTTATATATTTTGTTTAGATTTAAAAAGGATTTTTTCTATTTTAATTTACTAATAATAAGTAAACATAACTTTTCATACTGGCCTACTTACAGAAATTTTGCAAAAATTGGTCAATTACACTAATGTGAATCATGATAATGCATAAGGTTTCCAATGTAGCCCCTGTTCTAAAACACTGCGTCATTTTGTGATTAATTCACAGATGTTAGATTCATAATGTAACCCAAATTTCTTTTCCACATGAGTTTTTAAGCATAAATCTAAGCAGAAAATATACTATTTATATTTAAGAAGAATGTATATGTTTTAGGAAACAACAAAATATAACCAGCTCATTTTAAAAATTCCTAAATTTAAAAAATTCCATTTTGTACTTATTAAAATGTACCTTGAATGTACACTAGAAAGGAAATAGAAAAAAATCTTAATGTTGAGAATAAAAAATGAATGTATGTAATTGATACCTTGAAATTTCTTGCACCAAATTTGGTCTATTTTAAATTTGTTGAAACTTTGCTTAGAGTACTTTTTAAAAAACTGTTTGCTAAGGTTTAAATAAAAATCCTTTAGCACACACTGAACCTCAGTACTTAAGGATAAAAAATGTTCATTATGAATAGATTTGAGAGCACAAATATGAATAATGTGTTTGCATGCCACAAGAATGGTGGTTTGGAGCACTACACATTTATTTAACAGTCAATTATAATAATATATCAACTTAAAAACTAAAAAGACATAACAAATATATTGATTATTATAAGTACACACAAACAACTGAGATTTTTTAAAAAATGACAATTTTATTTTAACATTATAAATTATTTAAATATTAAAAATTAATAATAGTATTAGCTGTTTAATATTCAACATAAAGGGATTTGCACTCAACTTTTTTGATGAAAACATGTTGCTTTCTTCCTAAAAAGCAAAATTATTATTGTATATTCGAATTCAAAATGTTTACACATTTTAACCTTATGTGGCTGAAACAATTCCAAAAATAAAAAAATTAGTTATATGTATAAATTATTTACATTGTAGGTTGTAAAGAAAAGTCAATTAGAAATTTTAGGTCCCAAAAGTCACAATCTATGTAATCTGAACTAGAATATATGAATATTTTCATTATTCTTTCTTTTCTCTATCTTTACAACAAAGTATATGATTTACACTAAGTTTATTCAAAGGTCAAAATATACATTATAAATTAAAAGGGGCATAAATGTATAAGAAATACATAAGGGGTATTTCTGATAGAATTAACATTTAAACAAATAATAATTGTCAGTTCCTAAAATGATTCAATTTCTACTTTTAAACTTCTAACCACTTTTTCATAAACATATTTTCAATGACATATTCATGAAAATCTATTTAAAACATCAAAAAATAATTTTAAGGAAGCACATTCAACTTAAAATTTTCAAACACAAAGTACATTTTAAGTAAATTATTTTATATATGTTTATATCAGATGATAACTTTTGTTCAAAGTATTAACTATAAAATCACTCAATATTAAAACATGTAAACTTATGTTTTCAAAAACACAATACATATAGTACATAACATTTAAAAATATATTTTAGTATAAGGTTTTAAAAAAATAAGTTTCAAATTTAAGTATGCAGTTAAGAGTAATAAATTTTAATTTCTTGGAAATCTGTCATTAGTAAACAATGACTCTGTAATGTCTTTTACAAAGAACATTTCATTCTACAGTCCTCTACAATAGAAGAGTAGGGACAATAGCTATGTCCAATGGAAGTGAAACTGGTGCCTCTCATGTAACCAGTTAAAGGGTTAATGAACACAGAAATAAACTAAAACCCTTGTATAGGGGTTTGACCCCTGAAACTGTTCAATTCAGAAATTGGTTAACAAGAGAGATTTATCTGCTCATATTAGGCTTTATAGCAGAGGTAGGCAAAAGTTGGCCTGCAGGCTGGATCCGCTCCTTTTGCTTATTTTATCTGGCCCGTTGAAAAATCATACATGCAATTTTTTTAAATCTCTAATATGCGATTTTGTTGAAATCAACAATATTTGTATGTGCAGTGTACATATGATTAATGAAAAATATATAAATAGCTATATAAAATATATAAATAATAAAACTTTTTCGTTAATGATTTACACGAAAAATAAATATTGATCAAAAATTACTGATGAAAATCTACACTCAGTATTCAGGATTGCTACAAGTGATTTGGATCCAAATTTTGAAGAAATAATATCAAGTGAACATTCCAGATTTCCCGTTTTGCATTAAATAAAACTATTCTATTTTAACGTTTGATGTTTGTCTTTTCTTTTTATAATTCTATTTACTATTCTATTTACAAAATGTAATATAAATATAAAAATGTAATAAAATCAAAATAAAATAATTTGTATTGTTAAGATATAAATAAATAACAAAATAAAATCTTTCATTAACTGATTTATTTAATGGCCATTAATTTAATATAATGGATCACATTTCTTTAAAAATTATGTGACATTTTACTGGGCAAAAATTGTTTGCATATACACCTAAGACAATTTATTATTACTATTATCTTTAATTAATTGTCAAATTTCTTTGTCCAAATGCTTTAAAATGATACTTATAGTGTTTTTGTCAAAAAAAAAAAAAAAATTCTTGGGCAAGGAAAAAACTTTACCCAAAACATTAGTGTGAGCACAGCGTATGCGGTATAGTCCTCTGGCCCGGTACACATTTTGAAAATTTCATTTTGGCCTTACTTGAAAGTATTTGCCCATCCCGGCTTTATAGTATTTAATAAAATATATAGTATTAATGGCACTGAATTTATTTAACTGTTTAAAGTTTTGCCGTAGTAAAGAGTTAGAAAAAAAAACTTTACAACCTAATTAAAATTTGTATTGTTTTTATTAAATATAGATATAAATTTTTGACTTTTGACTGCCATATGATAGATTTATTTATTAAAAAAAAATCTATGTTATTTTACTAATTGTTTAGTCTCATATATTCCAAAAACTTATGTTATAAACAAAGTTTGGGTTATAAAAAATTAAGAGACTTGAATATTTTTAAAAATACTTTTAATTATTTTAACCATGGAAAATAATGAAAGAACTACAGCAATGACATTTTAAAGAGTAAATATAAAAAATATTGAGCAAAAATATAATTTGGAAAGTGAAAGAAGCAGTATCTGTATTATATAATAAAAAAGAATCACAAACATTAAACAGATTATATACTTAAGAAATAAATCTGAAGGATTTAAAACTAGAAAAAATATAATTTTATTTAATAAGAATTTTAAATTTATAAACGCTGATGGTTTAAATATTATTTATAAACGATTTATTACGCTATTTTACCAGTGTTTTTATCTTTCCCAAATTTGAAAGATTAAGTTATAATACCTCAGTGTTTAAATAAAAGATCAAATACTTTATCATGTTAAGTTTATTGTTTATTCATTATTAAATTATATAACTCTATTATTGTCTTTAAATTTATACAAACTAATATATACAATATATACATTTCAGATTGGAAGAAATCAATGTGCTTTTTATGAATGATTTTATATCTTGAATCTTCAAGTCATATTTAGACAGTTTGAGGTGAAATATGTTTATAGAAGTATGCCATGAACAAATAAAATCTTATAAATAAGCCAATTGGTGGTACATATTCTATGATTGCATCGTTAAGTATCAACATCTTTTGATCTATTTAAAAATGCTATAAATAAGAGAACAAATTTAACCAAGTTAACAAATATTTTTTTTTTTAATTAACCACCATCCTTGATGCATGATTTATGTTACTGATGTACATAAAAATAACATCAAACTATGAGATGAATATAACAGCTGATGCTCTTATCTCACATACAACACTATAATGATAATGAATAACACAACAGGTGCACATTATACTCACATGCATTCACACATAATTAGATCTGGAAATCAATCAAAACAAAATTTGAGCATTGAAATGATTATGTATCACTAACAATTTAAACAGTGAACTTGCATCTTCCATTTTGCATACAAAATAAATATTTATATATTTCAATATAGAATTAGTTATATATCTCTGTAGTTTCGCATAATCCATTAATTTAAAGCAGGTATGTCAAATCTTGCTTCAAATTGTTTCAATGGCTCAAAATTCATAAAAAATTGTTGCAACTTTTAACTTTTTTTTTTTTTTTTAAGTGATGAAGAATCTTGACTGAAACATTAAGGAGAAGCAATATTCATCCTTTTAACATAGCAAGTTTCAAAAGATTCTGTAAAGATGAACTAGAGAAGTCATTTGGTATCAAACATGGCACTGTGTCAGAAGTCCTTTTAAAAAGTCCCTTTAACTGCAACCAACCTGCAATGTAAATTGTTGATAAAAATGAGACAGATTATAGATATAAAGTAATATTTGTTTATTAAATTAATCTATTTTAGATGATATTGAAAGAAAATACTAAAACAAATTATTAAGTAATATATCTTACAAATACTGTACTTTAAAAGGATGATTTTAACTTTCTACCTTTCCAAAATTAAAATTATTTTAATATACACAAGATTAAAATAAATTTGATTTTTATATTTTATTGGGGTTTGATTTTATGTTATACTTCTATCATATAGTCATATTTTCTATATATTTCAATAAATTAAAGTATTAGAGGAAAACAATATCTAAGGAAGTTTAAATTCATACAGCAATCTTAATAAAATCACATAAAAAATATTGAAATTTTAAAATACAACACTAATTTCTAAGAAACTTTCATTTTTCTCCTTAGAAGGCCAGTAGTTAGAAAATAAAAAATCCCATAAGAAACATCTAAGAATGATTCAAGGAATAATAAATATTAAAGATTATAATAATAAAGTACTGTTAAAAAATTAAAATGATCATAAAAGAGCAGAAATAAAATACCCAGCATAGAAAAAGCAAACAATATCTTCATAATATTAATGCTAGGGAAAAAACCCATAAGAGGAAAATAATATACTATAATTACATGGAAAAAAATTTATTCAAATTTTATTGATATTAAACCATTTTTAAATGCAATTGTAGAGTTAAGATATTAAGATTTTTAAACTTACCTGATATCAGGCCACAAATCTATAAAGAAAACTACAGCTAAGTGCAGTATGTCAGCCATCAAGGGGATGTCCTAAATACACCATAGAAACTTCAGTATTTCCATACACAGCTGATATTGCAGGATATAATTTCTTGTCAGGTAGTCCTCGAAATGCAACACCCAAAAATTCATAGTTCCTCTCAAAGGCTAGAGTATTGTCCTCACAGTCCAAGATCACACGAATTCGTTCTCCAACCTGCACAGGCACCATGGGAGCAAAATCCATGACTTGCTGCACAACAAATGAATATACAGTCAAAATACAGAGTGCCTCATTAAAGATTGTTGCAAAAAAGATTTAAAATTTTATTCATATGCCATAAAGAAAACACTTAGTAAATGACATAATCATGCCAATTAGAACGACAATTTAAAAATGTAAAAGAAGTTACACATAATGAAAATTTAGTGAATAAAATTTTCTATATTTTGATGCAACGATCTTTCTTTAGACACCCTGCCACAAAACTACATAGTATAATCCTAAGTTACCTGATAGATTTAGGTACCCCTTATAAAATTTTTTTTCACTACCTAAATATTAAATACTACACAGATTTCTTTGCTTCATTATGATACATGAAGCTTAAATAGCTAACATTAAAATTTTAATATTAAATAGAATTTTAAATATGAATACGAAATTTTTAAATTTTATTTTGTAACTAATAAGTTATACCATTCCTCATGAATTTTAAGATTAACCTTCTATTTAATTGTTGCACATACTTGTTGAGTATAGATGCCTTTCCTAAAAAATTTTTAATTTTATCATTAGACAGATATTTTTGTTAAAAGTACAGATGACTTATAAGCCAATCTAGGTCTTAATTCTTCAGATGAACTGAATAAAAGCAAAAGACATTCAGAGTACCTCTCTACTTTGTATAGTACATTGCAACTAAAATTAATATGTATTTCATATTTAAATGTAAATTAAAAAATGAATATTATGTAAAAATGAAAAATCGTTATTTTATTTAGCATGAACTAAATAAATTTTAAAATATCAGAATTTATTAATAAAAACTACTTTATAATAAAAATGGATAACTTATTTTTCTTTTTAATATAAATATGTGATCGTGTAAAATAAGATGCAGATCTGCTTTTAATGTTATAGTATATCAATACTGTAAAAGATGTCATAGTAATTTTACATATAACATAATAATAAAATGTTAGAAACTTATTTTTTCTCAAAAGAGAGCAAAACTCTTTGGGAAAATGATAAACACTTTACTAGTGAAAAAAAATGGAGAGTTTTGACCATATGTTATAGTTTAATGTTTATATATTCGCATTTAGCTTTATTTTTTGTCAAATAAGAAAAATAACAGATGTAACTATTAACTTACCTGATACTTTGGAGCATTGTTTAGCTGAGGGTAGTTTCCTTGACTATCACCGTTATGGAGCAAATGATTGTCCACCAAATTCCACCCCCAACTTTCAGAGTTTGAACCTAAGAGAGCAACATAACCGGGGCATTGCACAGGGGCTTCTTTAGTAGCAATGCCTATAACGGCCACAGTACCAAGGGGGCCTTCCCACCACACTTCCCAACAGTGGCGGCCAGTCCGAAATCCAATTTTACCTTTAGCTGCATCTGTGCTTTGTGCCACAGGATTCCTATGTAATGTAAAACCGTTCGGTTTGATATAAACATTCCGTGAACACTCATTCGGATCCCATGCGTGATAAAATGCTCTCAGCTTAGCTTTGTATGTTGGAACACTAGATAAAATGTCAGATCGCAGAGCTTCTTCAGCAAGCTTCCGTACACAATGCATTCGCCAAACATCATTGTCTTCGTCATTTAAAAGTCTATACCAATTTTTACAAACTAAGGAACAACCTCGTAGATCAGTTAAATCTAAGTACGAAAATATGATTTCTAAAATATGCGGCCTTAAATTTCCCCACCTCGCTTCCGCCATAGCAGAAAACATAAAACCTCCATCACCATAGTAGTAAAAGTAATGAAGTTGCCGGTTAGCGAGGGAGAGTCAGAGAGGAAGAGAAAGATGATGTTTCTAAAAGTTAAAAGAAAAAACAATAAAAACCTATTTAAATAAATGAACTATAAAAGAAAATTTTGAGTGATCAGTTCAGTGGTAAGAACTGGTTTAAATCGGTGAATTTCTTGTACATGCAAGAAAAACTTATTTTTACTTTAACTGCAACCATGAGTTTTTGTTTTGTGGCGCCTGAATTTTAATTTTTTTCGCGAAGGGTGATTTTTGTTTTGTATTTGTTGTTTTCATTAATGTGTTTATTTACAATTTTTTGAAACTTTGCTCGTGATATTTAGCGGTCTTTATGCTACTGAATTAAAGCTACTATTAAACTATATATATTATTTTTGTAACCGTCTTATATTAAGTATTTTAAAATACTTTGCATAAATATGATTTTTGTACAGTAGCACTACCTTTAATAAAAGGGTTGCAAATATGAATTGCAAAGCGCAAATTGTTTCTGTTTTTAATATTCATGGATATACTCTAAGAAGGTAAGTGATAAGTGTTGTCTATATCACAATTTGCTCTTAGTCAAAACAAGATGTGCAAAATTGCAGACTTTTTAATCTATGTTAGCTGTATTGTCAAAATTTACTTAGAATTTATTATAAGCAACTTAGGATTGAATGCATGTGTACCGTATAATTTTACTTGGTATTGAAATTGGTTTTTGAACCCACTAGCGTTTAAATCTCAAACTATTATGTTTTAGTTTTCTTGTTTAAAATTTTGGATGCACCCAACAATTCTGTTCTGAAACAGTATATACGTAGACCAATTGCCAATTTCTCCTCGGGATTTTAAATATGTATCTGTAATAAGAGGGGGAAAATTATCTATAAATCGAATAAGTCTGTCATGTTATATAGATTATATTAATTGGCATTACAAATAAAATTTTGAAGTACTCAAATTCTATTAGTTATATTTTAAGTCTTCATGCAATAGCTTAAAGCTAGTTCTGAATGATATTACAATTTTCTTATCCTTATGATATCTTATCTTTCTAAATATTACCTCCTGTTAATTGTTATAAGCTGTTTAATATCTGGTAGGAAAAGTATATATATCACTAATACATAAGTATATATATATATATCTCTACATATATATATATATATATATATATATATATATATATATGTATGTGTGTGTGTGTGTGTGTGTGTGTGTGTGTGTTTAAATTGATCTTAAGAAAACATTTTATGTAATTTTAATCCCACATTGATAAAAATGAGCCTCAGTTTAGAGAAAATAATTTACTGGAACAAAATCATTAGCTTGGAATATCCAAATTTTGAAGCTAATATAAATTATAGGAAGCTTTAACAAACTTCTTGAGTTTAAGAATGGCTTAAAAAAGAATTAAGGATGAAATCTAGCCCCAGTAAATTAAACTGCTTTTTTTTTTTTTTAATTTTGTTTGAATTATATATATATATGCATATATATATACATATATATATTCATATATATATATATGTATATATATATATATATATATATATATATATATATATATATATATATATATATATATATATACTTACAATTAACTGAAAATACATACAGTAAAGAATATCAACAGAAAACTGTTTTATAAAAATAACACAAATCCAAAAAGTTATTGACATTAATGATAAATAAAGCATATGAAATAGTAAATTTATTAGTAATATGTGATGTATAGTTATATACTTATAGCATATGTAGATTTTATAATCTGTCATATATATGGGATAATACATTTTTAAAATTAACATTATTTGTTCAGTTTTATTTATTTATTTTTTTGTTTCAATGCCACCCTTGTAATTTTTTTATTTTAATGTTTATATATATTTAAATTTTTATTTTTCTTCAAATGATTAAAAATGCTTTATTTTTCAAAACAGTAGTTTTTAAATTTTATTATGTCTTCTGTTACAAAAATTTAATCAGTTTTTATAAATTTTTCTTATTTCTTTCTATTTATAATAATCTTTTAATTATCTCTTCATAAACTTTACTTTTTTCAAAGTGAATCTCTTAAGTATCTGCAAGAAAGACTAGAATCATTAGAGAGGACAGAGAGGAATGAAGAGTTAAAGAAGATCATTGAAATTATTAATACACAAAACTTAACATCTACTTTTATATCAAGAGAAAATGTTGAAGCAGCTTTTTCAAATCTTGATGTTGGATCACCAGAAGATGATATACTATTTAGAGTTTTTGATGCATTTTCATTAAACCATTTTACATATAAGTAAGTTTAATTTTCATTGTGTTTACTTTTCATTGAACTATTGCATAAGTTAGTAGGGTTGGCACGTTTTTGCCAAAGGTGGAAAAAACCGTCCTGGTAAAAATACATTTTTGCCACTTTTTGCCAAGTGGCAAAAATGGATATGTTTTATTTACGGGAATGTAACTATTTTAACTTTTACTAACTTTAAATCTAATCTAAAGATACATAATATGTTTTTTTTTTAACATAGAGTATTCAATGTGTTATTGAAACAGTAATCTAAATCTAAAGTTATACTACCTAGAGATAGAAAAAAAAAAAAGAAGATAAAACGAAGATTAATTTTGCAAATTTTCAAGTGCAATGTTATTTTTAATGTAATTATTAGCTTATTTCCCCTACAAACTGTAGGTTTAAACATTTTTAATACTTATATAATATATATATCTTATGTATATATACACATTACAATTAAAGACAATATTACTATATTGATAAATAACGAAAACATTTTTTATCCCATGCCTCCATCATATAAATTTATTTACAAAAACATCAATGAAAATTATTTAAAATTGTTTAAATTGTCAAATTAATACTAATGAAATACCTAATTAATATTCTGATTTAAGTCTCAATTGTATTATGTACAAAATTATTTATTAATTATTATTTTGTAAATTTTTAAAATCCAGCCAATTTTTCTAGATTTTGCCATTTCTGCCGGTTTTTACCAGGTTTTTTCCAGTTTTTGCCAGTGTCCTGGCAAAAATACTATTTTGCCGGCAAAATGACCAACCCTAGTTATTAGCTTTGTAAAATAAAGAGCCACAATGAGCTGAGTTATTTCTACTGTTTTGCACTGTATTTACTTTAATTTACTTTAATGATATATTTTAATGTAGATTTGTTTGAATTATTTTACTTCAGTTGATTTTAATTTCATTGTTTTTGCTGACTACTATTTGAGGTAATATATTTTATTAAGCTGTATTTGATTTTGTTTTTTTAGTTCAGATTCGAAGAAATTTTTGAATTGGAGTACTTTTCACAGTAAAATTTCTTCTCTTCATGGCAGTCCTGATTCAAAAACAGACATTTATGTTGAAAAATATAAAATGGTTCACCAGAGAACAGCTAGACATAGATTATTTGCTGCACCAGCAATTGCAAACCATGGAAATTCTAATGCATTTTCTCTTAAAGCTGTTGAACACTTATTAGGCTCTTCTCCAAAAGAAAATAATGTTATTATATTAGGAATGCTAACACAATTAAAGGAGGTATGTAGCATTAAATTGTCTATTTTGTTAAGTTGCATATATATATACCCATTCTGTAGTGATTAAATACACTTTTTCTTTTTAGGGCCAATTTTATTTGGAAGATCCGACTGGAACTGTCCGGTTAAACCTCAGCAAAGCTGTATCCTTCAATATGCTTTTATAACGTATCTTACATTTTAAAGAATCATAAAATTTAATGTTATAAGAAGACTTTCTTCAAAAGTTGAAATGAAAAAGGGTAGTTATCCAAAACTGCCTTTTTGTCATTTCCTTAGGGTTTTTTATTTTAAATTAATTTTAGAAATACTTTTAAAGATTTTAAAATGGTTAAACCGATTTTACTAGCATTATTGGTAAAAATTGTTTTTTAATCCAATATTGAGTATGCTTATGCAGCCTCTCGTTTAAGTCCTAAAATCTGAACTTCGAGTAAACAGTTAAAAAACATTTTTATTTTCTTGTTTTAATAAAATTATTTGCCTATCAAATTCTGTTTAGATCCAAATCTCTTATATTTTATTTTTTGTTTTTTAATATGCTCAGTAATAGGGTTGGCACAATTTTGCCAAAGGAAAAAACTGGTAAAAACTGTCCTGGCAAAAATGCATTTTTGCCCCTTTTTCCCAAGCGGCAAAAATGGTTATGTTTTATTAACGGGGATGTAACTATTTTAACTTTTACTAATTTTAACTCTAATATAAAGATACATAATATGTTTTTTTTTTTTTTTAACATAGAATATTCAATGCATTATTGAAACATTAATCTATATCTAAAGTCATACCTAGAGTTACAAAAAAAAAGATAAAATGAAGATTGATATTGAAAGTTTTTATGTGCAATGTTGTTTTTAATGTAATTATTAGCTTATTTCCCCTACAAACTGTTGGTTTAACCATTTTTAGTACTTATATAATATATATATATATATATATATATATATACACATTACAATTAAACACAATATTACTATATTAAATTGATAAATAAAGAAAACATTTTTTATCCCATGCCTCCATCATATAAATTTATTTACAAAAATAGAATATTGTATTTTCATTGCTAACATCAATGAAAATTATTTTAAATTGTTTAAATTGTCGAATTAATACTAATGAAATGCCTAATTAATATTCTGATTTTAGTCTCAATTGTATTATGTACAAAATTATTTATTAATTATTTTGTACATTTTTAAAATAGAGCCAATTTTTTTTAGATTTTGCCATTTTTGCTGGTTTTTACCAGG
Source organism: Pardosa pseudoannulata (assembly GCA_032207245.1). Taxonomy (NCBI): domain Eukaryota; kingdom Metazoa; phylum Arthropoda; class Arachnida; order Araneae; family Lycosidae; genus Pardosa; species Pardosa pseudoannulata. The sequence goes on from CM063498.1 coordinate 12,469,688, forward strand.
TTTTTTCCAGTTTTTGTCACTGTCCTGGCAAAAATACTATTTTGCCTGCAAAATGACCAACCCTACTCAGTAATACAAGGAAATGAACTTAAAATTTCTACAATTATAGTTTTTCAGCATATTTGATGTTTCTTGCTTTATATTGATCTGACATAGTTCTTAAAGGCATTTTAGAAATTTATTACTATTTCCATTCTGGCAGTTATATTAGGAAATATCTTTAAATTATGTTTAATAACTTTATTTATGGAACAAACCAGATGGTGTCTGTAAAGAACATGACATATTTTAATTCTGTGTTTATAAACTTTTTGATATCTTACTACATATTCTTTAATAAATATAAATTATGATAATATGAATTTCAGATCAGTTATATTTATTGTCAAATAGAAGTCATATTTTTGGGTACATTAAAATTAATTACTGTTTTTAGATATCATTATCCTAAACTTTTATCAGATTTATAAAGAAGGCCTTTTTACAGAAAACAATATTGTTTTAGCTGAAGGGTATTATGAAGATAGAGTATTTTATGTCACAGCAATTGGATTTCCCCCTCCAGAACCAGCTGAAGTAACATTGTAGGTCTTTAAAAACAATGTGTTTTATTATAAGCATTGATATAATATAGAATTTATTTAAAAGTACATTGCATTAATTGTTCAGAATGTGCAAAACAAATTTTTTGTTACACTAAGATATTTGTTAAAAGCACTTTAAATGTTTCATTAACCCTTTCGTGGGCCATTTATTTCTCACTCCACGTTTCCAAACTTTCAAAACAAAGCTGCTAATTTTATGCAATCGATCGAACAATTGATGACAGCACAAAACCAAAGCGGGAATCAGTCTTCCCGTCGTTTCAATAACAAGACCAGTATATTACAATGGGTTATGTGCTTCCCACAGGTGTATTTTGTAAGATCGTGTAGGTGGGAAGTAATCTTCTCACGGCTCACGAAAGGGTTAATAGATTAATTTGTTATAGCCTTAATGTCTTATAATTTATTTGTTAATGTCTTATAATTTTTATTGCCATTATGATGCTAAAAGTTTTGTGTAATAAATGCTATTTTGTGTAAGAGCAAAGTAATAAATAAATTTAATACAATAAATTTAAGAAAGTTATGAATAAACTACTATCCAGATCTTATCAAAGTGGTTCCTACAGCCCTCCAGTTGACAGTGTTATAGATTAGGGAATCTATAGTATATAAAATTTAGTTAGGGATTTATTTGTTAATGTCTCATAATTTTTATTCCCATTATGATGCTAAAAGTTGTGTAATCAATACTATTTTGTCTAAGAGCAAATTAATAAATAAATTTAATACAATAAATTTAAGAAAATTATGAATAAACTACAATCCAGATCTTATCAAAGTGGTTCCTACAGCCCTCCAGTTGACTTTGTTATAGATTAGGGATTCTATAGTAAATAAAATTTAGTTTGGGGGTCCATGAATAGTTTGATATATAAAGTAAAGTAATTCTGTTCTATTTAAATTGAAATGAAAGTTAAAATAAATAACAATAAATTGGTAGTCATTTTTTGATGGTTTTAAAGTTAAAGAGATTTTTTACTGGTTTTTCTTTGACCTTTTAATAAGTAAATCCACAAAGCCATATTAATCCATACTGATACAGGAGCAACTTATTGAATTATAGACAAATAAGGAGCTGGTATGATTGAAGATACCACAAATTCTGGGGTCAAAAATGCATTTTATACTTTACTTTATGTATAACTGAACAGAAGCTGTTAGTTTTTTTTTTTGTTGAATGTGGATTTATTGTAGTTATGACCTCATCACAATAAAATGAAATTTACTGAAAATTTTTTGTTGTATGGACTTGTGAATGTTACTCATATATAGTCTAATGTAAATAATTTCATTTCAACCCATCAGGCTCACCTATCTCATTAGTAGTATTGAAAAAGATTTTTAATATATATAGCAATGTATAATTTCAACAGATATTATTTTAAAATATCAAAATGTATAATTTATATTTTATTTTTATGTTACTATAAAAAGCATGCAAGTTAATGTAATTTTGTTATGTATTTGTGCAGAATTGTATCTCTTGGGTTTATGGTAAGATGTTTATTGTAAGAAGGGATTTGAAGACATAAGACTTTGGGTATAAGATAAAGAAAAAGATTTATACCTTTTAAAGGTTGTAATTATAGATCTAAAATTGATAAACTAAGATTTAAACAAAAAAGACAAACTCGTTAAGAAATAAATTTGTTGATAAAATTAACTATTTATTGAAATATTTTTAGTTTATAATAAAAATTTCTATTTTAAATATCTATGTTGTGGTTATTCATATATTCGTGTATGATTTACTCCTATAATACCTTTCGGTCTTTAGAATTAGATTCTTTGAATGATAGTTTATAATTCAGCAACTCAAATTTTTTTCTTTCCCTTTTTAAAATAATTGTTATTTACTTTTCATTTTTTGTTTAGGAGTAGGTTGTAGTCTATTTTTAATACCATAAATGAATTTCTAAAAATTGAGACATTATGGAATTCAGAAATTTTTTAAATATGTGCATGATAATATATAGAATATTTATTGTTGATTCATTTACCAAGTAATCTAATTTCTGTGTTTGAAAAATGCTATATAAGTAATAGAACCAAAATTGCTCTTAGTTTTTTTCCCCAAGTATTTTACTGTATTTCATTAATTAAAACAATTATTTTTGCTATAAATTCATCAATCCATGTTGTTAATAACATGAATTGATAATAATATGAGATGAATCAGAGATAAGTCATCTTGGGTTATTTTCACTTTGATAAGGACACTCTTCTGTCTTAAAACACTTTTTACCGGTTTCGAACATTTTGAGTAAAATTTAATCAAACTTATGAATCGAATAACTATGATGATTATATTTAGAAGGTCTAATTCAAAAGATTGATATTAATTCTTGATGTACATTTTAATGCTTCTTAAAATAATTATTAAAAATATGTGATGTCTTTTCTTTCTATGAAAAAATTATGTTCATATAAAGATAAGTTATTTATTTCATTTTTTACAGTTATTGTATTTCTGCAATAAAATCTATCTGCGGATTTCTGCAGAACCAAATACAGTAGTATCATGAATATATGGTCAACAATTTTTTAAGATTTGTATGCTTATGCATGTATTCCTTATAACCTTGAATTCTATTTATTTAAATATTGTATAGAAACAAATTATTTATATTCAAATTTTTATATAAAAACCTAAAAATGACTTCCCTAAATTGCACATATTCATGATTAATTCTGGTCTTGTTATAAGCTGATTAAACAATGCTTATGTGTGTTGTGCGATATCATTCTTATGGTTTTAACAATATGTCCAAAATGACGCATCAGGCATATCAGCTTCACTCACTGCCATTTAATATTAGGGGAAAATCCACCCATATGTCAACATTGTAACGGTACTATGACTGTGAAGCATATACTTGTTGAGTGTCCTGTGTTTGCCAACCAGCATTTGTACACTTTTTCTTTTAATAATCTACATCTAAGTGATATTTTAAACTCTGTTCCACATTCAAACATTTTTACATTCTTAAAAGTTATTGGTTTTTATCCTCACATTTGATTGTGTAAACTTTACCTTTTTATGATGTCTACATTTTTTAATATTATCTTTTGTATTGTTTATTACTACCTAAATTGTTGCTGTTTAATATTTTGTGGTTGTTAGTATTTATTCTTCACATACCATTTTATGACTAAATTTTGCCCTGAGTATATTGTATACCTCATGTCTGGCACATTATGTCCTAGAATCCAGTGCCATAAAGCCTTATATACCAACCAACCAACCAACCAACCAAGATGACTTTTGTCTGCAATATTACTTCATTGATTAAAATTCTTAAGTGACTCAATTTATAAATTTTATGCTTAATCTACCTTTTTGAATATTCAAAATGGTATAACTGATAGTTTAACATTACCTGACTTTTTATTAAAACCAAATCAAATGTTGAGTGATTAATATTGAATTATTAGTTAACTATAATTATATATATGTGAGTTGTTAAATTGGTTCATACCTCAATTACTTTTTATATTAATTTCCTGTATATACAACTTTAATTTATTTTTGTGTCTGATTTGTTTTCCTAGATCCCAGTTCCCTAATTTCTCAGTTACTCCATATCCTTCAATGAATTCACACAGACTATCAAATAAATTGAAACTAGCTGAAGAAGCAAATGGTGAAGCAATGTTTGTTTTTTTATCTGATGTTTGGTTGGATCAGTTGAAGGTTTGTTTTCATGCATAATGTTTAAACTGTTTGCTATGTTAATTTATTTTTTTGATTTTGTTATCAATAAATTAAATTTAAAACTTTACTATGAAGTTTCTTGAAATGATTTACATGAAGATGTATTTATATATAATTCCAAAATATTAAAATATTTAAGAATATAAGTTTTAAAAGTTATTAATATTTGTTTCTTTTAAAATATTTAATTAGGATTTAAGAATGTTCTAAAATATTTGATTTTTTATTGCACCTGCATGCCTTATATAAAATAATTTTGGGATAGTTTTTTTATAATAACTCAGGTCAGAGTTTCAATTTTAAGACATCTCATACAATGAGTAAAGTATTGGTATTGGAATTTGGGCGTTCAAATTCCCCTGCTAGTATAGATTTTCAAGGCCATTTAAAATTGGCTTTTTGCAGTAGGTCCCAGTATCAGCACTGGTGTAACAAAACAGTAGACTATAGTGCTGTAAACCATACTGAAATGCATAGTGATAAAAAAAAAACTTTGTTGAAAAAAATCTTTTTTTTTTTTTTTTTAAATTGTTTAAATGAATGAATGTATGTAAGGCAGGCTTCTTCTATATGGTCATCAGAGATTATGGGTTCATATCCCACTGCTGGTATGAATATTTATAGCCAAAGTCAGCTTTAAGTAGTAGGACCCAGTTTCATTAGCCCTGGTGTAGCAAAAAGTAGACAATAGCATTCTAAATCAACCAATTAGTCAACAATTGTATGTAAAGCTATCTGTGCACAAACTGATGAATGCTGAATGAAATTTGACCTTTAAAATTCCATAATTACAATTAATTACAAAGGTATTAATTAAAAATAAAAAATAACATGTAGCCCCATTTATTAGTTATAGCTACAACTATTTGTCGTGCGCAATTATTTTCTGTTTTTGGTTAATATCTTCTGTTCTCAAAGTATCCCAATATTAAAATTGCTTTCTTTTTAAAAGTTTTTTTTATTGATAGTAATAAATTTTCATTCTACATTTTTAGCATTTTATAGGAAGTATTATTTTTCTTTATTTTGTCTTGGTGAAATTTTTAATAATTGTAAGCTTGTTATGTTATATCCATTTTTTTCTAAATATTGCATAGCTTTCATTTTTTAAATGGAGACTAACTTATTGTCATAAATTTTGTTATTTAAAACTTTATTTTTGTTTTAAAAACATTGATATACTTTATCTTCAATAAGCAGATAATGCACTTATGTTCTAAACTTTATAGTATTAAAAGCTCATAGCAGATTGCATTGATTGTTATTATGTTATTAATTAACGCTTTGTCAAAAAGTGATGTGTACCACTTTAAAAGAAAATGACACATAATACAAGAGACAAGTTCTTTTTTATTCAAGATTTCATTTCATTTAGTAAATGTATTGCTATATGTTAATGCAATCATTTTGTTTTTTAAATAATGATTTACATTTATAATAGAGTGTTGGCAATTCATTCAATAAAGGCAGTGATCACATAACTGGAAGATAATGGGAGTGAGCTGGCAAAAGATCTGGTGTGTTCATTAATGGCAGCTGGGAACATTAAATATTTTCCTAGTTACAATGCCCTCTAAGTTCTCAAGTGATACCTCTGGAATAGGCAGTCCAATCCTAGGGTTCTTCTGCTTGATCCATGCTTCTAAATTACAAGGACATATTCTTGAGGTTAAGTCAGTCTTCATCCCTCATGTTTCATTGCTGAAAGTGAAGATGCATAATTATCCTTAACCATAAACCAGTTGCATATTGGGAAAGGTTCTACAGTACTTGATGCCATATGGGATGAGTAACAACAATAACAAAAACATTTATAATAGGATTTTTTTTTTAAAGTATTAGTTAAAGGAGTTTTGTATAATTACATAGTTTAATTTATTAACGAAATACTTGTGATTTCATCTACAGTGTAAATTTATATTGTCTGAATAATGAAAGTTTTCATGAATTTTCTCTTTTTTTAGGGGTGGGGGAGGAAAGAGGGAGGGAAACTTTATAGTATTAAAAGCTCATAGCAGGTTGTGTTGATTGTTATTATATTATTAATTAAAGTTTTGTCAAAAAATGGCGTGTACCACTTTTAAAGACAAAGACAATGACTTATAAAAGACTGACAGAAATTCACATGGTTTGTTGTAAAGTTTTCAAATATTTGACAGCCAATTCTTTGCTATCACCAAGAAGTCATTGCCAGTTTTACCTCTTCTACTTTCCGTATTTCATGAAATGACAGTGTATGCTGTTAAAACTTAAGTATAACAACTTATGTTTTTATGTTTTTTTTTTTCAAAAATTACTTACAATTTCACTAAAACTACTTTGATTAGATAACTTCTTGACTTCTTGGAATAATTAAAAAAAATCCCCACCCCATTATCTTGTAACATTAACAATGTGTGATTTTAAGCTTATAACATATCCCCCCAAAAGACAGATTTAACAATTTTGTGTTTTTCGCCTAATAATCTTTTTCAGGGCTATAAACAGTTACCTTAGTTTGTTCTCAATGCAGGAAATTTGTAAGTTGTTACTTTAAAATTTCATGTATTCTTAAAATATTTACTATGTAATTCAATGGTCTTGACACTCTCTGCTAAGAAGAGAATGTCAGGCATGTTTCACATGATGTCATATATTTGTCTCTGCCATGCAATGATGCATTATTTGAGATATTCTGAGTGAGGCAAGGCTATGCAGCTAGTTATAATTATTAAAATCTGTTTGCTTATCTATTATGTATATGCACCTATCTTCTTATTGCTTAATGCAAAAATGACCTAAAAAGGATGTAATATAATCAAATGAAGCCATTTGAACCATTTACATTTCACAATTCCAGTTGTAAAGGATATTAATTAAAATTCAAACATACAAGTATTTAAATTCTGTGGCGTGTCCATTTTTCTTATTTAAGCTAGCTTCAAAATGTCTGGGTTTTTGATTGGTCACATCGTCATTCAGTATTTGGTAAAAGGGTTGATGAAGCAGAATAACAGTCATGTATTCTGCTAATCTGTTGTTGAAATATTTCAGCTCTGTTACTTTGTGTGTTAACTGCAGTAAATTTTAATATTTTTGTCTATAATTAGTAATCTTAAAGAGCTCTTGAAAACATTTTTATGTATCTCTCTACTTTATGAATTAAATGTTTTTTAAACTAAATTTATATTAAATTTTCTTAAGTTCAAAACAACAATGATTTTTAATGGATAATTAAAAATATATAAATATTCCTTGTACTTGTTTAAAACCCATATCAAATTAAAGAATTTTTTAAACTGGGTAGTAATATGCTTCAAATTCTCTTTTATCTCAAGTAGAGTTCTAAAGTTATTTATATTTTATTTTCAGTTTTTCTGTATGGCAGTCTTATACATTTTATTGAAAGTTTTATGAAGTGCTTGTGATTGCCTGATAATAGTTAATATTTTTTAAACCATAATGATCTAACAATGTACTAAAATTACACGACCATTATTATAGAGAGAGAGTGAGTTTAAATTAATTATAATATAAAATTTATTCATGTTCATGATTATTTTATCATTTTACTTTGAAAATTCTACTAGAATTTATCATGAATGAAAACATTTGTGTTTATGAATGTATATATTTGAATCTACTGAAGATTACCATTAATTTGAAATGAGAATTAATTGTATTTAAGGTCGATTATAATCAATCGAGTATATACTTTTGAGCAATAAGTGAGTTCATATATGACATCTTAGGCAATTAAGTGTTTGCACATCTTTAACATTTTAGCATCAAACAATTTGCACTTCTATCTATCAAAAGATCCATTATTTGATAAGTAAAACTAGGTTTGATACTTAAATAAATAACTTTTTTATTGCTTATAATATATTTCTTTTGTTAAATTACTGACAGTGATTTCATCAAAACTATAACTATCATTAGTATTTAAGTTCAAAATTTGTCCTTAATATTTTTAGGTTATGCAGAAACTCCAGATTTTGTTTGCTGGTTACTCTTTAATGCCACCTACTTGCTTTGTGTTGATTGGGAACTTTTTGTCAATACCTGTAGCAGGTGCTCAAAGTAAAATTTTTGAAGGTAAAATTCTTTTCATTTTTAATATTGTGTTTATTTTTTTTAATTACCAATACTTTTTCTGTAATTATTTTTCTCTTTGATAGATTTAATTAATTTAAGTGGCCCAATAGTCACTGGAATCTAATTTTGTTTAATATATTTTTATATAATATTTAATTTTTTAAATTATAAATCAGTGATCTATTTAAATCTGACTGACTTATCAGTTGAATCAGTTGGATTTTGTGCAGTATTCCTCTACAGTTTTGTTATGACTTGAAGTTGTACAAACAATATGGCTGTAAATTCCAGATTTTTATTTTGAGCACTGGTATTTGAGTAATTTGAATATTATTATTTAACAATTTACTTGATATCTCAAATAAATTGTTTAGATTAACATAATTTGTAATTACTGCAGAACTATATTGTCCATGATTTTCCATGAAGTCATATACTTAAATTCAAGCATTAAATGTTTTATACATGTCTTGTTTTATATATTTAAATTATTCAAAATGTTTGCAGATAAAAAATTAAAATTCTTATTAAAATTTTATTTACTTTATTTAATCCTATAATGTTCTTGAATTTCTATCCTAAAGTGATTTTGAATAAGACTTAAATTAACACTTTCTAACAGTCATATATATGTCAGGTCTAAAAAAGGGGTAGTTGGAAATTACATGAGTTAAAAGCAATTTTAAAAAGGGAACTCTTTTATAATTATAAAATAAATAAAAAAGACCCACACTCGCGTAAGCTTTTAGGATAATCCGGTCAGGCGGAAGCATTTTGGAACAATTAGATGAGTTTGCAAACAGGTAAGTTTTCAGTGAGCACGTGGACATGGAGCTGTCAACAACACGCTACGCGTGTCTTTGACATAAAAGTGAAAATGGTGCAAGTTTTATTTTAATGATGGTTTAATAAACTTATTATTATCAAGAAGACTTTTCCATTCGCCTTAACTCTGAAACACGACTTGTCATATATATATATATATTCACATAAAACACACATACATGCGGGTCTGTTAAAAAGAAATTTGGGTCATTAATGAACTCTCTATAAATTTTCAATGTATCACAAGATACTTCCTGTGAGAAAGAGATTATTTTAAAATAAACTGCTTGCAAAACAAATGAACTTTCCCTAAAACAAAAACAGATCTAAAACAATAGAACAGATAAAATACACTCATGTCCATAAATTAAGGATAATTCAGAATCACACAGAAATTGAGCTCTAAAATAAAAATTTCACTTGCAGAATTATCACACACATCTTGAAGAAGAATATGCAAATTGCAGGAAACCACCAGATGGCGCGGATAGTACGTCACAATGACGAGAGTGTATGAAAGGGGTATATAAGGAATGGTAGCAAAGAAGTAAAATTGTTCACAAGCGCTTTAAAAGCCTTTCAGTGCAATAACCGCATAGTTATGGCACAAAGGAAGCATTTGGATGATTTTTTATGTGGTAGAATTATCGGACGACTGGAATGTGGACGTACCCAGCTGGAAGTATCCGAGGAACTTGGAATCGCCCAGAGTGTCATCTCCAGGCTTTGGCAACGATTCAAACATGATGGTAATGTGAGTAGATGTTACAGCACAGGTCGCCCCCGAGTTACTACGCCGAATGATGACCGGTATTTGGCAGTTACTGCCAAAAGAAACAGACGGAGCACAGCATCAGACCTGTCTCGTCAGCTCTCTTCAGCTACCGGTACGACAGTTTCAAGGCAGACCGTGTACAGACGCTTAGGGAACATTGGTCTATATGCTCGTAGGCCTGTCAGATGTGTTCCCCTTACCGCAACTCACTGTCGCCTGCGATTATGCTGGGCTAGAGAGCATGCATTGTGGACACCGCAACAGTGGTCTTGTGTGATGTTTTCCGACGAGTCCAGGTTCAGTTTACATTCTTATTCTCGCCGGACTTTCATATGAAGATCACCAGGTACCCGTTACCACCAAGAGAACACCATTGAACGACACAGTTACGGTGGTGCAGGATGGCTCATTTGGGGAGGAATTATTCTTGGTTCCAGAACTGACCTGCATATTCAGAGTATAACGATGACAGGCCACATCTATCGGGATGTCATGGGTCCTGAATTTCTGTATATGGATGACAACACCTGACCTCACCATGCAAACATTGTAGACGAATGCCTTCAATCGGAGGATATCACCCGTATGGATTGGCCAGCATACTCATCAGACTTGAGTACTCTCTTTTGTAATTATTTCTCTGAATTTCCTCTACATTTTTATATAATGTTACTCTTAGGTCAGTAAGAGAAATCAGTTTAGTTATCAAATATTTTTTTGTTTCTAATTTCTAGGCCTGGTATTCCTGCGTCCTTTTTAGGTGACTTCAAAAAGAAAGTACCTACTGCAATATTTACATCAAACCCCTGTCGAATTCAGTACTGTAGTCAAGAAATAGTCATTTTTCGGGAAGATATTATATCCAAGATGTGCCGTAACAGTATTTATACTCCATGGGAACATGAAGAAAAAGTTGATATCCCTAATTTGGTGTGTTGCTAAAGATATTTGACTTTGTTACAATTTACTTCTATATGGTTGATGTATCTTTGCTCTTTGTATATTATACTTCTTATACTTTGTTGTATATTTGCAACATACACAAAGAATTACTTTTTTTGGGAGTTTCAATAGATATTTAATTAGATTGTTAATATCATATAACCAGTACAATTTGTTCATAGAATTCCCAGTAAAAGGTAATGTTAAATTCATATTTCATACCAAAGTTTCATTTACCACTTGATTATTTTCATATGATTATTTCTGACACATCAACTTTCGATTAATTGACTTTTAAAAGATACAGGATGGCTAGTAGTAGTATTTTCACAAAGGTATGCTTATTTTAGAAAGCTTGTCAGCTCTTCCTGAGCTATTTATAAAATAGACATAAAAAATTCATGACTTTTATGAAAGAATGTTCATTTTTTATTTTGCCTCAAGGTGTAAAGGTTGATAGTATAATGATTGTGTATAAGGTGTTAGGATTACAAATATATTAAATGCCAAAATATTCATTGACAAATTTAATATATGGATGTGCCTTTAAGATGTATGTCTTTGGCAATACCCTGTATTAGTACAAGTATGATAATATAATTTAGATTCAAAATGCAATGTACTAAAAAACATTTGAAGTCCTGATGTGTATTGTCTTAAAAAATGATTTATTGATAAAAATCCGTTATTTTATTATTAATAAATGAATTAGGTACCTAATTCACTTCTTTATTTTTGGTGCTCGTATGAATGTGTCAATTGTTGTATTAATAAACTATGTGCAATATAATAATAATTCTTTAAACAAATAGCACCCTTAAATTATAACACATCCTTTAAAATACAGTGTCTACTTTTTAAAATGTGGAACATCATCATCTTTCTACACTATTATAATATAATAGATCTGCTGACAATATACACCCTTTTTGTAATAGTTCCAGAAAACAGGATACTTCATTTAGCACCAATAAAATAAAAAATTAAATGTTTTTCATGTGATTGTTGCATTAGTGTAGTAATATAAAAGTTTAGTATATATTTTATTAATTAATGCAATTTAAAATTTTTTTTTTAATTCAGGCTTTATAGCTTTAATTTTTTTTATTTATTCAATTTTCTTTCAGTTTGTGAAAACTGTGATAGCCAATTGTCATCTAATGCCTCTTCCATTAAATGTAGCTCCAATTTATTGGGAATATGATCATGCTTTTTGGTTGTATCCACTTCCAGATGTTGTAGTCTGTGCTGATAAATATGATCCTTATACAGTAACTAGCACAAACAGTTTATTTTTCAACCCTGTAAGTATAATTATTTTTCTCATCTTAGTAGAATTCAAAAGCATCTGAAAATGAAATGTTTTTCTGCACATTATAATATTTGCTTGTTAGTAGTGTACAGAATGAAAAATGGACAGATTTTACCACTTTGCTTACAGTTTTTGAAAATTTTCAAAAATGCATGTATTTTTAGAGGGTACAAAGTTTTGTTACAATATCTGTTAATAAAAAAATTATAATGTTAACAAGCCTGTGTTATTTTCCATTGCACGTAATTGCTAAATAGAATTTACAAAAATATGCTGCTCTACTTTTTATTTGTATAAGCATGTAAGTTGCCATTAAACTACTCATATTCTATAAGGTTGATGTTTCAAACTTTTAACTACATATGGAAATTCAACTTTTGTAGATTTTTAATTATTTATCATATTAATTTACTATGCATTTTAAATTTGTTAGTACATTACTGTGAAAAGTTTGGAACTGGTGCATTATATAAAAATTTTATTTTATGATTATAATTGTTTTTGTTCTTTTTAGGGATCTTTGCCTCGATCAAATTTTTCTTTTAAAGTGTATTTTCCTGCTTCAAAGCAAGTTGAAGATAGTGAAATATCAGATGAAGCTCTAAATTAAATAATCTTAATTTCCCAAAGGAAAATTAACGTATATATGAGTGTATATGTGTGAATATATATATATTATCAGTTTTTATGAGATGTATTTTTATATGTTTTTGTATATGGTAATGACTCTAATTTCAGTAATAAAGGTTGCATATAAATGTAAACAGTGGACAATTTTCTCCTTACAAAATTTAAGAAAAGTTTAATTTTAAACAATCTCATACATATATTATGCTAAATCTTGTTTAATTCTTGAAAAGTAATAAATGTTTGCATGCTACTGCTTGATATTTGATCCAATTATAGCTAAACTTTTATATGCTTTCGTAATTTTATATGCTTTCGTAATTTCAATATAGAGCTATCAGTACAAAGAAAAACTATCATTTTAACTAAGGTGAATGTGCAGGGTTGTTGCGGCTGCACCAAACTGTGCTGATTTCCGATGTCTGCATCCAGCTGCTCTCAAAATGTTATTTTAACATAAATTGTGCTCTTTTACAAATTTATGCTTTGAAGCTTGATTAGTGATGTTGCCAGTTCTACTATTTGCAGAATTTTTCCTGCTGAACGTCACTGAATACAAGACTTAGGAGGGAGGGGGGAACAGGTCATATTTGTCCTTTTTACCTACTTTATCAAGTGAAAGAATTTCCTAATTCAGCCATGCTGCCACTCTTTCGTACTACAGACTCCAGATTGTCCAAAATATCCAAGTAAAAATTTAAATTCTGTACCCACTAAAGAGAAATACGTTTATAACATGTACAGGGATGGAAATTTTATGCTCTTTGGTAGAATTCTGTTCCTTTGTTTTCAGCGGTCGATTTCTGCTTCTTGGCCGATTTTCGCTTTTTATTGTAAAATTCCGATTTTGTTTGATTACCTTTTTACAAATCTTTTTTCTATTTATAAATTTTTAAAAGAAATTCACATATTAGTGAGATTATAGTCCTTTGAAATCAGATTTTCAGCTTGTGGGGATCAGTCATTCAGTACTTTTCCCGATTGCTCCTGTAATGTAATATTAGCAGCTTATTAAATTATTTTTATAATAGAGAAAATATGGAAACATTTACTTTTACAAATATGTGTTTACATAATAATTTGGCAAAGGTCATTCGCAAATATGTGTTCTGCTAAAAGATGAATGACTTTTTCCATGCTATCCAGATATGAAAATCACATCTTTGAAGATATGTTTAAATTGAGATTAAATTTACATTTTTTTAAAAAATCAATCAACAATCTTTTAAATTAGATTTTGAAGTTGATATCCTTGTATATATTTTTAGCAGTGGAGGAAATGTGAGGGTTGTAATCTTCCGTAAGTATTGCTGTATACATGTATAACATATATAACTACTACTGTATTCATTTTTAGTACTAGGTTTAAACTATGAATCAACCTCATTTCTCTCTACTCTGAGTTAAGCGCAAATAAACAAGAACAAGCTAATTTGGAATGTTAAATATTATTGCTGCTGAATTTTTCTGGTCAAGTTGCAGTTTATGGTCTCATTTTGCATTAATGAAGGATTTCTTTTAACAGTTTCAACATTAACTGTAAAGGTCTTATTAGATATCAACATGTATACATTGAAAAAGCAGGAGATTTAATTTAAGATTCCTTTTTTCTGTTAAAAACTACACAGATTTCTCTTTCACCATCAAAAATTTTTCTAAAGATTAAAGGCATAAATTATTATCATGAGGCAGTCAGAATTAAAATAAATCAGTTTAAAATTTTTCACTATAACACAAGAAATATGCATATACTTAATCAGTAAAAGGAATCCTGACCTAATATGTACACTTTGACATACGATATAGAGATTTACCCCTTTTTGAAAGTTACAGATAACCTTCTTTTTACTAACATTGTTTTTTCTGCCACGTGCCATGAAACTACAGGCCGAACGATGGCCGATTGGTTAGGGTGCTGGCCTTCGGAACCGGAGTTCGTGGGTTCGAATCCCACAGTGGCATGGATGTTCGTAGCCGTTCAGAATCGACTTTAAACTGTAGGTCCCGGTCTCATTAGCCCTCATGTTGCAAAAAGTAGACCGTAGCACTCCAAACCAAACCAAACCATACCATGAAACCACAGACTTATTCAAGTCCCAAATACCATATAAATTGTAGAAGAAACTTGCATTCATTTAATAAAACGTAGTTTTGGAAAATAAAAGGTCTTTAAACTTGCCTTTTTTTTGTTTTTTACATTTTTAAAATTTCTGGATATTTATGAATTGTTTAAAACAAACTGAATGAAATATACGAACTAGAACCTGCACAATGTTACATTCTGAGCGTGAAATATCAGTTTAAAAAAAATTATTTTCATATAAATCTTCACATGTGGTGAATTATTCTCCTTTGTGAACTAATATGTGTTCAGAACTCCTCCAAAACATTGAAATAGAAAGGTAACTTTACCACTAAGTACCATTGTTTCTGATCTTGACAAAAAAAACCATTTGATATATCTTTTACATTATATTGAAGGAGAAAAGTTGGCTCTCCTGTCCTAGCCTTTTCTACTACTATAACGCACTATTTTTTGAATGAAAAGTAATTATCCCACTCGTATTGGTTGAAATTATCAAGTATCATACTTTACAGAATTATTTCTAGTTTATAAATAAATTCTTACTGAAGATGTAATAAAGGGGCTTGCCAACAATTTTGAAGCACTTTTTTTACTGCTAATACGTTGTTATAATATATGAATATACTATACAATTACAAATATATATATATATATATATATATATATATATCCAAAACCAACAAACCATATCAGCCTTTATTAGAAATTTGAGTATTCTGAATGTTACCAACCATTCTAAATTATTAGCCGTACTCTTCGAAAACTGCAGATACTTTAATCGTTAGCTTAATTGCTACAGAAAATCCTGCTCAAAATCAATATTTGGGCTTCTACAAAAATGCTTAATACTGTTACAAATTTTAAGTTTAGCTGGTCCGAAAATTGGTACAAAAGGCTTGAAGGGGTGCAACATCCCTGAATGCCTGAATGTATATTAGATTGATATTAGAATTGGGGTGATTCTGATCCGATATTTCCGAAGATGTAGGTGAGTTTCTTCTGAAAATTATAAAGAATTTTTCGAAAATATTCTGTAAAATTTGTTTTTGAAAATTTAAAAAACAAAAAATTGAAGCCATCTTAAAAAAATATACGAATGCATCTTGAAGATAATCAGAAAGTTATATTTCTTTTCTCACTTTTTTTTCTTTTTTTGCCGCGTCTACAATTTTTCCTGAAGAAAATTGGTAATAAAGTGCTTGGATTCCCGAGCGGTTAATTCAAGGTCGAAAGGCTTGATGCGGCACAGATAAAACATCTAGAATTGGTGCGTTTCTAGTAAATAGTACAGCAAATCCATAACTGTGTTGACAATGGAAAAAAGGCTGTGTTTTTTTAAGTTTAAATCTGGAAAATGTACTATTTTTTACTAATAACTATTTTTTAATACTGCAATTACTATTTTTTAATACTCTTTTTTAACTATTTTTTAATACTGCAATTACAGTATTTAGCTCTAAATTTTTCGCATCCATACCGCTTTTTTCAAATTGCTGCCTTTTTCTTTGAGGATATCTCTGGAACGCATATGCATGTAGGAAGGGGGGGTATTCGTAAATAATTTCGGATATGTGCGGAAGCTAGTTAGTTTTGAAAATTCTGCATCCGTAACAATATCCCCCCCCTAAGGTTTGCGCATGTACCGAAAGCTAAAGAAATTTGCCAGAAGTGCGCTAAAATGCTAAAATTTTTGTTTTCTAGAGAATCAACCCACATTGATGTATATTTGTGTTTTATGTAGAACATATTAATATTATCAACTATAATAAAGTGATATATATTAGACCATTGATATATCAATATTTGGTAAACAATATATCACAATATTAAAATTCAGGTATCACCCAGCTCTAATTCAGATGTTTGGAAATTAACCTTAATATATTTTTTATTTTAATTTAGTAGTGCTTACTTTTTCAAAAAATTTTTGTGATGTTCAGAAAATTATTTTTTACTTAGAATCGCCCATGTATTAATTAATTGAAGAAAATTTTTATATTCTTGCTGCTTGAAATCTGATTAAATTTTAGCTAAACTTCTTGGCATTATAAGTATTCTGTTTTTCAATAAAATACGAAGAAAAGGTAACAAGCAACTCTTCAATTATTTCTCTTGGTTTATTTTTTCTAAATAGTACAATAAATTTATGTGCATAGTAAAAATTGAATTTATTTGAACGTGACTTAAAAAAATTAGTGTACCATTTTCTGGTATTTGACACAACAGGTTACTCCCGCCAACTTGGCTATAAAGCTCTAAGCATGGTAGCCTGACATTTTCACCTGATTTCGCCGTGTCCGCGCAATTTGCATCTATATTTTGATTTATATTATATTGGTGCCTAACTCTCCTTGAGCAATCCTCTTCTGGTATATTAAATGCATGTAATGCTTAAAAAACTAGATATAGTGAACCATTAATTGTTGATTATGAATAATTTTTAATAATTTGGAGCTGTTGGCCTTGTAAACTAGTTGAGGAATGAATTACCCATAAATCAAAATGCCCGATTTGTAAGTGGTTTTGGTTAATAAGGTAATAAGTATATAATTATACTACAATGGCGCACTCTGCATCCATTAAAGTCGCAAAAGAAAAAAAAAAAGCAAGGAATGCAATGTTCGGAAGGAATGCCTTTGTGTTTTAGCAAACCTCGCCAATAATTTTGCCAAATTTGCCAAAGGGTATCATATGCCTTAAGTATTTTCTTTTCTGTATCTGCAAAATGCATTTAGTTTATCCCATTGCATATTTCTTAAAATTTGTATTTTACAAAACTAAATTTTATATAATCCATACGATATTAATCATGTCTAATATATAACTATATATAATATATGCTTTGAGGCCGGTCATGTCTAGTATGATATACACCTGGTGCTGTTAAAATGATTAAGTACTCCTTTACTTTGTGAGTAAATTGAGTTCTAATAATCAATTTATTCTAGTTCTTAACAAAATTTATTTTGTTTCATTTCGTTATTGTAGAGAACTCAAATCACAACAATGAAAAAGATTTTGAGTATATTTTGCTATAATGTGAGCAACAATGACTGCATACCTTGTTCATTACTTTTGTTTCATTCTTTGTTAAAATGGATCAGATAGCCTACTGAAAGATATAAATATACCTATACTATGCAATTCTTAAAATGGTTTTTAATGCAATATAAACAAATAGTATTGATCTTTTTTATTTTTTCATTGGATTTCAGAGAAATTTACTGCATTGACAGAGAGAAAAAGACTTCGAAGCAAAATAATAAGAACATCGTTCTAACCAATAGAGATCTGTTAGAATCTGAAAACATTTTCGAAGATAACGTAAGCTACCGTGATTTAAATTATTCGAAAATAAATCGGCGTCGGTCAGTCTTGAAGAATTTAGTAGTTAAGAAACAGACAGGTGTTTCTGCTTGTGCCCTGCGTAATTCAGGACTTTTGATTTCTTGCAAAGCCGGTAACCAGCGCCTACTACTGCATGAAAACTTTAATAAGTCTCCAGTGTCAATTGGTCATTACCGCATGTTTGAAAATGCTACTAAAGGCAATAAATTTTATCACCGTAGAACAAAAGCGGTGAAAGAATTCAAGTATGAAAACAATGGAAATCAACGGTCGTTGAGTAATCATACGTTTTCACGTGTCTCCCATAATCATCTAAATACAGCCTCAGTTATACCGTCCACATCTGAGCACATATTTTTAGGACATGGTAGAATTCGCACTAAGAAAAGAATCGGAAATGTTATTGCTGATTATCAGAAAAAGCTACACAGGCATCATGGGCACAATTCAAAACTAAATCATATACGAAAAATACCTAAAAAGGATTTCCGTAACTCGAAAGAAATGTTTAGATATTTCGCTAAAAATGGGATACAACATAAATATCCCTCTCAAATAAAATATAGCAAAAAAAGAGTAACAAAGTTCTCGAGAAAGAGTAGTGTAACTAATTTAAGTGCTACAAACCATTCAGTCTCTCATACTTTCCTTAATATTGATCCCAGTTTGAAAGTGGTTGCAATTTTACAAAACTCAAAAGAAGGCTCTTTATTAAAACATAAACAGACTAATGTTAAAAATAGCACCAAAGGTCCATTAAAACTTGAAAATATAGGAAAATATAACTTGAATTACTCCAAGATTAAATACAGATCAAATGCTAAAAAATTAGATAAGCAGCAATTAAAAACAAAAGTTGATAGCAAGCCTGGAACTAAAGTTTCGGTTAGTAAACCAGAAGGTCTTAGCAATTCATACTCTCGTATAATTCTTACTACTCAAGCTATCAAAAATGTAGTTATAGCTAATAAATCAGTTCTAATTTCTCCTCTTGAAAAGAAGCCTATTTCGAATCCCATAATGAATAAACATCCAACTAAACATGTTCTTAAAAACAAATTTAGTTCAGGTTATTCTGTGTTTCACAAGCTCAAACCTTTAAGAAGAATCAGAATACCGAGGGAACACATATCACGAATCAAGCCCACGAATAATCTGGATCAGTCCTCCAGAAATTCATTAAAGTACTCAGAAGTTTCAAATAACCCTTCTCTGAAGACAGTCTTCCTTATTTTCCCCCAAAACGCGAATGTAACTGTGGTACAGCAAAAATATCGGGAAAACAATGCATCTGGAGTAGAACAGATTATCAGTAATGAAAATAATAATAGAGATTATGGAAACTCTGTGTCTAATGTTACTGAACTCGAGAATGACAATAATGAAAATGATGTTATATACATTAAAATTTTTAAAAATTTTTTTAAAGATAAAAACTTTATTCGACAAAGGAAAGAACTTGCAGATCAACCGAGAAATGACAATCCGACTTCTTCTAGCATTCAAGGACCATTATTAATTATAATGCTAATTATTGGTATAACCATTTTAGTTATAGTAGTAGTTTGTTTCATATTTACGTTCGTCAAGTTCGATACAGATGAAGAATGGGACACTGATTCTGATGTTGGTGTAATCCAGAGGTCTTTGAAGGTTATAAGAATTACGCCATTAGTCTTTAGATCAATATTCCGATCAAAAAATTCAAGAAAGAAAAGTCAAAATGACAGTTTTGGAAAGATTAAATATCGATATGAATTCAGCTTAGTATCTTACGTACTTTCCATTTTTGAAAGATTTCAAGGCATAGGAAAATTTTTAGAGGAAATGAAGAGTAAGAAATATTTTCGAGCGAATACTGTCCATAATGACGTTGCTAACGCAGCGATATCTGATAGCTGTAATCAAAATAAAAATGTTTCCGAATTTTGTGAAAACCCATCAAATATTTATAGAACAAAGAGTTCCGGGTTTGATACAAGTAAATATGAAGACAATGTTCGCGCCAAGAGGTGTGATTGCAGTGAGAAAATAAGTAGGGGACGGAACCTCAAATCTAGTACCTCCTTTAACCATCGTGGATTGGATCACGGAATGGAAGAAAGTAAGGTATTGAAATCTTGGAATTCGACAGAAAGCTCTGTTTCGAATATTTCACGTATTTTACCTACTCGGGAAGCTTCCCATGCTACAACTGTTACTTCTCGAGATTCAAATGTCCAAGTTAAATATTCAAAGAGTAGAATAAAATCGAATTTTTCTGCACGCAAACTGTCATCCGAGGAACATTTCTTTATATCTGTTCCGTCACTTCCTACTATTCAAAGCGACTCCTTTGGAAATAGTTCAGATGAAACGGATCAAACTGCCGAATACGATTGATTTCATATATTCACAGACTACCATGTCAAACGATCATTATCCTTATCATGAACAGTATGCGCTTTGAACGCATAGCATACTCAAAGCATACAATTATTGTATTCATTTCGAGATAAAACGCTATCATGTACAATATGTGTCACAGAAGTTGATTTAATTTCCTTTCAAATAGTGTATTACCAGCTGATTGATATACTGAGAATATTTGTATGTGTGCATGTGTATATATATTCAGAAGTATTTGTGTATATATGTATGTATATTTGTATATGTATATATATGTATGTATATTTGTATATGTATATATATGTATGTATATGTATATATATATATATATGTATACATATATGCATACATACATGATCACATATGTGTTTGAATCTGCCAGTGGAGGTATATATGTGTGTGTGCATGCATTTATATGTATATATATAAATCTAAAATATATGTATATATTTGAATGTATATATGTATATATACATACATATACACATACACACATATATGATTGTTTGAATTTTATAGTGAAAGTATATTTAATATATATATGACATGTCGTGGTGCATAGTTAAGGCGAATGGACAACAGTCTTCTTGATAATAATAAGTTTATTAAATCATCGTTAAAGTAAAACTTGCGCCATTTTCACTTTTCCGTCGAAGACACGAGTGTTGTTGACAGCTCCATGTCCACGCGTTGTTTGAAACTTATCTGTGTGCAAGCTCATGAAATAGCTCAAAAATGCTTTCGCCTGACCGGATGATCCTAAAAGCTTATGCGAGCATGGGCCTTTTTCGTTTATTTTATAAAATATTTCATTTATTTTATATATATATATATATACACGCACAAAAATTTATTTGAATCTGCCAGTGGAGGTGTGTGTGTATAAATTTAGATGTATGTATATCTATAAATAATAAAATATATGTATATATTTGTATGTATAAATGTATATATACATACATACATATATACATACACACATATGTGATTGTTTGAATCTGACAGTGAAATTAAAGCTTATGTATATGTATGTATACATTTATGTATATACATATACATATACACACATATGTATGTGTATATGTATATGTACGCACATTCGCATATGTATGTGTTTGAATCTGGCAGTGGAAGTATATTTTACTTCAAGTTAAAACTTCGTACTCCAAATTAGTTTTCCTCATTCTCAGTAGTTTGGTTCAAATTAATACGTAAGATACATTAATTTGTTGCCGAGCTAGAAATTTTAATTAAAAGTTAAATAAGTGTGAACAGTTATTCTTAAATTTGCAATCAGTGTCGAGCTACAATCGACATTGTACTTGCTGCAAAAGTAAGATGATATTGGGTGAGACTCGATATTGTAGTGCAAAGGGTTACGGAACATTATTCTGCTTCCATCTATCGTCGACCTTCAGGAATAATATCCATTAAAAGACGCTATTAACTGACAGGGAGGGTAGAGGAGAATTTCAAGATCGACAACATTTTTTTTCCTTTATTAAAAAAATAATTGCACAGAATTTGGTGATTCTGCAGGTGACTGTATGGATTTGTATGAAGAAAAAATATGCGTGAAAACGTACATTTCCTTTTTTTTAAATACAGAGGGTATTAACGCATTCTTGTAATGATTTTTACTTACTCCATGAATTTAAATTTACACCGAAACCTGTATCTCAGTTTTGGGTTTGGAGAGCTACTGTTTTGCTACACAATAGTTAATGAGACCGGGACCAACTGCTTAAAGTCGATTCCTAGTGGCTACGAACATTCATGCCAATAGTTGGATTTGAACCCACGGACTCCACTACCGAAGTGTAGTCCTCCATAATTCAGCTATTGTTTGGATATTTCTCAGCGGAGGGTTATGTGTAGATTATTGAATAAAATTATTTGGTAGGAAAAAGAAGAAATATTAGTTACAGCAGATGAGATACTTGAATTTACTTATCTGATTGCAACAGAGAAAGATTTAAAGTTGGTGGTTCAGGGTAAACAGGGAAAGTTTTTCCAAAGGTTTTATGGTTATTGCTGGATTCTCTTATTGCGAAAATCTTAAAATAAGGAAAGTAGAAAAATATGAAAATTAATACTACCAGAAATATGTTTAACACCTATATTTGAAGAAGAAATTCCATTTCTTCCCCCAAACAATCTTTACTCCATTAAATTCCATCAAGATTAGGGTTCAGTCCATATCTTCTGCTGTATTTTTTGAAATATAGAGAAATGAAACTTTTCCTGTAGAAATTTACAGCCAGTAGAGGGAGCTACAGGCGATGACTGATAGATGATTCCCTATATCGTTGCTTGAAAAACATTATTAACACTTTGTTGTTGCCGATGCCTCTTTTTCATTCCAAGTAAAATATTTTTTTGTTACAGTATACTTATATTAAACTTACGCTCTCGGCTGCTTCTTTGGTCTTAGCATTTAATTTGTGGCTATATTAGAAGTTATCGTTGAGCCCTAAATTTGAGTATGAAATTGATTTCATACTCAATGGTGATTTCGTTTCAATGCAGGACGCTCTATTAGGTGTCTCCCAGGGATTACTGCGCATTTCGACTTTTAAAACAAGCTTTTTATGCGTTCCAACCCGAAATATATTTTCCGGCTTGCACCCCTAAGTATTGGATAGACTGTTGATGGTTGGTTTGGAGCACTACAGCCTACTTTTTGCAACACGAGGGCTAATGAGACCGGGACCTACTGGTTAAAGCCGAATCCGAACGGCTACGAACACCCATGCCATAGTGGGATTCGAACCCACGAACTACGGTTCCAAAGGTCAGCACCCTAACCATTCGGCCGTCTTTCGGCGATGGACTGTTGAATATTGTAAAAGAGGAACAAAATCAACCATGATGTTTTTTACAACTGCTCTGTTATCATGGCAATCAAAATGTAATATGATAGTTCAACAAAAGAGCTATCAGATTTAGTGTAAGAAAATAAAATTCTTATATTTGATTATATACATATATTTCTGCAAAATCGTCTCAAAAATGTGTGAACACCATCTATATAAAAGATATAGATAAACCTTCACAAGAAATAATTTTTAGGAATTTAATATATGAAGGAAACTTATTGTAGCGGGAACATCAATGTGCATTTAAAATCTATTTTGTGATATTTTAGCATTTAATGGTAATTGTTGACGTTTATAATTATTTATTCTTATAAGAAAATACGCACTGATTGCGGAAACATCAATATGCATTTAAAATCTATTTTGTGATATTTTAGCATTTAATGGTAATTGTTGATTTTTATAATTATTTATTCTTATAAGAAAGTACTTACTCTCATAATTATTGGCTTCAATTCAGTAAATTATGCTGTCAAGTTAAAGTATAAAATTACAATGTAGTAAAATAACTACTTAATAATATTTTTATGAAATTTAATTAAAGACTATACTAGAGATATTTAAAAGTCGTTTTTGCTTAAAGCCGATTCCGACCGAATACGAACATCCCTTTTTGCAGTAGATTACGAACCCAGAAATCAAGTGATGGCCTAATGCTAGGAAGCTGCTTTTCGGTAAGACTTCGTGGCCTCGAGTCCAGCTGCCGGTATGAATGTTCGTTACCGTTAGGAACTGACTTTAAGGAGTAGGTCCCAGTCTCATTTGCCCTCGTGTAGCAAAAAAATAGATCTTAGCGTTTCATCTAATCTACCAATCGAACTTACAAATTCCGGTACTTATTCACGTTTCTTCACTAAATTAAATTAACCCCCCCTTTTTTTGTAATCTGTTTTGCCCTTCTCTATTAGGGAGATTTACATATAATTTTTATTTCCTATATTTAGAGAATCCGCAAAGTAGCTTTAATTTTCCTAGTCTAGTATGGATTCAAATGTCACTATAGTTCTGAATGTCAATAGCTGATTTACAAAAGAGGAGACCATGTGTACAAATGGAAATGAGTTCCCATTGTTGTTATAATGGCATTATAACAATAATTTTGAGGATTAATATAAATTTAAAACATTTTGACATCTAGTCTTTGTTGTCCATATTCGGAAATACTTAATAGCAGTAAGATTTACAAAGATTTGATTCAAATTTTGAGCAAACGATGTTACTTTAAAATAGTTAGCATATACACATTTCTATTGTAAAATAAAATAATTTCTCTATTTTGAACACAAAAGGAACTGTATTATTATAGCATATTATCGTCAGTATGATATATTAATCATTAATCTTCTTCCTGTCTTTTTTTTAAACAAAATTATCTATAATATCAAGAAAATAAAATATTTGAGCCGTTTTCTTTGAAAGTGTTGTGTTTTGCACTTGAGTAATTTAAAAACATGGATATATGTTATTACACTATTTTTATATAAAACTAGTAATTTTACGTAAAATTTATTTTTATATAAAGTTCATAGTAAATTGTGTTCATTTTTATCATTAATTAAATTTTTGTCAAAATGGACTTACACCGCTTTCAAAGGAAACGACTCATTTGTGTTATACTAGATGTGCATGTCCTAATAAAGTAAGGGATGGTAGTTTTTACTGACTAATTAATGTTCATCAGGGAAATTCAAGCCGCTTTAATAAATAGAGGTGGAATTTTTCCTGTATATTTAGATATTGGAAGCATTAAAAATAATTTTAATGCTATTTCAACATTTGCAAATGTTTCACTATTTACGTTTTCTTACGACATTTTAGCGAATCGTGGTAGCTGAGTTGGCAATGTCTGCGATCTCGTAGACAGGGAGTAGTGGGTTTGAGACTCAAGTCGACTAAAGATCCACCGTGTTTATTAATGGCGGCTGTTGTACGTAAAATAGGTTCTGGGTCACAGTGTCCTTCAAGTTTCTAAACGATACCTCTGGAGGTGGTAGGTCAAGCCAATGGGTCTTCTGCTGGGTACCTGCTTTTAAAGTATGAGAACCTAATCTCGATTGCTTTTAAATTATGAGAACCTAATGTCGATTGCTTTTAAATTATGAGGAACCTCTCGAGGCAATGACAACTATCTTTCCATGCGAAGTCATGTGACTTCTAAATGAACACGACACTAACCAACCAACGACATTCTAGCAATACCCTTAACCCCCAGAGGACCAGCATGTAAATGCTATACGGGTCCACCGTTGTAAACACCGTTGCCGTTTTAAAAAATCTAGTAAGTAAATCTAACATTTAAAAATTTAAACAAAACATTCCGATCTTCGATTATGCATACGTGAAGCTGATCTCTCATTATCAACCGGAGATCATTGCGTGGAGGCGTCGCTGGGCTGATAAGAGTGCAATCGCTGCTTCTCGTATACGAACTGGTTAAAAATGCAGTCTGAGATTATTTTGAATGTTGAAATCTCAAAAATAGTGGACTCTCTAAACTGGGACATCGGGCACATGCGCTGAACTCAGCGTCGTAAATCAGACTCATCTGAATATTACTGAATGAGCACTAGTTTTATGGTCCTTACATGATTTATCCGAAATAAATATTTGTTTGCAGAGTGTTAAACACGGTTAACAGATTTTATACTGATTTTGGCTGACATGATCTACCACGGACAGATACATGTCCTCACATGATTTATCCGAAATAAATATTTGTTTGCAGAGTGTTAAACACGGTTAACAGATTTTATACTGATTTTGGCTGACATGATCTACCACGGACAGATACATGTCCTCACATGATTTATCCGAAATAAATATTTGTTGGCAGAGTGTTAAACATGGTTAACAGATTTTATACTCATTTTGGTTGACGAATAACATTCTATGATTTTGAATACGAACCAAATATGAAATAAATCCAAATCGTGTGTTAATAATAAGACATGATCGAGGATTATTTTCCCCGACTTCTCGATTTAAAATGGCTAAGTCACATAAGAAACAAATTGAATCAGTTAGCAGCAGAGTCGTTTTATTTTCGAATGAACACTGAATTTCACATAACAATTACTAGACATGCCAGAGCAATTACATGACACGTCCTTCTTTCATAATACCACAAATAAAATCCCCCGGTATTTCCCTACCCTTGGGCTCCTTGGAGATTATTCAGTTTACTTAGGCTGATTGGACAAAAAACGTTCCTAGTCTAACTGCAGTCTTGAAGCCATTAAAGAAAACGAAGTCCAACGTTGTAGAACTTCACATTTATTGAGGATCAAAACGCATCGATTTACAAATCTTCTATTCAATGAAATAACTCTGCAGGTAATGCTCCAAGAATGCACAGATTTGTCGCTGATGTCGGCCCTAAAGCTACCGAATCACATGATTTTGTTCGCTTGAGACTTAGGATGGATCATCAATTTTTTGGGAGGCATGAGTGAACCTTGATCATGTAATTCTAGCTCAAAAATTGCAGGCAGCAATTTAATTATTGCATACCATTAAGTGATACCATTTTCCTGGGACAGCTAATTAGCATTTAATCCAGAGTTAGTTTTAAGAAATGGGTAAAAAAAATTAAGTCCTAGAACCCTTCTTTACCTGACATGCCTAACGGTAGAGCAC
Organism: Pardosa pseudoannulata; assembly: GCA_032207245.1. Lineage (NCBI taxonomy): Eukaryota > Metazoa > Arthropoda > Arachnida > Araneae > Lycosidae > Pardosa > Pardosa pseudoannulata. Next base: position 12,496,906 of record CM063498.1, read on the forward strand.
TGCTCTTCGATACCGGAGTTCTCGGGTTTGAATCCGCAGATGGCATGGATGTTCGAGCCGTTCGGAATCGTCTTTAAAGCAGTAGGTCCCGGTCTCATTAGCCCTCGTGTAGCAAAACAGTAGATCATAGTGCTCCAAAATAAACCAAACCTTTATCTGACATTTTATGGCTGTGAAATTAGGTATTAAAATAGAAGGGTTAAAAAAGAATTTCGGATACCTATTTTAGGGTTGATAATTTTGACATATTATATACATATACACATATGCATACATACAACGCGGCTCAGTGGGATTAGATGCATTTTCAATGCTACCTGTTGAGCCTTTTGGGTTTGCGAGGCCTAAAACTGTAATGTATTCAGAAACATTTTCTGCAGTTATTTGACAGTTTATACAGTTGATTAATATTTGCTCTTAATACGTACCATATAATTTTAGAATTTTAATTTTTCTCATGCAGGCAGTCGATTCCCAATTAAAACTGTAAACAAACTTGCAAGGAAGAACAAATGTAAATACTGATATAGATGGATTACAACAAAAGGTACTATTTACAAAGTATTATAGTTTGAATTTTCATGATTTAACTTATACATCTCTGATAATCCTTTCTTTTCATTTCATTACGTTTGATATTTACATAGTAAGTAAATATTGGAGATCCTGTACTTGCTTTTCTCCGCTTCTCTTTCTTTGGCAACATGATACTTTTTGGCGTGTTTAAAAAAAAATCGCCAATTATTTCAATTTTTCAATCAATATTTTAGAGCCATATAGCAACAGATTAATTTTAGAGCGCCATTTCTCTAGGAGTTTAAAGTAAACGATTTAGAGTTTTTCTATGTAATAAAAATAATGAAAGCATTTTTAAATATTTTATATGAAGTAAAGAGAAGTATGGATGTGTCTTAAGCTGCAAATCAGCTTTATTACTCATATTTTTTTAATGAATTTTAATAAAATATCTTGTACGACTATATGTTTAATAATTGTCTATAGTGGAGGCAAATCTAAATATCCTAAAAATATCTTTGTGCTTCTGTAGAAATAAGCAAGAAGTCAAAGTTGCAAACATACAATTTCATTTATAAAAATAAAACAAACTGAATATTATTTAACAAATGAATATTCTTAAAGATCGAGGTACGAAACTATTCACATCAAGCATTAGTTGTTATGCCCACGATGAAATCGAAAAATGCCAAGCGGAAGATAGCTTACTGGTTTTAGTGTCGAAGGCTGAACAACGGCCGAATTGGTAAGGATTTTGATTCTAAGTTAATGGGTTCGAATCCCACTGTTGTCATGGATGTTTGTAGCCTTTCAGAATCGGTTTCAAGCATTAGGTCAGGGTTTGGTTTGTCCTCGGGTATCAAAACAGTAGACCATAATGTCCCACCCCAACCAATCAGTGTCTATGTCGTTGACTCAGCAACGAAATTCGATGAACGAGAGTAGATTGCTAAACCATGCGTCTATCTAGAACTGTTTACGGAAAGTCAGTAACCTTTTGTCTGTAGAGATTGCTGCTGTAAGGAACTGTTGCATCGATCGCTTACTTTGGTACTGCCGATAATGAGATGTGTTTCTTTTTTATAGCAGTCAAACACGAGATTAAACAAATTTTCCGACTTGGATTTGGTATAAAAATTTGTAAATAATAAAAATTTAAATATAAATATTTACAATTACAAAAACATATACAATAGTGTGGTCACCACATGTTTTAAGGTCGTGTGCATTTATTATGTAACAATTATATCTATGTACCAGTTGAATTACTTCACTTTAATTTTTTTTATTTACATCTACATCCATACAACATAACATGTATAATGAAATAAAATCTACCGAAATTCTGGGCCATGACAAGAATATGAAAATACTTAGGAAAATATTTTTTTATGTGAAAAAAATACAATGTCCCATTAGTACAAAAAAAAAAAAAATTCCGAGCATTATTTCTTGTATTTCGAATTTTTGAATTTTGCACGAACTTCTGGCTCTTACGGTATTTACGTAAATGCTTAACAATGGAATCACTTTAGCATTTTTAAAATGGTGTATATGAACTTATTAATAGTTACAACAATTAGAAATTTGTAAACGAGATAGTATTTCAACAATCAAACTTTTTGTTTCCAAACGACAATAAAAAAGAAATGTTTTAAAACCGATTGTTATGCCGATTAAGAACTATGAGCCAAGATGTCTCAAAATTACTCTTCATGTTATCCTTTTCCAGTTTTTTTAAAATAAAAGCAAAACTATTAATGATTTCAGCAATTTTTACTATTGCTGGACATACATCAGCTTATGAAGCCATCATATTGTAAGATATTGAGAGCCTTCCATTTTTTAATTTTTCTACAATTCTGCATCTTGATTTGTGATTCGATGGACAAAGTAACTTCGAACAGTGCAAACAGAAATGCAACCCAACACCAAGAAAGAAAATTTGATGTTGGAATGAATTATTTGCACGCTAATAATTCTGTCCATAAAGTTGGTAAGTCGAGTGAAAATGGCAAAATAGGTCTGAAATGGCAGGAAAGAAATCAACACAGGAACTTTCGTACTAAGAGGAATATTTTATTTCTGAAGTCCCATCCAGAAATTCTTCGCATCCTTGAAGAGTTTATCCCTTCCTCTCAAAACGATTTTCTTACCAAACAAAAACTGGTTAGAAAAGTTGATCCTGTAAATAATTACATAAAATCTGATAAATTTAATGGCTTACATCGACGACAACAATCTTCATTTGAAGGTGGGGGTTTTTATGCATCAAATCAAAATAGTAAATTTAGTAGACGCATTAAAGCAAACTCTCCTGAAAGATTTGAAAATCGGGCTGGCAACGTAGGATCCTTTAAAAATAAAATCATCGATACATCAAATCGAAATATATATTACGGTGGAAACACATATTTTTATAAGACGTCAACTCCTCAAAAAGGATTTAAATATTATTTTGAAAGGAATTCAAAGTTTGGTTCTTTACCCAGTTCTAGACAGAATACGTACAATCATTGGAATACAAGAACTGCAGATCGGGCCAATAATCCAAGAATGCCATCTTACCCATTCTTAAAAACTGAGCATAAAAACAAATTTACTATCCACTCTCCCTATTCTGCACCATATTCCAAAGAAACTTTATCAGAGAGAAAAATGACATCTGATGCTAGATATCCATACTTATTTCGTAGAAAGCATTATCCCTTAGTTAAAAAGTACTTCAACAGAGATCTAAGATTTCGTGGAAAATCCTTTACCCAAAGGAGTAAAAGTCAAAACTACAAGAAAGATCAATATAATGACCGAGTAAATATTTCTGATAAATTTTATACGAAGCTCAGCTTTAAGCATGTTAAAAAATCACCTATATTTGGTGAAGATTCATATTTTAAGCCCAGATACGCTCCCAGCTATATATCGTTTCGTAGCAGAGATAACACACAAAAGGATAAAAGTAAATCAATCATAAATTTTCAAACTGATAACCTAGTGAACAAGATCTCAGATTTTCAGAAAGAAAATGCAGATTCTAAAGGAAACAAAACTAATCCGGAGTCTGAAAACTCGAAAAATCCCAATACAATCTACAGCAATATCGCACAGTTTGTAATTCTCAGCACAACAGACCATGAAGATACTTCTGGGAAAGGTAAGTCTGATATTTCCAACAAACTCAAGAACTTTTCGCAAACTCTGAAATTCAAGGATAACGTTTCTCATGACATAAAAAATGCAAAAAAGTTAGATAATATTAAATATGAAGTTACAGATAAAGAAACGTTAAGAAATGTCAGCTCTTTTGTGCCCTTGGAGGAAACAGGCAGGTTATCCAAAGAACTGATAGGAGAGAATTCGACAGCTGTGCAAGAAAATAAAGAACCAAAATATGATAAAATCGGGAATGCTAGTTTAGCTGATAAAAGCAACATAGTACGCAAAGAAGCAATTTACAAACACAGTAATAAGAACGATTTCATTCATGTCCAAGTTTTCGGAGATTTCAACAAGAATGACGCCATTGAGAGACAAAAGAAAGATACAAATATCAAAGGAAAGGGGCATGAAACGAAACCACTAAAGAAAGGGAAGAGCAAACGTGAGGAAGCTTTATTCATTATTATGGCTCTTTTTGGTATCACTGCAATTATTCTGACTATTACATGCTTGGTGCTTATATTGACTAGAAGAAATAAAAGAAAGAAAGCCAAGAAGTTAGAAAAATTCTCCGAAACAAAATCAAAAGGAGACGGTTATGATGGCAGTACATCCATTGCACGAGTTCAAATGAGCACTCAGCCAACAGTGAAAGTAAAAAGTGAAATATCAAGTAAAACTGACTTGACAACCAACACGTCTAAACTTTCAACACTTTGCATTGCAGATGAAGAAGGCAATGAGGCAAACAAGCTAAGAAAAATATTAACGAGTAGCGAAGAAGTACTGTTTTCAGATTCAGAATACAATTCTGCAAATGAAAATTTAGACGATACAAACGCAGGCGGCAAGGCTCGGTCCAAAAATGCAGAAGTGCGACGTTCCTTTAGTGTGCCCTATAATGTATGTAATAATTATTACAAAGTTGAGAAAAAACAGTATAAGACTATAAATGAACAGATAAACGCCGATTCTGAGAGCAAGATTGTTGACAAAATGGGATTTAAGGATTACGAGGAAGTGACTGAAAATGAATTTGAAGAGCCTCATTTTGTGACAACAAGGATACCCAATAGATATCACTCAGAATATGCAATAAATAAGAATGCATCATCAGATAAAGTTGTTCGAAATGTATTTAGCTACGCAAGTTTAATTATGGATAACAATACTCTCAATCTCCAAAACAATGCTACAAATTCTCATGAGTACGATTTGAAAGCTTCTGAAAGGGAACTACGGAAATATGTTGATGATGGACTAGAATGTCAGTTTATGATGCTAGAACCTGAAACTGACATCTCCGGTGAAAATATAGTTTCGGATAATCTGAAACGAGAATCTGAATTTCATATACTGCTACATAATAAGGAAAAACAAAACGACATTGGTTTCAGTTTTGTTGACGGCTATGAAGGAGAAAGGCCAGTTAATTATCAAGACAGCAAAGAGAGTGACGGCGAGAAATTCACATACAGAGATAAAATAAGCTCAACAGTTAGTTTAAATATTCAGGAACGTGGCGCAGAAGAACCGGAAGTAATAACTTCTCGTGATAATAGAAATGTTCTCGAAAAACTGGAATGTGAGGGTCTAAAAGAAATCAGAACTGGAAGTCCTTGGAACAGGATATTAGCAAATGTTAAACCAAGACCAGCCAATCAGAAAGACAGACGTGTAGACAAAGGTCTGATCACCGAAAAGTCTACTACAGGTTCAAATGCTGAAAATCTAAGCACAAAGTTACAGTACCATCAGCCTCTAATAGAAGACCAACTATTTCATAGTACAACCTTTTTCAAGAATGTTACTAAGCTAAATGTAAAAAATAACCAAACTTCTAGATATAATTCATGGAAAAATATGATTGATAATGTTAAGCAATATTCTGTAAAAAACTTTAAAAACACAACAGTTTTAAATACCTTTACATAATAAAGCTTCATTTAACCAAGAGAACAGTAAAAGGTTACAGTATTTTATTCTTTTAGAGTATTTTTAAGTTCTCCATACATCATTAGCTTGTATCTCAAGTTCTTGATTACTTAAAATATTTCATAATGGCTTTGTTCATAATACCCGTATAAAATACAATCTCAGTATTAGTTACACACACACACACACACACACACACATATATATATTTATATCTATATACAATATATGGGAGAATAGTGATGTGTGGAACATCTGGGAATTATGCTTAATGTAAGCATAGTTTTTAATTTCTGACTCCTTCATCAAATAGATTCATCATACTTGTTGTTTAAATCATTTTAGTTGCAGTGCTCATTGAGTTTATATCAGAACAAGACTATTTTACAACACCAAAAGTAAATAACTACTTTATTTTGATTTTAAGTTTTCAGTCTCATTTATTGGTGTTAACATAATTGTCTTTGATGTTTCATACACTTAATAATATAACTTTCATAAATTAAGCCTAAAGGTAGCATGCTTATATTAATAAGCTATTTTATTGAAATGCTGCTTAAAGGGATGGATGGGAACAGTATAGCTCAGGAATGGAACATGCCTCATTTTCCCCTCACCCATAATGAACATCTATCCCTAATTTATAACTGGGAAACTTAATGTTCCCACAAGTAACTGACTGTTCCATCATAAATAAAACAGACATTACTGTAAATTTGCCCCAGGAAATGGTTGGTGGAACTAGTCGACATAGGAATATTTTTCGTTTAATGTGAACTTATTAAAGCATAAAGAAAAATTAGAGGAATAAATGAAATTAGAGGAATGAATGAAAAATTAGAGTAATCCATAAAACTTATACAGGGTGTCCCAAAAGATCGTTTACTAACTTAACATGCTGGTCTGTCATATCACGATGAACAAGATTTACATAGGAACTTGTGTCTGAAAATGCAAACTGCGACCGCTAGAGTGCTGTGAACACGAGTGTGGAGCAGGAGAAAAAAATGATATCGACAGTTGTGTTAATAGGATTTTTACTATAGATGAGGATTACATCGCAGCAAATGCTCAAAATTGTTTCCCTTCGCCACAATGCACATTTCACAACGTCGGCGCATGGATTCACGGACTCGTTCATTTTGGCTAGGAGTGTTACGGACACGTGCTGCCACTTCCGCGATAAAGGCGATAAGATCCATGTCCGATGTTAGTGAAAAAGGAAGAGCAACCTATACTATAATGTCTAAAGTAGAACAAAAGTTACAATTCGAAAATAACGTATTAAATTATTTCATTACCGGTCATGGAAGTTTCCCAAGTTTCTTGTACAGAATTGGAAAATTAGATTCACCAAACTGTAAATGTGGAATAATAGGCACCCCTCAGCATTACATGCAAGTAAGATGTAATCTAGTTCCGATGTGTATCAAAAAATACGAAAACGAAACACAGATCGAATATTTTAAAAAAATAGACAATAATCATAATCATATTAAAAAATTAAAGGAAATTTATAATATATTAAATTCAAATTACTCTTATATACAAAATAAATTTTAAAAATTTTAAAATGTGGGAAAAGACTTGTAAAAATAGTAATAGTGATTAAAAAAAAAAGTGTTTTAAGTTAATAATTCAGTGTATAACATTAAAATGAATAATGTCGAAAGGTTCTCCCCACCCACTTAGGCTTTTGCATCCATAAACTTCTTCAGTTGGATGTGGGTGTGGGTCATCTAAGTCTAAGTCCGATGTTAGGGTATCTCGTACACCATGGACTTCATGTGTCCCCACAGGTAGAAATCCAGGGGAGTCAGGTCGGGGGATCGCGGCTGTCCTCCGCTACCAATCCAGCTATTTTCCTGCAATTATTGCCCTCTAGCGGTCACAGTTTGCATTTTCGGACACAAGTTCCTATGTAAATCTTATTCATCTTGATATGACAGACCAGCATGTCAAGTTTGTAAACGACCTTTTGGGACATCCTGTATACAAGAACTACACACAATTCTTGTAGTTCTTCATAATATTTTTGAAAATTATGTATGTATTTCAACTTTCGAAAACATGTGCCTTTATGTAAGGGAGGCGACTACTTAAGAATTGGGTTCCCCTTTGCAAATTTTGTGAAAATATTGGCGATATTTACTAAAACACAAAGGTAATCCATCCAAACGTTGTATTTCTTGCTTTTTCTGGTGGCTTTAATTAATGCACAGTGCGCCATCGTAATAGAAATATATACTCTTACTTAAAGAAAACGACTTGAAAACCGGACATTTACATTTATGGGCAATTAATCCCTTAACAGTTTACAAGCGCAACAGCTCCAAATTATTAAAAATCAGCCATAGTGAACCATTAATGGTTTGTTATATCTAAATTTTTTAAGCATTGCGCACTTTTAATATATAAGAAAAAAGTTACACAAGGAGAGTTGGATGCAAATATCATATAAATTATAATACAGATCGTTTGGACACGGTGAGATCAGGAGAAAATGCTAGGTGACCATACTTAAACCCTTATCCCCAAGTTGGCAGGGGAACCAAGTTCTTTAGTCAAGTCGTAAAGGAGGGATGGGGATTCATTGCTACTGTAATTGTTTTTTACACTTACATTTTTATAATTACAGTCAAGTTCATATTTTTTAAACATTAGTTTATATTTTTTAAATATTTTAATCTGCTACTCTGCATCTTACACCGTTGTTACACCCCACACTCTCTCTGTTTATGGAAATCCAGTAAAACGTCTTTTAATTGACACATATTACAGGTATCCATATATTAAATACTTTTATTGCTTTATTTGTGGGTTTCATTACATTATCCCTGAGGAATTATAGAATAATTGCCAATAGGTCAGTAGCGTGACTTAGCATTGATCATTGCAATAGCTCCTAAATTGATTTCACTGATTAGAATTCTGAAAGGAGTATGTCTTTGTGCATCGAAGTGCGTTCTAGCACCGATATTTGGTTCGAAACATGGTATTAAAATTTAAGGTCATAAAGCTTTTATCTTTATTATGAATATGATCAAAGATAATTATTGCTGTATTGAATATGTTTGGAACATATACAGAAGTGATACTAAATTAATTTTGTGGATGTTTAATTGCATGAAACAGCTAAACAGCCTGAGTGTTGAGTTTTATTAGTAGATATTAAAATTTCAGTATTACCTTTACATTTTTATTAGCAAGAAAAACATTTGTGCTATTAATCCAAAAAGTTTGAACCTTGTAATGCATTTCTAGCAGATTTTCTGAAATATACGAACAGCAAAGTAATGGCTCATACTAAGCTTTTGATGTTTAATTAGATGTTTTAAAAATGAAATCTTTCACGTTTTTTAAAATTAAATTACAAATAAAACTAGTAACAAATATTTTTATTTCCAAAATCATTTCAAAAGCTTTATAAAATATTTAAACAACATGTCAAATATTTAGTAGATATATATAAAAAAAAGGTCAAAGTAACTCTCCTACCCTATACAAAAGTTTCCATTTTAGAAAATTTTAGTACTTTATTGTATATTCTCTTTGTTTACTTGCTTTTTTTCGTTTTCTTATTATGTTTTTTACATTAAAAATTTCAAATTGGACAGAAAAGCACAGTGTATGAATTTAAATTTGACTGACTGTAGTTTGTGGTAGGTTTTCTTAAGAATAAATTTTATGAGAATTTTACTTTAAGGCCTTTAAAAAGACATCGTCTAGACTTTTTAGAAAACGTTATTTTTAAAAACATCACACTAAATACTGTGAAAATATCTATAATATAATATATAAACATTTATGTAAGTTTTTTTTTATGTAATAACATTGTCTTTAATAAAGTTTTTTATAAATTAAAAGAAAAAAATGAGTTTTTTTACCCGCTTAATGCTTTTAAATAGGGATCTTAAGTTGCTAAGCTAAAATATGTTTATATGGCACTTTTGAAAAACACTTGCTTGCCACTGAAGCAGTTTTTCACAAATCTAAATTGAAACATTGTACATAATTTCATGACTTATTAAGCATTTAAGATTCATTAATGCTTAAGAGAGAATGAATAAACGAATAGAATATTTTAATTTCAATTTGTTCCGGTTTGGAACATTAATTATACCGTACACAAAAATTTTATTTTAATTAGAGAACATCGTTATTAATTGCTTAAATGAGAAACAGAGGAAAAATTGATAAACATAGGATAAATGATTAAATGGATCGTGAATTTTTATGTAATTGATAAGCCGTTATTTAACTGGTAAATGGAGGTTTATAATTATAATTAAACACCTAAATGAGAAACTAACGATTCTAAATATGAAAATTGTTTAATTTTCCACATTTTACACCCCTAAATAAAATGTTAAATACAGATTTCTATCACAGCTCTTAATATGTAAATAAAAATGCAAATGATTGCCTAATGTTAATAAATAAATAAATAATCGCGTGGAACAAAATTCGAACCCATTTCTAGGCAGAACATGACTGCACGTAAAATCAGATGTCATAATCGAATCCGTTCTTATCCAAATAGAGAACCTGGCAGTGATTTTCAGCTTTGAGTAAACACTTAGTTCCCCCACCGATTCGCAAACAATTCGAACGGTCTCGGCAATTCGAACGAGAATTGTTTGGGAGCCCCAGCACGCCGACGCCTCTCTCCGTCTTCTAACATTTTCCATCGTTGCTGCACGTTTTTTGAATTTCCTTCCATCTTTCTCTACCCCATAAATGCTTTTTCTCGACTCCGTAATGAGTACCTATGGGAAAGATGTAGAAATATTTCTCTTTTTTATATCTGTCGTCCACCCCCTGCGCTTGCAAATAAAGCCTTAGTACAAACACGACGGGGAAAAAAAACTAGTAAGCCCCAGGCTAATGTAAACCAAGTTTGATAGTGAAAAATGCCGAACTGTGCTCGAAATGTTCGGAGTCTTCTTACGTGCTCTCATTGGCTCCGACTTGTGACATTTGGAACATTTCTCGCGACATAAAGAGGAGAAAATGTGAAATTTGCATTTTATACGTTAATATATGCTGAACTCCTTTTGAAACATATTAAATTCAAGTTCATACTTATTGCTCCTGGATCAGAGATAGTTTTATATGCGTAGTTTTCCCCTTTCTTTTATATTTCCTTGGCGTTTTCTGTAGATAACTTATCTAAGTAACGCTTGGAAGAACCGAGTTAAGACATTACGGAAACTCGAATGTGACTAATTGATTCTGTATTTCCCGAGGGACAAGTGGAAACAAATTTTAAGTGCCTTAAAATTTTTCTCGGCTCTAGATGTGGATTATTTGGAAAAATTTGTAAAGACATTTGGAAATATGTTATTTATACAACATGATTACATAAAACTAAAAAAAGAAGGAAAAAATCTTTAAGAAATTGATTTTTTTTTTTGTTTACCGTTGTGGATTTTCAGAAATCCGCAACGTAAATGAAATGAGATTTGTCTTTATAGCAAGATTTAAAGTTTATTTTATTTTTAGAACAGTTTCTAAACTTGGGTTGTTAAATATAGGATGAATAGAAAAAACTAATATTTAAAAAGCACTTTTTTAAAAGTCAGTTTGAACTGTGAACTGTTAGATAAACTGATTGTACAAAATACAGAATCATTAGGGAAAACTAATAATGAAACAGTATTTTTGTAAAAAGCAATTTAAACTTTGAATGTAATATCTGTTGTTATTTTGTAGCTGCTCATGTCTGTAAAAATCATTAAATGAAATGAGATTTGTCTTTATAGCAAGATTTAAAGTTTATTTTATTTTTAGAACAGTTTCTAAACTTGAGTTGTTAAATATAGGATGAATATAAAAAACTAATATTTAAAAAGCATTTTTTTAAAGTCAGTCTGAACTGTGTATTTTGTAGAGGCTCAAGTTTGTAAAAACCATTGTTAGATAAGCTGATTTACACTGCATTGTGCAAATTTAATATCAGTAGGAAAAACTAATATTTGATTAGCATTTTTTGAAAGAAGCCGATTTCAACTTTGAATGCAATATATGTTGCGTATGCTAATAAGCTGATGTACTCTGAATTGTACAAGTAGGTACTGTAATATTTAAAATTTTAAAACTTAATTGACTTTTGAATGTAAATCTGTTATTTTGTTTAGGCTCAAATCAGTAAAAGCCACTGTTAGATAAACTGATTGTACAAATACAGGATTAATGGGGAAAACTAATATTGAAACAGCATTTTTTAAAATGCAATTTGGACTTTGAATGTAATATCTGTTGTATTTTGTAGAGGCTCAAGTCTGTAAAAAACATTGTTAGATAAGCTGATTTACACTGCATTGTATAAATTTAATATCAGCAGGAAAAACTAATATTTGATTAACATTTTTTAAAAGCCGATTTTAACATTGAATGCAATATATGTTATGCTGTGTAGAGGCTCAAGTCTGTAAGAACATTTTGCTAAATAAGCTGATTTACTCTGAATTGTACAAATATAGGATCAAAAGAAAAACTAATATTTAAATAGCAGTTTTAAAACTTAATTGATCTTAAAATGTAAATCTGTTATTTTGTTGAGGATCAAATCTGTAAAAGCCACTGTTAGATAAACTGATTGTACAAATACAGAATCGATAGGGAAAACTAATATGGAAACAGCATTTTTATAAAAAGCAATTTGAACTTTGAATGTAATATCTGTTGTTATTTTGCAGCGGCTCATGTCTGTAAAAACCATTGCTAAGTAATCTGATTTACACATTGTACAAATACAATATCATTAGGAAAACTAATCTTCAAATAGCATTTTTTAAAAGGCGATTTGATATTTAAAGTAATATCTGTTATGTTGTGTAGAGATTCGAGTCTGTACAAACCAATGATAGATAAGCGTGTTTACATTGCAGTGGTTACTGACATTAAGTATGTGTAACAATAAGTTACATTCGGTTCAGCTTTTTTTTACCTCTTCCGATGAGTCATCGTCAAAGACATACCAGAACAGGACCGGTTTAAGCTAGAAAGAAACTTCGGACTTCTCCCAACCAATACTAGCTTCTCAATATAGAATAGGCTCCCGTATGCGCAAACTCATATGTGTTATTAGGGTCACCACATTTAGTAGTTTATCGCTATTTTGGCCAGTGCATTAAAATAATCGCCAATTGAATAAGTATGTAGAATTGGCTCTCACTCTGCCTTGGGATGCGACGAAAACTTAAAATATAGGATAGGCTCCCAAATACCAATCAGACATAGGATTTATTTAGACTTTGTTTTATTATTGCGTAATTTATGTATGTAATATTATTTTAATCTTTCAATATATACAATGTAAAAAGCATAATTTAATGCAGTTAAACCACAATCTTTGATAAATACAGTATTACAAAAAATAAATAAATAAGTTCGATGTTATAACTAGTAATTTTGTATTCTTAAACGACTTTGGTTCTTTTAAAATAAATAAATGTAAGAAAAAACAGTTTATGTACTAGGCTACTGTTTCTATAAAAATAATTTTCCATTTTCACTAATGACAAATCATCAACGGTCAAAATACATTAAAAACGTGGTTGAAATCAAAGCGATCGTAGCTACTTAAGAGTCAAAAAGCAACAATTCACAGATTACAATACTTTCATAGAAATTATCGCCAAGTGTAAAAATGTGCCAAACACGAGCGCATGTGTTGTGATGATTCTCATAGGGAGCCTATTCTAGATCGATCTTTTACACCAACCAATAGAAGAGCCCGTTGGTTTGACTTTTTCTGACCCCTCCATTCGGGAGTGAACCCCTGTTTTTTCTCCGTGGGGCAGTGGGATTATTTTAGAGGACAAGGTTGTAACGAGAGGAGAGTAGAAGGTAAACGCTGCTGTCATCCGTGGCTTGCGGGCTGGACCTTTTGAGAAAAATAATCACCATATTGTTTTTTAGGGCCGGCTCCGACTCCAAAGTAGTCTTCGATATCTACAAATGATAAGCTGATTCCAGTTGTATTCCTTAGGCATTTATTTAAATATATAAATTCATTTAATCAAGACATATTTGTCCATGTGTTTATTAATGAGGATTAATTTCTTCTTTCTCAAACACTAGGCCAAAGTAACATTATTTTTACAGTATGACACCGTATTTTGATTTTACGTTTTTTTTTAACTTTTGGGTGAGGGAAGCCCATAAAATTTAAGAAAATTTTTTGGTTTACCCCATAAGCATTCTATATATCCGACACAAGTGAGAGTGAAACTATCAGTTTCTTTACTTTTACTGTAATATATTCTTACAGTATTACGACATTAATTTTTCAATTTAGGACATAGGAAATGTGAAAATTTTAAATACGTAACAACCTTAAAAATATAATACAATAATAAACATGAATTCAATAACTCGAGTAATTTCAAGCATTAACTATAAACTGCCCATTAAGTGTAGCCACTTGGAAGGGTCACTACTGAAGCACTCATGCGTTACCAGAACACTCTGGTCTTGTATGACCAAGGCTTTTGACAAACTGACAGCGTCACTTACAAAGTAAGTAAAATGAACTATTAAATAAAATGCGTCGAAAGATTTTAGCTTTGTTTTTGTCTCCATTGTTTTCATACATTTTCAGATACATTGTGCAAAAATATTTGCTAATTGTAAAATTATTATAATACTTAAAAGAAGTATCTAAATTGCTAAAATTTTTGGCTACCCCTTCTATAGGTCCCGGTGACCCCAATTGGGATCACAACTTACATATTAAGAAACTCTGTTCTACGTAATCCCTAAATTACACCTTTAACTTTAATTACTGCGTCTTTGAATGTGCCAGACGTGACTGGACTATCAGCGCGTGTGTCTCTAAATTGGGGTGGAATTCTCCAGTTAGAGTTTGTTTGAATGCGGATGATTCTCCTAATTGAAGAGCCTTTCTCACGAATACTTTCTCCCTCTGCTTACGAGAATTTTCATTCCCATGGTTTAAATCAATGGTCTTTAAACTTTTAACATTCATGGTATCCTTGCAATTACGCTACCTTCTGGTGGATTCCTAGACCTTTCTTAAAAAGCTTGAGTAAATTAGATGTTAGGCATATCACTAGGACGCCAGTAGTAGTATTAAAAATACAAAAATAGGCAGTAGCATTATCTCGTCTTTCTTTCATATTCATAGGAAAGAAAAGTAACTACCTTCGTTAATCACATTTTTGTTCTTACTTTTATAACACATATGGACACTATCACGTTAAAATATTTCTCATTTAGATATTATGTTATTTTAATGTAGCCTCCACACTATGGCCAGTTGTTCACCACTTCCTGATGGTTCACGGGTCGCATCCATACGCTGGGCCACTAAATGAGCTAAGCGTATTGATTCGTCCATAGGATCTACTGCGCACTTTAACTGCGCATCTGGCTGCCTTTGATCTTTGGAGAAAAACCTCCTCCGTAGCCATTGTTCGCCAAGCCTATTTTATCGTCTGCCGCCAACGACCACGATAAGCCATACCCCCTCCAGACGGTGGTGATGGCTTGCAGTGGACCATAGTGTGGAGGGGCCTTAAGAACTTAAATAATGGGAACCGAAAGTGAATAGTAACCGGAAGTAACCATACAGCAACCCTAAAGAAGCAGGTAAACTGCTACTTCCGGAAGTAACTGAAAGTTGAAAGAAAACTACAATTTTACTATTATGTTCAAAACTACTGTTTCTGTAAGACAAGACATACACGTAATACCGTGTTCACACACTAGCCTTATTTCAAAAATTAGTATTTTCTGACTCAGAGAAGTTTATTACATTTACAAATACTAAACCATTAATCTGGGAGGGACTGGCTTTCACTACACTGAGTTTTCCTCGTGCCTCTGCTATTGCAATGTTTCGTTTTCTTACTGGACAAGGCTGCCTTAGCGTTCATTAAGACTGAGTTTAATGACTCTTCTAATTGTAGTTTATGCAATCTTAGAAGACCTATAAACAGGGAACATTTCAACACATGCACTGCATTATATAATTTTACTTCTGCTCAAAATTTTTGGGAAGCTAGAAGGCTAATGGACTCAGAAAAGATCAATCAAAATATCTAGGTCGAATTTTTGGAAGGTTACAATATTTTCCCTATACTACATAAACAAGAAATTGAAAATGGCTTGCAACTGAATTTAAAGTTTGCATAATGTTGTTATATTTAACTAAATTCTAGCACATCTCGTGCTGTTAGTGTCACTCTTAACATCATTTCGTCTATGACTGGGATGTGTTTGAATATTTTCTACTCAACAGAAATCTAACTCTGTAAATTTTATCTGCAGGAGTATTTCGTATTGTAACCAAATTATGAAGCGTAGCGTTCGTGGATTGAGTAGACTTTGAATTAAGACTGCAAAAATAACAGCAATTTATTCGTAATGCAGAGCGGTAAAGACAGCGATCTCGGAACTAGAGTGTAGCGGGATCGACGCTCAATCCGATTCGATCCGTTGTGTGCATTAATAGTTACAGGGACATGCAAAATAGGTTTGTGGGTGTTCGTAGGCACTATGGTCTACTTTTTTTTGTAACACGAGGGCTAATGAGACCGGAATCTACTGCTTAAAGTCAATTTCGAACGGCTATGAACATCCATGCAGCAGTGGGATTCGAACTCAGGAACTTCTATACCGAAGATCAGCTATATAGTGTTGTGAATCAGCCAATTAGAGTATTAATAATAAGTCAAATGATGACAAGTAAGTTACGTTAAGGAGTTATATAAGAACTGTTTCGCTAAGCAGGAATTAATTTTGGTGTATGCGAAGTCACCAAAGGTTACCACAGTCGGAAGAGAAAACAAAAATGTTTCACAAAAGGTTGTAATTTAAGGAATAGAATTGACAGAAACTTATTTTAAAATACAATTATGGTTAAGTTTGTCAGTTGTGGGTTTAAAAATCCTTACATGCATATTCTTCGGAATAAATTTAAATATATTCTTAAATACAGACATGTAAAGATATTTCACCCATTCAGAATCATTTATGGATATTTACTTTTAAAGTTTTTAAGGTACAAAATATTTTTAAAAATATGAATAAATTTCATTTACAAATGTCTAATCGATTTAATTTTGTCATAAAGAAACATACAAACGACATATTGCTCAGAATAAGAAGTTATAACATGCCATATATATACATAACAGACATACTACATTTTAAAACAGAACAGAACTCTACCGATATATTTCGATCAACAAAACCAGGCATTAACTATTTAGAACAAATACGAGGGAAAAAGAACAGGGAAATTGAAGCGAAATGATTATTATGGCGGAACTAAACAAGTGCTTTTCATATTTCAATCCTTTTGTAAGCGAGTGCAATTTATCATAAAAATCGGCTCTTTTGAACAGAAGAATGAGTTTTTGCTCTGTTTGATTTATCCATTCACCCTAGAATTTTGATTTATTTGGATAAAATTTCTCTTTTGCTATATTGTCTAGCTATTATTCCCGAATGTTCCATGCAAGATATATATTTCGAACTGTTTCGAGATGCTATAATGGGTTCCAAATCGTACCTTTTAAAATTAAACTACAAGTTTATGCTAATAAGTTCTATTTTTCTTTGCCTTCACGAAATTTTACTGGATTAATTTTCTTTTGTAATTATGAATTATATCTTAACACATTAAAATTTTTAAAAATAATTATAAATTAAAATTTTATTAATATCTAAATCTTTAGCATTCATTGTGAAAATTTTTTTGTCTATAATTCTTCAATTTGTCACCTTAAAAAATTTCGATGATTTTAAAAATTAAAAAATCGAAAAATAATCGTAATGAAATATTTTTTTGTGAGATAATTTTCGACATATAGAGAAACATCCCTATAGAAAAATTCTATATAGGAAAAGAGTTTTGGAGCAATTTATAGAGTATATTACATGTGTCTCTTCCGAGTTATTATGTGTACATTTTTTATTAATTTAAAATTTTAGTAATTTTTTCCCAAAATCGCAGTTTTAAGAAATTTAATGATTTGTTTTAAAAATATAAAAATCTGTTTGAAAATTTTTATATTTAAATTGTTTTCTATTGCTACCTATAGAATGAACTACTACACAAAAAATTTGATATCAAATTCTTAACCATATAAGGCTATTCTTGTCTTGGAGGCGTTTAATAATTAAAATAATAAGATGTTAAATTCTGTAAAGAACTTTAAATGATTTTTTAAAGAGGAAAGTATTACTTGCTTTTATTAGCTTTAAAACCTTTTTATATTACCTTTCAGTCTTAACAATAGTAACTTGAATTGCTGTAATTAATCCAATAACTAATCCCTCAAGGAAGAAAATCTTTAAATTTTAACAAACTTCAAATTTAAATATATCAATCAATTTTTGTCACAGAAAAGTGGAACTTTTGGCGCTGTGGTTCTTAGGAAGAGTTTTACTTAATATAATGATACGGAAGAGGGAAACTTATAAAATATAATTTTTTTAATTTCCTGTAAATTTTCTGTAAAAAAATTTGTAACTAGTGATATATATCTGAGCAGAGAAGAAACAGTCTGGTTAAAAAAGGTAACTATGCACCCTGTATTGTTTAATTCGTTAAATAACAATCATGTTATACCATTAAGGAAAATTTCAAATAAATAAGGAAGATTTCAAACAGATATTAAGATATTTTTAATTTTAAGGACAGTGGTAAAAATAAAAGTTTCGAGAAGTAAAGTCCTTAAAAAAAAAACTGAGAGTATATTACATATAGAATATTCTCTATTACTTTAATATATTTTATTACTCGTTGACATTCTTTATAACTTGGTATATATCACACGTTCTAAAAGGACATTTTGAATGCGTTTTATTTTAACATGTTGAAAATAAACTGAAAAAAATTTCTTTATAGTTTTTTTTTACTGATAGATTTTTGTATTTTTAAAAACTTAGATCTCTTACGTTACAGACTAAAAATTTAATCAATTTTGAGGCAGTTAAAATGTATTAGAGCCTCTAAAATCAAACAAATAATACTTCAACAAAATAAGTTCATCTTTTTGGTGATAAATGCCCATATCTCAGCCAAACGATGGCCAAATGGTTAGGGTGCTGGCCTTCGGAACCGGAGTTCGTGGGTTCGAATCCCACTATGGCATGTATGTTCGTAGCCGTTCGGAATCGGCTTTAAGCAGTAGGTCCCGGTCTCATTAGCCCCCGTGTTGCAAAAAGTAGACCGTAACGTTCCAAAGCCAAACCAAACCAAAATGCCCATATCTCGATATTAATATTCCATTATTTAAAGGAGTGATATAGTATTTGTGATTGTTTATGTAAGATGAAACTTCCAGAGCACTACTAAAAGAAATACATTGTGATAAAGTATGAAGCTTGAACTAACAAAGTTTTAATCAATTTTGAGGCAGTTAAAATGTATTAGAGCCTCTAAAAGCAAACAAATAATACTTCGACAAAATAAGTTCAACATTTTTGTGATAAATACCCATATCTCGATATTTGTATTCCATTATTTAAAGGAGTGATCTAGTATTTGGGATTGTTTACGTAAGATGAAACTTCCAGAGCACTACTAAAAGAAATACATTTTGAAAAAGTGTGCAAGTGTGAAGCTGTATGAAGCTTGAACTAACAAAGTTACAGTTGTATCCTAAAATTGAAGCCTTACGAACGTCCTTTCTGATAGTAAAAACATGACCACTTACTTTGACAAGAAAAGCAACTAGGGTTGGAGAGGAAAAATGCGTATTGTTTTAAGACCAAGATAAAAAAGAAGCCATTGAATCGATGTTACTCATACACTAAACTTTGTATTTTAATGTGAGTCTAAAAATTGTGGTTTTTATTACTTTATTGAATGCGGAATTTATTTGTTTTACATGTATAATGTCACACTTTTTTAGCGTTAATATGTATGAAGGGGTATTTTACAGTTTTAATTATCATAAAGACCGAACTTGAATAGGTAGATAATATTTAATCTTTCTATGATGAAAACATATTGCCTTTTGAGGATTAAAACCTTCATCATAACAATCTTTTCAGATTTATTATAAAACAAAAAGTTCTGCTATCTTATAGAATGAAATTTTACAAGGATTTTTAATAAACCTCTAGATTTGAAAAGGTAAATTTATCATTTCGTTCTGAATGAATTTTAAAATAACGTTGAAAATATTAACCAAACAAATGAAAAAAAACGTAAGTTCAAGTATCCACAGGATAACTTTATAAAATATATACTAAAACCTACATTTTTTACAAGAAATCGAAGTATAATATTTGTTTTAATTTGTAAACCTTAAACATTAATGGTATCTGACATTTTAAAAATTTAGAAAGATATAAATTTGTTAGGAAACTGAGAGATTAACTATGCTATTTCATTATAAAAATACAGCAAAATTCACTCCGATAAACTCTTAAAGTGATAGGTAAAAATTATAATAACTTGGTATAATAAAAATATTAACATATAATGTGAATAAAAAATATTATTTTTATTATTTTTAAATTATGAGTGAGTTGCTAAATAATTTCTTTATTATTTTTAAAACCTTTTTTAACTGATGTATGAAACCCTTATTTTTGACTTTTTTTTGGGTTTCCCAACTGGAGCAAAATGTCTAGAACCGAACTTGCGCTGCAAATTCTGATAGAACATTTCATTTTACATTCGATACTTCCCCCAAAATGACCTAAAACGAAGGGCTAAATTTAGAAATATAACGAAAGTCTCAGAAATCTATTTTATTTTACTTTTCAAAATCCGAAAAAGTTGGATTTTTTTATACTTCTCAGATAAATCCAATTTTAGAAATAACAAATTTCAATTAATTACAGAAACTCTCAAAAGATGGCGCAACTAGTGCTATTTGTACATTCCTGCAAACTTTCAACTTCTAAATTTGAAAGGTATTTGCATGCATTTTTCGAATGAGTTTTTTCTCTAGTCTTCCAAATTTTAAATACTCCATAAAGTCAAAATTAAATGAAAATTTATTTTTCAGTTGGTAAACAGATTTGAATAAAATTATTTCAATCAAATGCAGGGCTGTAATTAGATTCTTTAGCAGAAAACTGAATTGCGCCCTCCTACCAATATAGTGGAAAAATATATATGTTTTTTTTTTTTCTGTAGCATATACTAAGTAGAGTAACTTACAGAATAAAAAATGACTAACTGGATAAAGAAAAAAAGGTATTTATAATATTATTTTCCTAGTTTTAGCGCCCTTGAATAAAGCTGTTGTTGGTATCTTTTTCAATATAGAAAATGGATATATTTTCTAGGAGTTCCAGTACCAGCTAGAAGTGTGGATAGGATTTTACCAGGTTTAGCTTGCTAGAAGAACGTTCTACAGCTGTCATTACAAACAGGTGTAGAAAGTCTCTCAATGCAATTACTAAATTTGTATATGTATGAACTTTCTAATTTTATATGCCGATAAAATCCTTTTAAAATTACGAATGAACATATCTTCTTGAAGTCTTTCAGTATTGAAATTTTAAATATTAAGCTTATGAGATGACTATGACTTTACGTGTACTTAACTGATAAAAAATTAAAGAACTGTTGCATTCTTTATATAGGAGATGGATATAAAATATCTCTGTATAGGGCAAGTAGTGGGGAAAGAGGTAGGGCGGAAGGAAAGGTGTGAGATTGGGAGTAGGTATAGGGCAGGGAGTGGGGAAATAGGTATGGTGGAGAAAAAGTTGTAAGATTGGGGGTAGGTGTAGGGAAGCGATTGGGAAAGGAACAGAGGAAAGGGCTTACAAAATGAATTAAGATTGGAGGTAGTCACAGGGGATGTTTGGGGAAAGAGATAGAGCGGATAGAAAGGTAAGTTTGGGGATAGGTAAATCAGTGGGAGTGGAGAAAGGGGTAAGATTAGTGGTAAGTATAAAGAAGGGAGTGAAGAAAGTGTAGGGAGGACGGAGGGTAAGATTGATGGTACAGGAATAAGATCAGGGGTAGGTGGATGGGATCAAGTGGGGAAAGGGATAAGTTTAGGATAGGCATAGAGCAGGGAGTGGGGCAAGGGGTAGAGCGGATGAAAAGGGGTAAGTTTGGGGATAATTATAAGGGAGGGAGTTGGAAAAGGGTAGGGTGAACGAAAAAGTGTATGATTTGGTTAGGTACAGAAGAGATATTTAGGATAAGATACCGAGGCGACCGACATCTGATCATTTTAGCAGCGCCTTGGAGGTCATAAGAGACTGGTAAAGTAGATTGATCTTTGAGTTGTCACTCAAAGATCGTTGTTTGCCGCACTCTCTGTTTATTTCACTACATAAAGTAACAGACGTATCCCTTCTGCACATTGATGTGATTCAGCTTGAAAATATTACTTGAAAGAAACATAATATAGGCTTCTTTGTGGAAGAATTTGTATGAAAATAACTCGTTATGTACAAATGTGGTTTTACTAAAAGGAAAATAGAAAATACAAAGGTAACAGGCTATCGTATTCCTTTACAGAATAAGACTGAAAACCAATAGTTCTTTTTCTACTATTTTTTATAAAATTCTATGGTGATCAGTGTGAAAGGTCAAAGACTCACGTGTGTTACTCTAGCTACGATTTGCATACCACTAGTCTGCAAGCATCTGTTTCTCACAACTTTAAATGTAATATTTGCGTTCAGCTTGAGAATTCAGAGCATTACATGTGCACCTGCAACGTAACATCAATGACGCATTTCAAGAAGCCGAAGTCAGATCACGAGTTGCATAATAAAATAAATTATAATAAAGTCTTCCACATTAAATACAAAACCTGATGTCTTGGCCGAGGAAAAACCAGGAGACCCTGTCAAATATTCTTTGAAGTCATGTGACCTTTGTTAGTCTCCCAATTAACGAAAATAATGAAACGGGAATAATGTAAATAAATAACCTCACTAATCCTGAAGTTCTTAGTAGTTTGACTGTGTTAATCATTGTTAAATTATTTTTATTATTAATATTTCCACTTGTTTCATTGTGCAATTCAAAGTTAATAGTTTCCTGTAAATGTTGCACACAGTATTCATATTGAAATGTAAAAAGGCAGAACCTCCTGAAAAGAGACCATTACTACGATGCAAAACAACAGGAGAACCCGTATTCGGAATCCCGCCCTAGCACCTCCATAACGTTTATCAGTTAATCGTCATTTCTTGTCTGCAGGCGATTCCCTGTCTCTATGCTTTTTTTCTCCCCTATGGTTTTGTAAGAGCAGACCCACATTGGGAACCTTCCTAATGATACATGTTTTGTTCTAACCAGTGTCTGGAAATTTATTATTTTATTTTTACCTTTTTTTTACTATTATTTGTAAGTTCTGGACTAACAGTATCAGTGGATAAGTAAATGCCGTACACTCTTCTAGGTAGACAGTGCCCGGTCCGAGTTGTCGAACTTTAAATGCAAGTTTTCATTTTACTCGAAAATCTTCTGGTAAAGGTAAACTAAACTCCTCTCAAGTCCACAACTACTTTATTCAAAACAGGTTAATTGCATTTGGGGTTCGAGAGATCTTGTTGTTAGTATAGGTGTTGCGAGGCAATCTTTTAATAACTTTTACTTCTTTAATGAAACTAATTTTTGTACCATTACTTCAGAGCACGTAAAGGAAGAAGATGCTCAAGGGAAAGTGAGAGATTCGCTGGAGTCATCGAGATCTGTAATTGGACAATTTGTTTTTCAACAGTCAAGTCAAAGTTGTGAAAGTAAAGTGTGTTTTGTTTGGTTTTAGAATACTTGGTGTTTGGGGCTCCAGCGAGGGTCTTTTTTCTTCTTTTTTTAGAGGCCTTTTTGCTGACCCCTTTCGTTGGATTTCGTCTGAAAAAAGAAGTTTTTCTTTCAGGACCGTTTTTTTTTTTAGACGATGCTTGTTGTGCTATGATTTTAGAAAGGTAACTGCTCTTGATCTCATGGATAAGCGTACCTAAGTATCACATATTCTTCTTTTTAATTTTAATTTTTGATGGAAATACCAATTCGGTTCTATCTTATAATTTGTTGAAAGTGTTCATAGTCATTATGTATTAGTGTTCTTAATGTAATTCTTAATAATATCAACGTAGTACAATGTAAATATACATATGTAATATGAAAATATTATAATTTTTCATGATGTCAGATACTGTTTTATTTTCTATGTCGCTGTTTTATATCTGCAGAATCTAATTTTTTAAAAATGATTTTGATTTTGAATAATGTAAACTAGCAGTGTATTATACAGTTCGTAATAACGCATATATATATATATATATATATATATATATATATATATATATATATATATATATATATATATATATATATTCTAATTCTAATAAATAATCTTAAAGAATTAATATTGAATCAGTATGTTAATTAAAATAGCTGTTTGTTAAAGGAGTTAACTGTATTATTTTAGATGCTTTACTTATGGAATTGTAATTTATTTCTAGTTTTATTGAGTTATATACTGTATAATCATTCACTCGTTTTTCAGAACAAGTTTAGTTGAATTGTTATGTTTTTAAATTATATCATCATATTTGTCTTTTCAATATCACAGAAAAGAAACAAGTACACAAAAACTAGTAGGAACTAAAATCAGCACAGTTTTGTTTAGTCTGTATACATACGTGTAGTAAGTTTCCCCTTTTTTATCGTTAAATTATAATATCTTATAATAAATCAACCATAAAAACAGCTATACACTATTAGGATTTTTCTACACAATTGTCTCTCAAAAATATTGTTTCTTTTTATAACTGGAAAGTTAAAGGATAATCAAAACAAAGAAATGCTGTTTTTTAAATAAAAATGGTTATGAAATAAGATTGTGCTGTTCGATCCAATAATAATTAAAGTCTACAAAAATAGTTCTAATAAAAATTCTAGTGAAATTTACTCACAGCTGTCTAATTTACTAATTTTAAATTTATTCTTAGTCATGCAATTTATTACTTTTAAGAAATAATCTTAGCCTTCACTGCAGTTTAGGGTGCTACCGGAACTTAATTTTTTATATAAAATTTGGTGCAATGCAATTAGGTATAAAACTTTTGTATACTATTTTAATATTTTAAATTCATAGTTTTTTCTTTTATTACATTTTAATTGCTTTTATAAATTATCCATATTTTCTCTTAAAGTTTCAGAATGATTTAGAAAACTTGTTCTCCATACGTTTTTAAATTTAAAAGCTTGGTATAATCTGTGTATAAATTTTATCTATACTGTGTTTTGTACTAGTTTAATACTTATTGTTTATATTTATTTAGTTTAAATATAAACCATTAAATTTTATATTATGGTTTTATTTAATTTTTGTTTCTCTTATGGATGTTTATCACCGCTACCTTAAATCTATACTGTGTGTTTTACTGTTGTTATACTTACAGTTTATATTAATTTAGCTTAAATATAAAGATTTATATTCCTTATTATTTTTATTACATTTTTATTTCTCTTATGGATGTTTATCACTACCATCTGAAATCTGCACTGGGTTTTTTACTATTTTAATACTTTTAGTTTATATTCATTTAGCTTGAATTAAACAATAAAGATTTATATTCCTTATTATTTTTATTACATTTTTATTTCTCTTATGGATGTTTATCACTACCATCTTAAATCTGCACTGGTTTTTTTTTTACTATTTTAATACTTATAGTTTATATTCATTTAATTTGAATATAAACTATAAAGATTTATATTCCTTATTATTTTTATTACATTTTTATTTCTCTTATGGATGTTTATCACCACCATCTTAAATTTATACTGTGTTTTTACTATTTTAATACTGATAGTTTATATTCATTTAGCTTGAATATAAACTATAAAGATTTTTTATATTTATTATTACTTTTGTTACATTTTTATTTCTCTTATAGATGTTTATTACCACCATCTTAAATTTATACTGTGTTTTTACTATTTTAATATTTATAGTTTATATTAATTTAGCTTGAATATAAACTATAAAGATTTATATTCATTATTATTTTTATTACATTGTCATTTCTCTTACAGCCATCTTGAATTTATACTGTGTTTTTTACTATTTTAATACTTATAGTTTATATTTATTTAGCTTATAAACCATAAAGATTTATATACCTTATTTGTATTATATTTTTTATTACTCTTATGATATTTATCACAGGCATATTAAAGAGTATGTTGGCACTATTGGATCCAGAGAATTTCCTCAACAAACGAAAATACAAACAAACAAACAAACAAACAAACAAGGGGACACAACGAACTGCATTTTCACTTTAGCCTATACAATAATTCTTAGCTGTCAGAAGACTAAGAAAGCATTTGGAGGAACTTTTAATAAACATGTCTTTAATAGTTGAAAGTTTCATATTATGTCAATACATGAGAAAATTACACCATGAAGGGCATTGTTTGTTCAGACTAAAATTTCGTAAACCTAGAACTCTCTACCACTCACAGACAGAAATTCCGAGTTTTATTCAACATTCCAAACAAAGACTGTAAAAGGCGGCTCAAAATTGACGTCTTACTCATATGAAATTGCGATCGCATTACTCGATTAAATTTGTTTACTTCTTTCCTTCTTCATGCAGGAAGGAAAAATATTATTAGCCTAATGTAACGATGTTAAACAGTCACTAATTCAATTCCGAAAGAAAGAAACTCGCGTTCTCCTTCTTGTCAAAACGGAATTAAATGGTAATGAAAGAGTCATCGCATTAGCAAAAACAATATTACTTTCATGTCCAGATTAATCAGATGTTAGAAAATGAGTTGGATTCTTAATTTGCTTTTGATAAATTGTTTTTGAATATGACTCTCAGATCAATAGAGTGTCTGGTTTCGAGACTAATTTCATAATCACTTTCTTTCTTCCCAAACCAGGAGGGATACTTTAAAACACTTTTTATAATGAGATCTTTTTTTTTATTCTTTTAAATGCGTTCCACTACCTACTAAAGCTAATCTAAATCCCTTAATCGATTTTCAGAAATTACTTCGCTGTTGATGTTATTACTCCATGCTTAGTTACACAAATTACGTCTGATTCTTGATCTGAATACATACTCTTACACTTAAAACTTTCGATCGATGGCGTTTTATTTTTAAGGTTTTGTTTTCTGTTTTGGACCCTTTTCTCACAGACCTGATTGTTTTTTCGTTTTGCTTTCGAATCCTTGATGTGGACCTGGAAAATAAATACTTGAAAGATTTCTCTTTCTTAAAAAATAAACTTATCTCTTCCTGATATATTATCACACTCTTTTAGATTTGTTTTGGAAGTTTCCTGGTGTAAAGTAGTTTGAAGTAGTTATTTTTATTTAGACTGGGTTTTATAAATTATTTTACCCTTTTCTTACCTTTGATGAAGCATCTGTAATTATGCTTACTCTTAGCCACTAGCTTCACCTTTAGGACTATAAATTTGAAGCGCTTGATATACTCTTGCTTCAGTTTTGGGTTAGAGCTCAATTGAATGTTGTTTGTGACATCACTTTCATCATACCTTTCTTGAAAGTTTCAAATTAGTCATCGTTAACCCCTTAACAATCACAGAATTGAAAAAAATGTAAAAATAGAGCCTATTTTTACTTTTTTTTTTCGCAAATAGTTTAAGGAAAACGTAAAAATTCGACCTCGAGAATTTGACTGATATTACCGTTTTTGACTTCTCTTAGTCCGAAAATTCGATTTTTGGAATTATATCTGCGTGCATGAACACAATAATTCGAGAACTTTTCACTTGGATTTTGTTTGAAGTGCTTTGCAACACAAGGGTTAATGAGATTAACGTTTGACTTATAGAAGCTGAAATTTATGTACGTAGATTACAGAAAACTTCAGCTATCTATTAATATATGGGTTACTTCTGGTTTCTAATGATATTTAAGTTTATAAAATAACGGGTTACTCCAGATAAAAGATAGATATTTTTCGTGATGGCGTTCATATATTTTGTAAAAGTAAGGACAAACACAAGAATAGAGAAAATAAGAGGTTCTATGGGTTGGTTTAGAGCGCTACAGTCTAGAATTTTTTACTGTACTTTTGCGTTACTTCCAGTTATTATTTTACCGAACGATGGCCGATTGGTTAGGGTGCTGGCCTTCGGATCCGGAGTTCGTGGGTTCGAATCCCAATATGGCATGGATGTTCGTAGCCGTTCGGAATCGGCTTTAAGCAGTAGGTCCCGGTCTCATTAGCCCTCGTGTTGCAAAAAGTAGATATTAGCTCTCCAAACCAAACCAAAGCAGTTACTCTCCGGTTTCTGATGCTATTATTTAAGTACATAAAATAACGTGTTAGCGTATCTAAAATGTAGGTATTTACGTGATAAGGTTCATGTATTTTGTAAAACTAAGGGCAAACACATGAGTAAAGAAAACAGTGGGTTTTACGGTTTGGTTTTAGTTATACAAGGGCTAATGAGACCGGGTCCTACTGCTTAAAGACTGCTACTAACATTCATACAAGAAGTAAGATTCGAAACCACGAACTCCTGCATTGGAGAGCAATTTGTCCCCCTCAATTGTAAAGTTCAGCTCCTTCGTAACACATTGTATGCGGTGCACGTACTAGTACATTTTCTGACGATTGATACTTGAGTACTGGTCACGTACTAGTACGGGTTAGAGTAACAACATGGTTTATTTGTGGGTACAAAAATAACAATATATACAGGAAAACGAAGCCGAATGTTCTTGTCTTTCATTTTTTTTATAATCTAAAAATGTTTATATATAACATAATTCGAAAATATTAAAACTACGTACTACTATTTCTATTTGATTTTTCATATCTACGATACTATTATAAATTTATCCAGTAAAAAATTTATTTTTTGTTTACAAAAATCTCATGGTTGTTATTTATATATCTCTATTTATATATTTGTTTATATATTTCAATAGAAAAGTTGGTTAAAAATTAAATAATTTTCTATCTATTGAGATTTAACTGAATAACTAAATTTACGGGCAAAACTCCCGCTCCCAGTACAATTCCGCTGCGAAATGTACCCACACACAATGTGTTAATAAAGGACTATAGTGCTGTGAAAGGAACACATTGTGTGTGCACACAATGTGTTAATAGTAGATTAATGCTGTATGCTGAATGAAAACATGTCTTTTTTTTACCGATCGTAAGTTTTTGGTTGCTTATTAAATTGTACACAAATTGTGAGATATTTTTTGAATTGTTACTACTCTTACGAAATCATGAAAATTATTTAAAATGATTGATTAGAATAAATTATAGAGTAATGAAAATAGTAAATTATTTGTTGTATAATAATCGGTAGATTTAAAAATTTATACTTTATAGATATTCTTATATTTTGTGTATACAGTTGTAATATTTATAGAAGGAATTAATATCATTTACTAGTTTGGCTTTTCTTATTTACTAGCATATAGCCCGTTTTATGACGGGATTAGTAAAATTTTTAATTTATAAGAATTGTAAAGTACCCTATAAGGCAGGTAAAAAAATGGGTTTGTTTCTTCGCTGAGAATTATCTGGTACACGCTCAATAATTTGTTTATATTTATACTCCTCTAAAGTCTCCCGATACTGTGAATGCAGTTTAGAATCACGTTAAATTCATTTAGTCAAACTGTGTGGTTATATATAAAAAACAAACACACAAACGAACAAACTTCTTAATTTTCAAACATATATAACTTAAATGCTAGATATTTATTAGTCCGTGAAATAGACTCCTAGACTTTTATGAAAAGAGTTTGTTGTTAATACCGGTGATAAGTTTCATTGCAACAGAAAATAATCGATGATTAAATTTAAAATTATCTCACATGTACCTAATCTACTATTTAAGTCAAATATAAAAGAAAATTATTTACGTCATATCTAAGTTCTGTGATAAAACGTATGAAAATAATGCAGACGATATTTAAATAATTTAAAATAAAAAATGATTAAATGAGAGAGTTAAAGGAATAACGTCATAATGCTAGAAAAATTGTTATTTTTACCTATTTATTATGTAATAAATTTGTTGTAATGTACTTACAGTCTTAACACCAGTGTTCGTTTACAAAGGGGAAACACAGTAAGAATATGGTACTTTATACTGAGATTAAGACATTTATTCTGTACATTAATTAGAAATTTATATCATTGATTATCATGTAACATAACCAGCAATTATTTATGTCTTATATTCATATTTACACCATAATTATTATGATTCTCTTTATAATGCGTTATTCCTTAATCACAATATTGAACTATTAACAGAGGCCTAAATGACAGTTGTGAATATTTTTTACTCCCAGTACAGGCACAGGGGAGCAGGCAGGGGCTTTCCTCATTCGGTGTGTTGGTCCGGGCTTTCGGGCGCACTGGACGAGTCGGTGCTGGTGAGCCGGGCTTGGGATTTACTCTTGAATCCCGACTTCAACTTCTTTTTCTTAACTCTCTTTCCCAATTTCTCACCTCGGTTTTAACGCCCCTTTTTCTTCTTTGCCAATCGCTTGTTTGGGGAGATTTTCCCACATTTTGCACCCACTTCGGGCTCATTAAAATAGCCCCTTTTGTGAAAGCTGACATTATTTTTAGCCCCTGCCCCCATAACTCGAGGTTTTATTTCTGGGCGAGATTGACCGTTACGCTGCCATTCCGTGATCTATACCTTCTCTGCAGGGGTTCCTAAACTCGACGTGAACAATCGGAGTCCTAAATTCCTCTAGGAAATTTCTCCCACAGCTGTGCATGCAAGTGCAGATCATCGTGGGAAAGTATCACGGTGCAAAATTGATAAATTTAATCCCCTGCTCTTAAATAATGACATTAAACGCTCGAAAAGTGGGGAAGGGGAGGATTTTGAACTTTTTAAAGAATTTCTTTGAATTTTCTAACACTAACTCATCAAGAATCCAATATGGACACCCCTATACATTCAAGGTCCAACCTCTTTATAAATTCAAGGGCAGACGGACAGATAACTTAGGCTATTATGATATAGGGATAAGTTTACGAGAAAGTCTAGGTTAGTCTATTTTTGACTTTTATTCAAAGATATTGTCTAAAAGTTAACATTTAGCTTAAGTTAAAATTATGTACCCCAATAATATTTATAAGTAATCTAGTACTATTGTGGTATGTGAAACAAGAAATAATTTTGGTGCATTACTTTTGTACACTCCAGCTCGGAAAAATCACGGGCACGAGAAATAGAGTGGGTAATTTTACTACGCGATATTGAAGAGAATGAGAAGGAAGGGGGTTGTTTCCAGAAAATTGGCTTTCATAATGAGTTAGTTGATATGAACCCTAAACTGTGTTCGCAATCATCTT
Source organism: Pardosa pseudoannulata (assembly GCA_032207245.1). NCBI lineage: Eukaryota > Metazoa > Arthropoda > Arachnida > Araneae > Lycosidae > Pardosa > Pardosa pseudoannulata. The sequence goes on from CM063498.1 coordinate 12,527,825, forward strand.
TAATCCATGAACTCTTTGCGTCTTTATTTGAGGACAGTAAACTTTAACTGCTGCTGTGCGATATCACAGATTTCTTCTTTAAGCAATTTCATCCCTGTAAATCACAATTGATTAGGGATTTTCTCAGTATGTTCTTGAAGCTTTCTGCCAATATCAATTGCTAAGTGGCACGCTAGTTAAATTTTAATTGAAATGAATAATTGGAGATATTTTCATTCACAAAAATAATCCAAAGTAGTTAAATGTTAAAATATAGGTTGTAGAATTTATATTTAGTCTTTGTATATTCATTCTTTTTAGTGAAGGTAGATGGCACATTATAAAAAATCTTCCAAATATTAAAGCATCAGCTATGATTTATAATTTTGCCATTTGATCAACATTTTGACTTTAAAGATTCAAATATGAATTTACTTTTTAGCAAGAATGTCAACCGAAATCAGGGCGAATAGATAAATCTATTATAAAACTTCACTTTAGAGTAAAGTGTTGCCTATTATAGAAATTTTTTTATTTTATAAATGATGTCCTGTTTTATAAATGATGATTTTTAAAATGACAGTTAATTTAGTGTTAATGTTGGGATGTAATTTTCAAGGTTGCTTGTACTTCATATTTGTTTAATTCTCTGAGTGCATAAGATATGTTTAAGATCTTTATTAATATATATATATATATATATATATATATATATGTATATATATGTATATATATATGTATATATATATGTATATATATATATATATGTATATATATATATATATATATATATATATATATATATATATATATGTATATATATATGTATATATATATATATATATATATATATATATATATATATATGTATATATATATATATATATATATATATATATATATATGTATATATATATATATATATATATATATATATATATATATATATATATATATATATATATATATATATATATATATATATATATATATATATATATATTCCGTAGAAATGATTAGGTAATACTGGGTAAACGGATGATTAATGTCTAATTAGCTCTTGAGCAGAAATACATTTGCAATGTTCTCCCAATAAATTAATCAGTTCAAAGTTGATAAAAACTATATTAAGACACTTTATCGTTAATTATAATCTAGAAACGAATAAAAAATGAGATTTTAGTAACATATGCTTGCTGTTTATTTTATTCATTAGCATTTTTTCGAATTTCAGATCAAAATTGTTTAAAACGTAATATTAACAACCAGATTGATATTTAAGATAGATTAACAATTGAACAAACTTATAAAAATATTCTAAATGACTTTAAAACTTAAGATAAAGCTAATCTAAATTTTTGCGCAACATATTTTTAACTGCATATTTTTTCTATTTTGAATCAAAAATTTGCATCAAGCAACTTTTAAATACACCAATGTATCACACAAGCAATGTTTAAAATACTTGTATTCCCTTTTAAATGAAAAGCCGATTATAAACCAAAATAATTCAGGAATAATCTCCTTTTCAATATGAAATTTCATCAGTAATAATTCGTATAAACATTCAATCTGAATTACATTTTTAAGATTCCTTTAATGCTATGATTGGAAAAAAAAAACCTTTCGTAAATTGGATTTCTGTGTTAGTATCAACTCGTTTTGAGATTTAACATTAACGGAGTAAAATCTCCAGAGCTTACTAAGACAGTTTATTAACCACTGAGAGGAGAATAAAATGAATTATTTACCATGTAAGATCGGAATTAAATGCTAATGGAACAAATTTCGAACTGAAGTAAATGTCAGTATACCTCGCCCGCGTAGATTACTCAAAAGCGAAATACCTCAAGAAATTCAGATTTGATGAATAACTCGATCGTTCGATGCAAATCAAAATCGTGTCCGGTTGTGAGTCTAATTTAATAACATTCTTATCCCTTTCTCTAAGTAGAAAAAACTTTAAAATATCGCTTTTTAAAGCGCGGACCTTTTCACCCTGTCACTGTTATATCCATTTTCTCCCTCTATAAATGCCAATCTATGCCTTCGAATCGATTTCTTGAAATGACTTTGTTGTTGGTACTAGTCCATACCTAGGTCCAAATATTATGCTTCATCATTATCGTTAAGTATCCCCCCTTTTTCCTTTTCGGGGCAATAAAACACCCGATAATCAATATTTCATTTTTTTAAAAAACCATATATTTTTTCAATCATGGCCCCCTTTCTCTCTTTTTTTATTCCCTTTAATTCCATTCTTCCGACTCTCGAATCCTTAATGTGTTTTGGGAAAAAATCGGAATCATTTTGGATCGTGATAAATTATCATCCATATTTAAGTAGGCACGGGCATGTCATTGTTTCCCTGCGGATGAGAGGGGGAAAAAGGGTAGCATTATCCTCCCACTTCATTATTCTCTCGCCCTCTTTGCTTTGCCATAGATCAATGACGTACTGAGACAAGGGAAAACTAAGAACAAATTACTTTATAACCGAGGATGAATGAACGTAGCCTATCTAGGTCCTTTGCTATGCTTATCAATAACTTCTAGTTATTTTTTGTACACATCCGTATTGAGACAAGATTAAAGGAAGTATAACCCACATAAGGTCTTTTGCTAGAATTATTTATAAAGTACTTACACACTTCCTAAATTCAACTGCCACGAGATAAGTAAAATGGTTACACTTAAATACATGAAGCGTTAGTGCTTAAAGTGTTATGCTTAGGTACTTTCTATAGCAATTTTACACTTTATTCACATGCTCATTGAGGAAGAAGGCATAATACTTAGCATAATACTTTATGATAATTAAGTAAGAATAAATTAATTACTTTGTAAGCGAGGATGAGTGAATGTAGCCCATTTAGGTCATTTGCTATGCTTATCAATAACTTCTAGTTATTTTTTGTACACTTTCGTATTGAGACAAGATAAAAGGAAGTATAAACCCCGTAAAGTCTTTTGCTAGAATTATTTATAAAATACTAATACTTTCCCAAATTCAACTGCCTCGAGATAAGTAAAACGATTGCACTTAGATACATGAAAAGTTAGTGCATAAAGTATTATGCTTAGATACTTTCAGTAGCAACTTTACACTTTATTCACATGCTCATTGAGGAAGAACTAAGAATAATTGTAACCGAAGATGAGTAAATGTAGCCCATTTAGGTCCTTTCCTATGCTGTTAATAACATCTAGTTATTTTTTATACACTTCCGTATTGAGACAAGATTAAAGGAAGAATAACCCCCGTAAGGTCTTTTGCTAGAATTATTTACAAAGTACTTATATACTTTTCCCAAATTCAACTGCCTAGAGAAAAGTAAAAAGATTGCACTAAGATACATGATGCGTTAGTGCATAAAGTATTATGCTTAGGTACTTTCAGTAGCAATTTTACACTTTATTCACGGGCTTACTGAATAAGAATTAAGAACAAATTAATTACTTTGTAACCGAGGATGAGTGAAAGTAGCCCATCTAGGTCCTTTGCTATGCTTATCAATAATTTCTAGTTTTTGATAAGTCATTTTTTGTACACTTACATACTGAGACAAAAGAACCCACGTATAACCGACCTAAGTGAATGCATACATGTAGATCTTTTGCTAGTATTATCCATAAAGTCACGAACTAAACTTTTCTCTAAATTCAATTGCTACAAGAAAGTGCGAAAGTAAAGAGATCGCACTCATACATGAAGCGTAGGCGTATAAAATAATATGCTTGGGAGGTACTTTCAGTAGTCAGACAACTTTACGCTTTAAACACAATCTTACTGAGGCAAGAAAAAACTAAGAACAAATTGCTTTATAACCGAGGATGAGTGAATGTAGCCTATCTAGGTCCTTTGCTATGTTTATCAATAACTTCTAGTAACTGAAAAGTTATTTTTTGTACAATTACGTACTGAGTAAATACAACCTACGTACAGGAATGTATCCATGAAGGTCATTTGTTTTTATTATCCATAAACTCTCGAAACTTATCGTAAATTGAATTACTACGTGATAGTGAAAGAGTAAATAGACTGCACTTATATGCGAAGCTTAAGCATATAAAGTATTATGCTTAGGAGGTATTTTCAGTAGTAACTTTACATTTTATACACATGCTCACTGAGACAAGGGAAAACTAAGAATAAATTACTTTATAACAGAGGATGAGTTAATGTGGCACACCTAGGTCCTTTGCTATGTTTATCACCAACTTCCAGTTATTGATAAGTTATTTTTTGTACCCTTCCATATTGAGACAAAAGAATAGGAAGTACAACCAACGTAAGGTCTTTTGTTAGTATTATTTATAAAGTCATGAACCAAACTTTTCGCAAATAAATGTGCTATATGAAAGTAAAATGATTGCACTCGTACCATGTATACTCACTCCAAGAGTTGTCAAATGGCTTGCAGGTTACTAGTGATGCAGAAATGTATTCTATTTTTTACTTACTTCTATGCTTTCTTCCAAACCCAAAGAGTTTATGATCACCATTAGACAAAAGTTAGAGGAGAAAAATGCTTTATTTAAACATGTTACATAATTTATATAGAGAAATACAAATCTAAAGACTTGCAAAATGAGTATACAAGTACCATCTGTTGGAAGTACAAGTAGTCTGACGTTTGTCGAGTCATTAGGTCTCTGCCTTTTTACAGGGGGTCTTTCGTTGAATCCTAATGATGCCATTGATGTCTTTTAAAGCTCTAAATTTCCTTAACCTCTTGCCTTATGGAATTGAGCGACGATTGTGTGTACCAATTTCGATGAAAACTTTTCTCATGCGTCGTGACCAGAAGAAGTTTCCTCATTGGCTAAATTGGGTGCAAACCGGTAGACATTAATAGTACTGCATTTTATCGCTTATACATTGCTCAGCATAGCAATTTGTTTCAGTTACAACAATTTCAACAAACTTTTTGTCAAATATTGCATAAAAAAGTAACTTTCCACTGTTTTCATTTAACTCACATGCAGACGCTACTTTTATGCTAGGAGTTTCTGTATACTTCCAAATCTTCGGTTGATTATTTTTTGATTGCCAAATCCATTGTTCTGATAACTGATTCCTGATATTTTCTTCTTCATTAGTATCGCTTTCATCACTAACTAAATTTTGCAGACGTTTTTTTACAGGACAAACTACAATGCTATCTTCAGATGTATCCAAATCGGTATCTCTTTCAGTTTCTAAGGTGTAATCAGAACACTTTCCAGCACCGTTATTAGTATCAATTTTCCTTTTTGCCATTAAGTTAAATTTTTAGATTTTCTTAAAGAAATTTTAAGCACCAACAATTAATTTTTTATTGCATATAATATAATACTCTATTGCAATTACGCGTAAGAATAAACGACCAACTCTTATATTGCAACTTTAGCAAACAATAACGCAAAAACAAAAACTTTATTGCCCCAAAACAATAACATGTCTGATACGAGCTTTTCACTTTTGGCCAGAACGTATCATCATGTGTGTGATACGAGGTTCTCATTTTAGGCACAGCAGTTCGATCACGTCTCCCATACGTTGTTTTAAGGCAAGGGGTTAAAGTAACAGATTCTTGATTAATTTGAAGCATTACGGTCTACTATTTCTGTCCAAGAATGCTAGTAGTATCAAAATACTGACCTTGATGGTACAAACTAAACAGAAACACATCGAAATCATTTAAAAAGATTGCATTTTTTTTGCATGACTCATAAAAACAATTAGCAATTAGTTCAGACCCCCTATTAGAAATCATGACTAAAAATCTCAGTGAGGAATCTTTCGAAATTGATAGTAGTAGTAGGTTCTTGTCTAACTATTATTGATGCAGCACAATACTGACCTTGATAATACAAACTAAACAAAAACACATGAAATTCCATTAAATGATAGCATTTTATTTTGAATGACTCACAAAAATTTAGCTATTAATTCAGACTCCCTATTCAAAATCATTGCTAAAAATTTGTGATGTATTTTTTGGAATAGGTAGTAGTAATTTCTTGTTTAACTATTTCTTGAGTAGTAAAATACTGACCTTGAGACAAACTAAATAGAAATACATTGAATTCATTTAAGCGATTTTATATTTTTTTTGAATGACACAAAAATTTAGCAGTTACTTCAGATTAGTGGCGTACGCAGTATTTTTTCAAGGGGGAGGGTTCATAATTTTCAAGGGGGGTTCATAATTCTAAAATATAATAGCCCGAATAATTTCTACTAAAATTTTTATCTTTGCCATTTTGTCTGAGCTCAAGAGGGGTGTTTAAACCAATAAACCCTCCCTTGCGTATGCCCCTGCTTCAGATTCCCTATTCAGAAATAATTACTATAAATTTCCGTGATGTAACTTTTGAAATTTATGAGTGATATCAGCTATTAACACAAGCTGGGGGTATATAATACCACTGATATATTAATTAACAATGTATTTACATGTATTTGCTAAATATTTTAGAGAAAAGCAAAAGAGGAAGATGTGCATTACTTAACAATGTAGGATTTTAATTAAAAAAGAAATATATTGGAAAAATGTATTAATATAAAAGAATTAAATATTTGTGAAAAATTAGTCACTTTAGCATTAGTAACTTGGCACTGAATCAGCAAACTAACATCCATTTGGCAAAACGACAATACGAGCATTTATTCATTGAATTTTATTTTTATTTAGTAAGCTAAAGTAAATGAATAAGCGAAAGTAGATGGAATTGGACTTCATTTATAGTAGTGTGATGAATGTTTCCATATTTTATTCAATCAGTGAGTCAGCGCCGTATTTAGTTGAAACGCTAATGCAGTAATTACTTTCGCATCTTAATGTTTAGTAGAAGATTTTAAAATGTCCTTTCATTAGAGTACGCAATTTTGAAATCTTGATGATAATCTTCTTCGAGCGTGAAATGAAACAACTAGATTTTAGTGACTATCTTTTTATTGATGCTAGTAATGTAGAGATAATTGTGATTGTTAATGACAGTTAAGTAGTTAAATCTATTACATAAAATAATTAATATTAATATAAACAAGTAAATATGCGCAATTTTAATTTTAAAACATTTCCCTCCCTACTGTTCCACATTTTTAGGGGAAGGAAAGCACATACCCTTAATTAACTACAGTTCATGAAGGTTATGTAAGATGTTACAAGTATTTTAATTCTTATAAGGGGTATTGGTTGAATTGGGTTTGGAGCGCACAGCCTACTTTTTTACAGCCCGAGGGCTAATGAGACCAGAACCTACTACTTAGCCGATTCCAAACATCCATACCACAGTAGGATTCCAACCCACAAACTCCGGTATCGAAGATCAGCGTTCTAACCTTTCGTCCATCTTTAGGCTATATACGGAGTAGAGGAAATCTTGTAATCGATAAAATTGTCAGCGTTCAGATTCCAAATCGTATATCCATTTTGACCATGCCTCAACCAACTGTAAGGTATCCGTCTGCGTTGAAAACATCATTTTTTGCCCAAAATCATATATTTTTTTAATTTCTCTATTGTAAACTTTCAACTTTTTGGCTTCTAAATCTGTTTTTGTTTTGTCTTTACGGCATTTTAAAGAAAAGTTACAGCTGTTTAAACATCAGTGACAGCCGTCAAAACAAAACGGAAGTAGCGACTTCGGAACTGGAAGTTGTGAATTTAAAGCCTTTTAAAGAGCATTTTTTGGGACAAAACACTTTAAATTTTCATGAAGATTAGTTTAAACATTTTTATAGTATTTTTAATAATTATCAACTTGGCAATTAGATAGTTTTGAAGCAAGAAAGTGTGGGGAATTTTAAACATGTATTTTAATTTTTTAATAGTTAAAGTTGCTTTCATAAACTAAAATACGTTTTTCTCAGAACGGTATTTTTAATAAAATGTTGAATCTTGAAATGCGATTTCTCAAAAGTTCTTAAAATATTTTGTTGAAAATTATTATGAATGCTTTTGATAGTATTTACTAGTGAATGAAGTAAAAACTTTAAATTTGGATAATTTTTAATGATGTTACACTCATAGTTAGATATAAAGATAATGAAAATTCGTTAAGAATTCAATGTCTATGATTTTGAAGGGCCAACATTTTTTACCAAATGTAAATTAAGCAAAGATTTTAGGTGATTCACTAGTCCAGTGTATAAGAAATGTGTTGCATCAAAAAATATTGAAAAAATTTAATTTATTAAAAAAATTAGACCTTTTGAAAAACCCGATTTTTTTTACTAAATTTTCTTCATTTATTAGAAATTTTATAAAAACTTCTCCAGGAATAAATTTTTTTAAGTGCAATTCTCTATGATAATATAAAAAATAAATCTAAAAACGTAAAAACATGAACTAGTTTCTACGTTTAAAGAAAAAAAGTTCTCCGAACGTAGACCGTAACAAGTTTTAGCATTACAACCTTACAAACTTAGAAGGATAGTTTTAATTTGAAGCTTTAAATATCCATTTACACCATCTCTGAACTCATTTTAACTTATTAGTTGCGACATATGTACGTACGTATATATGTATCTTACATAACTGAAAAGAGATTAACTGCACGAGGTTATAATTTTTCATCTAGGACCAAGCACTCACTTTTGGGACTAATAAGGTTATTGCTTATTCGTCTTCAAACGGTCAAGGAGAAAGGAGAACAAAAACTTTATTTAGCAAAATCAAAATTTTTCGTAAACAATGCATCTTCTATTTAAATGTTAATAAGTCTTCAATAAGTTTAAATTTTGTATTTAGAACTGGACTGGTCCCTTTCGTGAGTAAGCAGGTTTTGGTTTGGTTTGGAGCTCCACGGTCCCCTGTGTTGCACAAGAGAGCTAATGAGACCAGAACCTACTGCTTAAAGCCGATTCCGAACGGCTACGAACATCCATGCCATAGTGGGACTCGAACCCACGAACTCCGGTACCGACGATCAGCTCCCTAGCCAGTCGGCCAGCGTTCGGCGTGAGCAAACAGGGAAAGAATGCTAATTGGTTACCGAGAAAGCAAGGCGAAGGGAGGACCCTAACTTTATTTAAATAAAATTAAAATTAAAAAATATATATTTTCCATTAAAATTAATAAGTGTTCAATGAGTATAAGGTTTACAATAAAGTCTAAATTGTGTGTTTAGGGCAGTACTGAGCGCTCACTTTCTTTATCAAGATGAAAAATGTTTATTGGTTCCCAAGAGCGAAAAAAGGATCCTAATTTTGTTTAATAAAATCAAAATTTTATATAACACATTTCTCAATACAAATATCAATACATTTTCAATAAGTTTAAATTCTGTATTCTGAACCAGTCTATACACTCACTTTCATGACCAAGCGGGGAAAAGAGGTTTATTGGTTCTCAAGAGGGTAAAAAGAAAGAAAGATCCTGTCCTTATTTAAAAGAGTTAAAATTTTACACGAATAATAAGTATTACATTACAAATATAAACAATTTTTCAATAAGTATAAGTTTTACAATACGTTTTACATGTTTTACAGTAAATACTATCTTTTTTTTCTATAACTTACGGACGCATAAATTCAAGGTTATAATTATTTAAATAAATGTTACGTAGTTACGAGATGTACTTCCTGTGAATAAATTATGTTAGTTAAAATATTCTTGGATTTTTCTATAAAATTCTTTCCAAATAAAAATACATAAATACAATACTATACATTCTATTGATAAATTTACAAAATAAAGGTGCATTTAGGACTGTTAGCTCCTCTTTTTATTGCAATCTGCACTCTGTATAGCGAAGCATTTCAGTAAAACGGATATTAATACTGCCGGGTATAACTCAAAAACTGTCCGTCATAGAAAGGTCAACATTTTACATTTAAGAGTGTTGTAACATAGTTGCGTAACTTCTTTTCATTTAAAAAAATATAAGTATAACAACGTTGCGGTCTACAACAATGAAAACATTAAAAAATTTCTATATTCGGATGCAGTTGACACAATGCTTTTTAAGTGTTGCAGCTTCCTATTTACTTCCCGTTTCAAAAGAAAGAAAACATTGCAATTGTGAAATATTTCTGTTTGTAACTAAAAAAAAAAAATCTCAACGTAGTGGATAATAATACTTCTGAGAGCTTTCAAAGGACAGTAACTGAGCTCTACTCGGAAATCACAGTAAACTTTAAATTTGGAACATTACTTTAAATTTCAACTTTTAAAAATGTATGAATGATAATTTTGATAACGAATCATACAATTAAAATTTGAAAAAAGTTTGTATAACTTAATAGATGTACAAGGGCGTCATGCGGTGTCCCCATGGTCTTTTAATAAATGGAAAACCGCGAGGAGAGTGTGATGAAAAGATAGTTTAGTGCTTCCGAATATTATCTTTGCCTTTTGCGACTTATTTAGATAGCAAAAAATATTATAATGGTAAAGGGACATGCATACATTGTTCACAATAATCAATAACTTGACCCGTAGAATCCTTTTGTATCTGTTGGCTCACGTTGTCCTTTAACAATATTATAAAATATTACCTGCATAGCTCGGGGAAGCTTGGGCTATTTCTTATAAGACATCGTTCTCAAATACAGGTAGAAAAGGGAGTTTTTGTGATTATAACTTTTAAAAAATTTCAAAGAGGCCGCTCGGATTACACAGTGGTTGGCGTTGTAAAGTATTAACTAGGGATCACCTAGACCGAAGTGCACAGGTGATTAGGGAGACCACTCAGACAACCAGTACATTAGAATTTCGTTTATTTAGGGATCTTGGATAAATGGGTATATACACAATATATTCGGAGGTCCACCGGAAGGGAATCCTTTGATGTCGATAACCGGTGTACACTGCTTTCGCTGTTTCTCGAGTCCGCAAGAAGGAATTAAGTCGTGTCGATTGCTTTCGATGCTTCTCGAACGAGATGAAGCCGATCCCTGATCAGGCAACTTGGCCACAAACGAAGAGAAACCTTCTCTCCGTAGACTCTAATAGACTATAACCAAGACTTGGCTCACAGACCAAGACCACAAAAAAGAAAATAAAGTCTCCCTGCTATTCACCAAGGCTTGCCTCCCTCTAGAGCGGTGGACCCGTCGCTCTGCAAGCGGCGGCCGCTTCGGGGAAAAAAAAAAAGAAGAAACCCCGAGATCACAGGATAGATCTGGCACAGAACTGCTTGGGCCTAGCCCTCTAGTTCTGCTAGACATAGGAGTTTGGCAAAACAACATAATTGATATGATTTGGCTCTAGCATGGCAATAAGTAGAAAAATAAATGAGTAAGGATGCTTGAATTTGGGCAGGGAGGACAAAATAATAAAACAAGTGAGAAAATTAATAAGATTCCATCATTAATAAGATTTGAACAAAATAGGTACATTAGCAGATTACATAACAGAATACAGTAGAATTATATATATATATATATATATATATATATATATATATTTTTTTTTTCCCCAGAAAATTAAAGATATGTGAAACACATGTCAGATACTGAGTGAACTAGTTACGATTCAGAAGAGAAAATATCAGCGAATCAAATTTATGATGAGGACCAATGGCAATCTAAATGACCTACTAAGACGTGGCCGCGAGAAGCGATGCTTCAGAATTTGAAATAGCAAGAATGTTAAGGGGGGAAGAAAAACATTGCAGTGGGCAGGATCATGGGAGGACCAATATAATTTATGGAAGGGGAGAGTGACTAGGGAATAGAATTACTCGTAGTCTTGAGCTAAGATGGTCATCAGTCTTTTACGATTATTAGAGTTTGCATAGTCATATTGAGCTAGTTCTAACAGATGATCAATTCTGAAATTTTTATTAAACTTAGAAGCTAAATTTTAAAACCCAGAGAGCGGGCTCGCTCCCGTTTATAAAGGCACTTGACGTCCGTACAGCACGACCTCACTCATTTTCCTGGGCCCTCATAGACTGGGGAGGTTAGGAGGGCTATCGATATGCCTCGATATTAATTTTTATTGGCCAGTCATCAGGGGCGTGATCGCTATTATGTCATAGTGTCACAACCCCAGAGTTTACGGCTCCCATTGTTACCGAGGTCCCACCTTCCCGGGAATAAAAGCAGGGCATCAGCTGTTTTCCTTGCCAGTAACAAGTTGGCCATTGTACTTCGAGGCATGCGTCTGGAATTCCACAGCGTATTGTGCTTTCATTCGATTGGCTTGGGTTCAATTCCCGATTAAGACTTAGATGTATTTACAGATAAGGCACTGCCTTTATGATCTAGATTATTTAGGCTTGAATTGCTTTATAGGTATGAATGTTCGTCGTTATTCGAAATAGTCTCTAAGAAGTGAGCTTGTTTAAATGAATCTTATATAGATTTATTATAATTTAATAATAACCCTTCGTACATAACATTAGCCTTTTATGCATCGAAATAAAATTTTCTACTTTTCATTGCATCCAATACCTAATTCTATGCGAATTTACATTTTCGAAGATTATTCCAGTTGCTTAACAGTACGATTTAAAAGTTTCTTTGCAATATGAAACTCAAATAAATAATGAAAATTTATCTCCATATATCCTTAAATTAATAATTATTATGTTTCATTTTGAAATTGGTTTTCATACACTTTGAAATTGTATTTTATTTGCATTTTTCAAATGAATTCAATGCGTACTTTTTACTTGCTTCATTTTGCTGGCAATTTTCCCCGTAACTTTTTTTACTTTCTATTGTATGCATTTTTCTTTTAATTTTTGTGTTACGAATTTGCTATTTTGTATGTCAGTTTTTTTCGGTTTTGTAAATGTCAAGGATTTTAGTGTACCCTACTTTAAGAATGTTCCCCCTTGAGTGACGATTTACACAACTCACGATGACCAAGGCTGTCAAGAATTTAAAATATGCTCTACATAAAATTTTTAAAGATATTTCTATGCAATTTTTAAAGCATTTTCAACCCATTTTGCTCAGCTCACTTTAATCCATGTAAATCATTATTTCGTAACCTTTGGTTTTACACCAAGATTTTCTCGACATTTCGTAAAGCACAAGTGAAAGACTTCAAATCCAGAAGTTACACTAATATCCTAATATGTATATATATATATATATATATATATATATATATATATAATATATATATATAAATATATATATATAATATATATATAATATATATATATATATATATATATATATATATATATATATATATATATATACATATTTGTATGTACACATAGGTATGTATTTAACCTTTTAATACTTAGCGTCCAATTTAAGAGAAATATAGAACACATGATTACGCATAAGAAGTAAAACTAAGTTACGCGAAGGAGTTATATAAGGATAGTTGAACTAAGCAGAATTAAAATTTTTGTTTGTGAAGTCACCAAAGGTTATAATTTTAGGGATAGAATTGTAAGAAATTTATTTTAGAATGCAATTATAATTTAATTTAAGATTAAAATGTTATTATGAACTAAAATTTCCACTTTAATTATAACAAATTAAGTAATTAATGATATATTTAAGCTTGTATTAAATATACGTTTAAATTTGGCTCTATATTTGGAAGTACAATCGATATTTATGTTCAGTATTTTATCCTCTTTAGTTATTTCTGATTTTATACTTTATATCTTTACAAAGTATTTTATACTACAAACAAATTACTAAGGCTAACGACTATGCAATAAAAAAAGTGTTCTGAGACGCTATATCATTCCGTGGCACTTCTCTGTGGGTACGAATCAATGATCCAAACTGTATAGTACAAATCCACATTTCTTCTTAAAATATTTATTTTGATACCTTATATCTGAAAACACCTTATCTAAAGAATAAAAATTATGTAATATTAATTCATTTAAATATTCAAAATTTTGAGTTCAGAAGTTTTAATTTTAAATGTATCAACAATTTATGTTTAACACTTGGCATGCGGGTATATTTCCCCGCCAACTTACGCGTGCAGCGGGCATTTTTTCGTGAATCGTGCGAAAGTTTAGTTATTCAGGAAAACCGCAGTAAATCGGAAACTACTTAGTTTTTATGAACGAAACTTTTTTTTATTTTACACTTTAATATATACTGTATGATTATTTAACAAAAAAAAATCCCAATATTTTTACGAAATCACAAAAATAAACAGTTTTTAAAATTAAAGTCTGATAATCCATCAGCGCATGTTTCTTCATCACTATCTTTGTCACAACTGCTCATTTTATCAATTTTGTATTCAACAATAAAAAACCAAGCTTCAAATTGACAAAACACGACTTGTACGTTCTGGAGCTAGGAATTCGATTGAAGACGAAATAACGCAACAAAAGACCGAGTAACTCGACAATCATACCTTGTGGAAAGAAAAAATGCAAAGCGTTACATAGCAACGCAAACAACACGCATATAATGTCACACATACATATAATTATACGTATTTAGTAGATTTGTGGTGGTTAGCGGGTATCCACCACAAATCTACTGAATACGTATTTTTACGTGACCCGCGCTCCAGTGACAGACTACAAAAAACGAAAAAATTCTTTGCCAGTATACGAAGTGTTAAAATAATCCTCTTAGAATCCTTAACCTACCAGGAACAGATGGTATTGCTTTAATATTTATAGTCAAAGGGAATGACGACATCATCTGGGATGCCGCATATATACTTAAATAATGTTAGTATAAAATGAAATGGAATATCTGAGTAAAATATATTCTCTTAATTAGGATACTGCAGAATTAGTTTTCAAATATCATTCATTCCAATACGAACTAATAACGTATATGGCATAAGTTTAATTAAAGAATCACTCTTTCCTACAACACCTTATAAAACTTTTAAATACTGTTTGCCTCTTTTAAGCAGATCCTTCGCTACTTTTATTCTCCAACAATCTAGCAGTAGAAGTTATTCTGTGGTTGAAAATAGATTTCTAAGAATTAGTTTATAGTTAGAATTACTCGATACTTAGTTCCTGTTTATAAGACACTGCTTTATTGAACATTTCCCTCTCTCTTATTTTTCCATCAGTAAAGCATTGCAGTGAAAGAGAAGGTAAACGTTAGAAAACCCTTCTATAAGATATTACGGCTATGAAACTTTGTAAGCATATAAATTGGAGCATAAGTAAATCCCTCACATTAAAATAATTTTAAAAATCCATGTTAGGATAAAATGAAATAGAATATCTGAGTAAAATATATTGTCTTAATTAAGATATGGCAGAATTAGTTTTCAAATATCATTCATTTCAATACGAACTAATAACGTATATGGCATAAGTTTAATTAAAGAATCACTCTTATCCTCCAACATTCTTGCTACAGAAGTTATTCTGTGGTTGAAAATAGATTTCTAAGAATTAGTTTATAGTTAGTATTACTCGATACCTGGTTCTTGTTTATAAGGCATTGCTTTATTGAACATTTCCCTCCTCTTATTTTTCTGTCAGCAAAGTATTGCAGTTAATGAGAAGGTGAATGTTAGAAAACCCTTCTATAAAATATTACGGTTATGAAACTTTGTACGCATATAAATTGGAACATAAGTAAATCCACCACATTAAAATAATTTTAAAAATCCATGTTACTATAAAATGAAATATAAATAATGTTAGTATAAAATGAAATGGAATACCTGAGTAAAATATATTGTCTTAATTAAGATATGGCAGAATTAGTTTTCAAATATCATTCATTTCAATACGAACTAATAACGTATATGGCATAAGTTTAATTAAAGAATCACTCTTTCCTACAACAGCCTATAAAACTTTAAAATATTGTTTGCCTCTAAAAATTTTTTTAAATTAATTATTCGAATTTATCAAATATACAAAAACATTCAAAATGGATTTTTAAGTAATAAGATAAAGGATAGAAAGGAAAAATGTAAAACTAATGTGCAATAAATAATGTAAAATTAACAAAATATTTTAAAATTATATAACTAATTTAATATTAATAAAATTAGTTTAAAAAATTATGGGATTTTTATATTTTTTAAAAATGCAATTATATTTCAACATACTAGTGCGACATGCTTCAGTGGTGGGACAGCCTTAGTAAACCCTACATTTTTCTATAGTACGTATAAAAAGAATGGTCTTAATTTACTAAGTAATTTTTTATTATGTCAACATTTCTACGTACACAAAGTATTATACAATTGTGAAATAGAGAGAGCTTGATTCAGGAAATTTAAGACATAAGCCTTTAATAGAGGCCTTAGTTGTTTTAAAGAAAAATAAATAGTAAAAATATTTCTAATGGAAGTAAGTCTTAAAATGCAATAATCATTAATTTATTATTCTGTACAGAGTTTCATAACTCGATGTTAGCACATTGTGTGCGGGTATATTTCTCAGCGGAATTCTACCGGGAGCAGACATTTTGCGCTTAAATTTAGTTATTCAGTTAAATCTCAATGGATCGAAAACTATTTAATTTTTAAAAAACTTTTCGTATTTTATATTGAAATATATAAATAAATATATAAATAGAAATATATAAATAAGAACCATAAGATTTTTGTAAACAAAAAATAAATTTTTAATGGATAAATTTATCTAAGTATCGTAAATATGAAAAATCAAATCGAATTACTAGAATATAAATTTAACTTTTTCGAATTGTGTTATATATAAGCATTTTTACATTATAAAAAAATGAAAAGAGCAATCATAAAACTAATGTAAAAACTAGTTTTTTTTGTCTAAATTTTTCCAGAATCTATGTAGTAGACAAGAACATTCGGCTTTGTTTTCCTGTATAAACCGTTATTTTTGTACCCACAAACAAACCATGTTGTTACACTGACCCGTTATAGTACGTGACCCATACTCAAGTATCAATCGTCAGAAAACGTATTAGTATATGTCCCGCAAACAATGTGTTAATAATATGGACGTTTCTTAAGTCAACCTCTTTATCTCTGTAGCCTTAGGATCCCCTTCTTGCAGTCTTAGATCTTTTGTATTTCAATATATTTCTTAGTATGTCCAAATGTCCCAATTCAGTTAATTTAAAAAATAAATAAAATAATTTATAACATAAAGAATAAAACTGTAAGTGGTAAAATTTTTATTTTCAAGAAACATAAATAATCCATCCCTTTTAAATAATGTAAATTAGTTTGAGCGAAAATTAGTTTTACATAAAGGATTTGAAACTACCTTTGTGCTAAATATACCTCTGATTCTACGAATAAGTTGTGTTAATTGTAATGTTGTAGAAGATCAGCAATCAACAAAACAATCTTTTAAAAATTATTGTGACATTAATTTTTTTGTATAGATATGCAACATGGTGATACAAAGGCTTAATCAATAGATTCATTATTTTTTAAAATTGTCCTTTTTTCGAGTGTTCGAAACATTTTGCTGCTCCCTTTCTCGACACTGCCAATTCTTAGATAGCATTGAGAAAACTAAGAATGATTTCTGATTGCGATAAATCATCATCCACGTCTGAATGGGGGACCACATTTCATCGTTTCCCCGACGGATGAAAGAATGAAAGAGGAACTGTTGTACCATTTTCTTCTTTCGGAATGAGATCAAAGAAGAAAAAACAAACAAGATTCACGGATGCAAATTGCTTTGTAACTACTGATAGATAGTTGTTGTCAGAGGGTTTCTGCTACGAAAATCTATCAACAAAACATTTTCTCAACGGTGTTCTTTCCCCTTTCTTTGTAAACGCCTCTTGTCTTTAACTTACACAAGATCTTCAAGCGTCTCTAATACGCTCTTATTTGAATTTATGGTTTCTAATTCTTAAACATATTTTTAGTTGAAGTGGTAAAGGTGAAACTATTCATATTTAACTAGTAAAATACTTTCTAATATTTTATGTCTCATACCTTCTAAAAGTTTGGTTTGGTGTAATTTGCAGTTCAGTCTACTTTTCTGTTTCACGAAGACAGGGACCTACTGTTTAACACCAAGTTTACAGGAGGCGTCATTTTGGCGCATTTCGAATTTTATAAGGAAAATTATAGACCCATTACATTTTTATTTTATCTCTTGTACTAACTTTTATCCATTGAACGAGGTAAATATATATTGAAGTCTATTTTCTTGAAAAGTGTTGAAATATTGAGGTTGGTTGGGAGCACTACTGTCTGCTTTTTGCAACACGAGGGCTAATGAGACAGGGACCTACTGTTTAAAGCCGATTCCGAACGGCTACGAACATCCCTGCGTGGGTTCAATGGGACTCGAATCCACGAATACTTTTGTATATGGTATACTTATCTCTACGAATATGCATCAATTTGACGCGATCGTAATGTAGACAAAACTTTTAGTAAATTAGTTCCACTCATGCTAATATTACAACAAATAATAAATAGGAATGTACCGACAATGCTTTGATCCGTTATCCGATATTGTTATCTGAAATTGAACAAGCTATAAGCAAAGTAGAAACCCAGAATATCAATTGAAGTCAGAGTGTGAAGAGATTTTGAAGGTTTCAGTTGCTTGGTTCGAGTATTGAAAAAAAATACTAGAATATTTTTTGAATTAATAGTGTTATTGTGAGCCTCAATATTGTAGCGAAAATCGTTCCTTTTTATCTAGGACGGTTCTGGGTTCCAAAGCAAGCGAGGCAAGTTTCCTTTAAACTTGATTTTAGTTGGAATTTACTTTATGTTAATTTAAGTTAATCATGCAAGTTTATGTAAATTATATTTTCTAATTTTCTGCTAGCCTTCAAAATCTGGAAGGTTCGAAAACTACATATAAGTAGCGATTCCTTCAGTTGCAGAAAAATAGTCTTGAGTTGATATTGAGCACTTTCGTTTCTATTGAATTCACGTTCACTTCATCTACGCGACAATATTATCTTATATATATATATTTTACTTATATTGTATTATTACATTGCTTTCTGAGTGCTGTTATATGCATTCGTTCATGCGTTAAATTAATCCGTATTAGTAGAGATAGGTATATAAGAAACGTCCTTAAACCTAGTGTTAACAATGACTCAGAACGGCTACATACATCCATGCAATGGGAATCGAACCCAAGAACACCGGTACTGAAGAGCTTCTTACCGTTTGCCCATCGTTCGGCCTTAGACACTGAATTCAATAAGCTATCTTCAGCTTGCCATTTTCGACTACCTCGATAATATTCAGCTTCTTTTATTTTTGTAAATAAAATTGCACAAGTATAATTTACATAGGTAGAAATAAGTCAGACTCTTAGATTATTTATATTTTTTACCACTACAGACATTAAATTATCCAATTTCACATTTATTAAGCATGTAGACATATAAGTGCTTACTTAAGTTCATTAGAAAAATATGAGCATTAAAGCTGATTTGCAGATCTTAAAATTGCGCCGCGAACCATATACTTCTTTTCATTTAAAATAAACGATTTGAAAAATGATATTATTACTATTACTTAAAAAATACCATCTCATTTTAAAATCCTAGAGAGATCACGTTCTGAGTTTAATCGATTGTTTTTCTTTATATAAGAGTTTAAAGATGTACGCTAAAAACGTCTGTTTTGAAAGACCATATGTTTTTGAATGCTTATAAAAGTTGTAGGTTAATATTTAAATTCTAAAATCAGTTACATTATGATATGTAAAATATACACAATAATTTCTCAAAATTCTTCAATTTCTACATTTTGCATTACAATAATTTATGATGGATTATTTGACGAATTTTTAAATCCGTTGAAAGAGGACTTAAGTGTCTCAGTTTTGTATAATTATAATTAGTATTTGTATAATTACGGTGTATTGCAATCGACAAGTTTTCAGCATACACCAAAATATGTTTAGTAGGTATGTGGCCCCAATCAATACTTACATTATTTTTTAAAAGCTATTTTTTCTCATTATTTTTAACACATTGTATGCGGGACACGTACTAGTGCGTTTTCTGACTATTTATATTTGAGCGAGGGTCACTTACTAATACGGGTTAGTGTAACAACATGGTTTGTTTGTGGTTATAAAAATAACGGTATATACAGGAAAACGAAGCCGAATATTCTTGTCTACTACCCAGATTCTGGAAAAATTTAGAAAAATAAAAACTAGTTTTTACATCAGTCGATGGGGAACCACAACACGATGAAAAATTAAAACTATACACTACTATTTCTATTTGATTTTTCATGTTTATGATACTGTTATAAATTTATTCACTAAAAATATATTTTTGTTTAAAAAAATCTTATGGTTAATATTTATATATTTCTATTTACATATTTGTTTATATATTTCAATATAAATTTACGAAAAATGGGTTGAAAAATTAAATAATTTTTATTATATTAAGATTTATCTAAATAACTAAATTTACGCGCAAAACGCCCGCTTCCGGTAGAATTCCACTGCGAAATGTACCCACACACAATGTGTTAAAATTTATTTTCAATAGCTTCTTCCCTCGACCACCTACAATCCTTAGTGTGTTTAAAAAAGACTGTGAAATATTTCTGACTTCGATAAATCATCATCTATACCTGAATAGAGACACTATTTCATTGTTTTTCCTGTGAATCAGAGATTGAAATGACTGTTTTATCATTTTTATTTTCCTTCGGTAAGTGATCAAGATATGAAAGATTCACTGATGCAAATTGCTTTGTAACTTCTGATAGATAGTTGTTGATAGCTTCGGAGATTTATCAGCCATTCATTTAGCAACGTTTTTTTTTGTCCGTTTCTTCTACAAATTTCTGTTGTCAAACTTGCACCAGATCAAAGATCATAGCTGATACGTTTACATTTGAATTTTTGGCTAACGATCTTCTAAACACATTTTCAGTTTGAAATGTGAAATGTGTCGGTGTTACATATATGCATACATATTGGTGTTATATACATATCGGTATCATATACAAAATGGTATTATTTATACATATTGGTATCATATACAAAATGGTATCATTTATACATATCGGTATCATATACAAAATAGTATCATTTATACATATCGGCATCATTTATACATATATGTATCATATACAAAATGGTATCCTTTGTACATATTGGATCATATACAAAATGGTATCATTTATACATATTGGTATCATATACAAAATGGTATCATTTATATATATCGGTATCATTAGCTTCTGCGTTAGGTTTTGACATCTTAACCCTTTGGGTAGAGATTCATTTTAAAAATTCTCAAGTTTCGAATGGATTTAATTTACTAATACATGGAATAATATATGAAGGTAGTAGAAAATTTGAATGACGAATTAAATCCGCAACTTAGGCAAAACAAATACATGACGAGTGTCAAACCTCAATTTTACCAGAGTGGTACAGATTTATTTCTAGATTTTATTGACTATGAAACATCTTTAATTTGTATACGCAAATAGAACATAAAAATAATAGATTTCTTTGAAGAAATTATTTGTTTCTGTGATAAAAGTGGGTAGCTTTAAAAGTAAGGTTGTAAACAGAAAACATAGTTGTTACATTTGGTATACTTTTAATATAGTTGATGAGTAAGACTCGTTAATTGAAACTTTTCCAAAACTTGTGCATGAGGAGTGTCTGCTATCAAATTAACCAGAGAGGTTAAGCAGTATTGGGATTTGAAACTAAACTACAGAATACCACATTCTGATGATAGTTAAGAAAATATTTAATATATGAAGAAATTCAAGAATATTTAAACAGTTATATTATACTTTATCTCAAAGAAAATTCAGAATTATAAGTAGCATTCATAATATTATTTTGTTTATGATTGGTTGTTTTAATAAGTATCAATGTATGCTTTTCAAAATATCTTACGCTAGTTCCAAGTATTGAATTTAAAAAATAGATATTTAAGTTGCTTTCATATTTTTTAAGTCTTTTCACGATTCATTTACCCCCCCCCCCATCTAAAAAGTGGAATATAAAATATTTTTTATATTCCACTTTTTATTCCAAATTGGAGAGTATGAGTCTATTACCAGCAATACACCTCTATTTATTGAAATATCTACACAGATACATTTTTATATTTATGTAGGTATTTCACTTCTCAGACTAATGGTGGTAAAATTTTTATGGTTCAAAAATCCCCATCTGGATTTTCTGTTATGATAAATTGTACGTTATATTACTTTTAGAATGCTAATAGTAAAACACTTTGAAGAGTGGTTATACTGATAATCAGTATTCATGATAATTTAGCGTTGCGTGTTTGGTACGCGTGCTATTTATGACGATTATAATTATTTTAAAGATAGAGATAAGGGAAGAAATGATTTTTTTTTGCATTTGTGTAGTAGCTTGAATTAAATAATGTTATAATTTTTCATGTTCTTGAAGCAAGGTAATAAATCTTTTTGTTTTAGTTTTTCCAGTGTAATAGAAAGGGGTTTTGTTTACCTTCGATTATTACCCGTAATATTCTATATATAAAAAAACCGAATAGCAAGTATACTAATTTGATTAATATTTTTTTCGTATAAACTTGACAAAACTTACATAAAGATAGACAAGTGAATAATTATAAACGAAGCCATTATGGCAAATAGGGGTTCTTTATATTAGTTCTTTATATTATATTATAGAGGTTCTTTATATTAGCCATTATGGCAAATATGGGTTCTTTATATTAGTTAAAGAGAGTTTTGCTTGAACGGTCTGGTCAGTTTTTTTTTTTTTGCATAAACAAGGGGTGGTTACACTTATAGACAAGCGATTAATTATAAATGAAGCCATTATGGCAAATAGGAGTTCTTTATATTAGTTTAAATATTTAAAAATTGATGTTAAAGTGAGTTTTGCTTGCACGGTCTGGTCAGTTTTCTTTTTTTGCATAAATAAGGGGTGATTATACTTTGATCTACTGCTTAAATCTGATGGTGAACGACTATATGTTCTATTCTCTAAATGAATAGTCTTTGGGAGAGCTTTTTGTAGAGTTTATTCTCATACTGACTTACACACTTATATACATTTAGAAGTCTTAAACCTGAAGGTGGTGTCGATTTCTATTCTAAAAGAAATAGCTTTTTCTTAAAAAAAAAGTATTAGACACTGTCGGTGGCAATCCCTGCTCCCTGTTTGTTTTTAACTCAATTTATTCCTACGTTGCCAATTGTGGAAAACTAAAAACAGCCGAATCAATCCCGAGCGACAGTATACATCCATACATATTGCAAATTATTTTTAAATGTCCACCAGTATGTCGCCAGTGGTACTGGTTTGGCACTTCAATCTTCCATGATTGGTCAGGAGATTTACAAGTGGTCACTTAAAATGATTAAGGTTCTTGAATGAAGACAGGATTTTCTCTCCTTGTTCCTGTTGTTTTCTCTCTGCCAGTCCTGTTCACCTTTTTAATTGTTTTGATGCCTCCTGGAGTCAGCTGTGGAATGAACAGGATCTGATCTCTGAAAATTTGGCACTCTGGAGCATTTTGGATTTGATTGTCGGCTTTTCTACTCAAGGTGGATAATGTAACAACAACATGTTTAAAAGTTATTGTACAGTATATATTATTATAATGTTAATTGTACAAAACTTAGAAAAGTAGGCACCGATTCCATCAGACCTCGTGTAGCAAAAGAAGAGACTGTAGCGCTCCACACCAAAGAAAAAGGAAAGTTTGAAGAAAGTTAATGGTTAGCTATATAACAGATGAGCAGAAACGAGCCAAAAGTCATCATGGGGCTTGGTATATGCCAGCATGATGGTTAAAAAGTTACATACACACATATATAATATATAACCATTTAATGTGATAGAAAATAAATATTGAAAACAAAAACAAACTCATTCATTGAGCATAAAATATTTTAATGTTTCGAGATAATATGAAAATTTAATAATTACAGAAACTAAGACGAACCAGAATTTGAACTAGATTTACGAAAAGATATCTGTATTTGGGTAATAAAACCATCAGTCGTATTGTAGGATTAAATAAAAAAGATAAACGGAAAGTCCTAATCGATTTGAGTATCGCTCATAAATACTCCTTATTTTAGTGTAAATTGCAACAATGCCACTTTATCTAAAGGCTAATTCAATAATCCCTTTCTATTAGCCCCTTCTTGGAAAAAAAAAGACTTTAAAATATGAGTTTTTATGAAGCCCATACTTTCGCACTTTCATTACTTTCTCCCTCCCTCTGACTCGAAATCGATTGCCGGGAATTACTTTGTTGCTGATATTATTAAATGTCTTGTCTGAAATTATACCTCATCATTATCGTTTAACATTCTCCTCCTGTGAAATATTCTCATTTTAAGGAAATAAAACATCAATTAATCAATACTCCGCCTTTTTTTAACGTTAAGATTTTTAACTTGATCCTTTCCTTTGTCGTTTTTTTGCTTTTCTCACGTCTACAGCTGAATTCTTAATTTGTATCTAGAGTAATGAGAATCAATTCTGTTAATGATGAATTATCTTTCCCATTTGAATAGTTTCTGTCTTTTCATCGCTTTTTAAGGGCTGAAAGGAAAGAAATTTTATGATATCGTTACTAGATTAACTTGCAAATCTGAGTCTTATATGAGTGGTTCCCAACCTTTCCTCAAACACGAAACCCTCTTGAAAGCAATTTTGTTTTGGCAGAAAACTTACTTTACCCATTTGAAATATAAGCTTAGAATTTTTCATAATTTTCTTGTCTCATTCAGGCTTGAAATTTTGTTGTTGCTAATACCATTTGAATAAGCCAAGCAAGCGTACCAGTAAGGTGAAAGAGCGGTATTTTCGTTTGAAGAGTACCACTTGGGTTAAAAAAGGACTTTGCTCAATTCGATCCTCTTAATTCAGGAGCAGGAACCAAGAAGAAGAGGCCCAAACATGGCCTATCATTTCCAAGTATATCTTTTGGAAACTTAGAGGAAATTGCTACTATGAACCGATTTTACATGCACCAGCCGCGATTAACGAACATGGATCTTTTTGGAGCGACGGTCTACACTCTAATGAGAGACCTACTGCTTCCGATTGCTACGAACATCCTTCGAACCCACGAACTCTGGTATCGACGATCAGCTTCATCTGGATCTTTGATAGACTCAAGCTTTCATTTGGGAGTTTTCCTGCTAAAAGATTGTTGCCCTGCTGCTCTCAATTTCTTACGCGGTTTTTATCATTCCTTACGAGAACTATTGTTACATTAATTGTACGTTTAAAAACATTAATTTTAAAGCAATAAAAAGATTTTTGCTTAGAAGGAACGTTTTCCCTTTTTTAGTGTGATGTAAATGGGTTGATTTCTTGAAAAAAAAATTTCTTGATAAAAAAAAAAAAAATAAAGCAGCAAATAAATGCGTCGAATGCTCCAGACTAGAGTTTCTTGAATGTATCAATTTGTGCTAACTGCTGAGAAAGTGTACGAGGGAAGTTTCAAAAGTAAGTTTCATCATATTTTTCCCAAGGAAGCTTCATTACAATGTTAATGCGAAATACATAAAAATATCAAATTAAAAACTGAGTGGTTATATTTCAAAATCACTACTTATAGTTATATTTCAACGTTTATTAAATTTGTTTCTATAGTGTAAACTTCTCAAACTTTGGAATACTGTCGTACACTACCGATTTTCGACTAAATGCGGTTCATTACTGCAGACTAATTTTGAAAAATTGGGATAGAACATAGGCACACAAATTTGGTATGAGTAAACAAAAATAGTATCCCATTATTATTTTATAAGAAAACAGAGTATATAAACGTAATATATTTTGAAAATGCTTTTAAAACTAATAAATGAATGAAAGCTATGACTGTATATCTAAAATTTTATCATAAATTGGTTAGACCAAAGAGGAACGATTTTGAGCAGTTGAGTTCTTATCTGTCAGCTTGTTTCTGACACATAAGTTTCCTTTTAGAAAAAAAATTGTTTACTTTGTATATTAGGAAATATGATCTAGCACTAACTTTTTGGCCATGATGATTTCTTGAAAAATAAATTTCGACAAAGTTTTGTAAAACTGCAATTTTTGGACATTGAAAACTAACACATTGAGGTAATTTTTAAGTAAACTGGTAAGTGGTAAAATTTCGTATTCTTTCAAATTTTGTTTATAATTTCAGTTTGAATGCAAAAAGAGATAAAAATATATCATTTTATGCATATTTAATACTATATCACAGCATTTGCGGGATTATTTGAGAATTAAAAAATATGTGTTTTTAATATTTTGCTCTGGAATTATTTGTTTTATACTATGCATTGTCTAAAATTAACTTATATTAGACGGTTTGTCTGAAAATACTAATATTATAAAGAGTTATGGAACCGAGTGTTAATCAAAACGTTTACGAACTTTAATGAGAATTGGGTCTCCCAAAATATTATCTGAAACAGCTTGATAAAAAAAAATAAAGCAGCAAATAAATGTGTCGAATTCTTTAGACCAGTGTTTCTTGAATGTATTAATTTATGATAACTGCTGAAAAAGTGTACGAAGGACGTTTCGAAAGTAAGTATCATCATATTTTTCTTAAGGAAGCTTTATTATAATCATAAACGTACAGCGCTAACAGAGTACAATTATTTAGCTATTTATTTAGATATCTTCCACTGACAATGATACCATTGGTAATACCATGAAATCAATTTCCAGAAACCACTCTGGCAAAATGTTGTGCCCAGTGATTGAAGAAATGCCTTCGCAGTCTGTTTGCAACTTTGTTTGCTTCAGAGGTAACGCCCCGATGATGCTGACTTCAATGCAGGGAAAAAGTGGAAGTCTACTGGTAAAAAAATGTAGAAGTAGGTTGGGTGATTATCTTTCAACCCTGTTGGTAAATGCATTCTTTTGTGCCCCTTTTCTGTGTAGGATCAAGCATTATCGACCACGAACAAATCTCTAGTTCCCAAACCCCTGGTCTCTTCCGTCAAATAGTGAACATCAATCGCATGAGGTTATGGTAAAAGTATTCTATTTTGACCCACTGGACACCGACTTTTTGTCAAGCTGGATTCTTGAAATTGATTCCACGGAACGACAAATATATTAATGCTAGTGACGACTATGTATGTGCATGTTTTTATTTGTTTTAAAATTTCCTTGTCAAAAAGTATGACGAAATTTACATCTGGATCATTTCTTGTACTTTCATTTCTGGCTATTTACTTTTCAGTTACTATTTTTAAATTTTAAACATTCATGTTATTTTTTCCTCTTTTTTGTTGTTGTCAGTATCAAAAATTTGATTAGCAATTATTTTTTTTTATTTTCAGTAATAAAATACACATTTCTTTAAAACGAAAAATTACATAATGTATTTAAAGAATAGAAATAATCTAATTTAATTTAATTTTTCTAATAAGCAAGAAAAAGTGTAAGCGAGATAAACTAATTAAACAGCTGGAGATTGTTTAATATTATAATTTAAGTAGCCTGCTAAATTGCGTCATAGCATTGTTTAAAAAAATCATTTGTCTGCTGTTAAAGTTTGCGTTAGGCAACAGAAAACTTCAAAGAATATTTCAGGTCGAAGAAAAAAAAACTGAAAGTGTGTTTCGTTTTTAATTGATAAGAAATGAAAAAATATTTCGCAATATATGTTATATGAAATCTCATTTTTTGTCGAAATTTAAATGTACTGGTAGTTTTTTGGAATGACACTGTGTAAATCAAAGGTTATTAAATTTTGCTAATATCATGAATGAATGAAAAGAAAGATTGTTGTATGTTTGAAGATTATCAAGCAGAGATTAGTGGCATACAGTAAGCTCAATATTTAAAACGTCATGAAATCAGTAGTCATATTTCGCGGAGTGAATAAATCTGTTGTATATGTTATGATTAGCATACAGAAATTGCATAATCTCACATCAATGTGTTGTATTTATTTGTATTATGACAGAAATTAGTTTCTCAGCTGAGAGTGATGTGTTTATAAAAGATTCTGCAAATGATATTTATTATTCGAAGACTACTGTTAATCTAGAAATTGTTTCTGTAATATTAATAACCAAAAACTTAGACCTTAAGACATTATACTGTATGTACATTTATATATCCTTATGACTTTACAAATAAGTATTAAAAAGATGTTTACATTTATTTTACTAATAATAAAAATATTTCCTAATTTTTTTTTTTAAATCTAAAGTACCTTTCTTTCCCTGTACCTCTAAGCATATTACCAACTCTCTGAATTCTCGATACGAGAAACACCTGTTCATAAATATTTCACCTATAATTTCTTTTTCAATATAGTTGTATCCATGTACCTTTAGTTCTTTACTCTGAACTCAGGGACTCGTAATGTAGTTCAAAGAAGACTGGAACCGTTTCTATTTATGATAAATTATCACTCACATTTGAACAGGTACCTTCTTTATTTCATCGTTTCTCGATGAGAATCAGGGTGGAGTGGGGCCGAAAAACGAGCTATGGAACCCTCAATGTTATTTTTTCCACTCATATTTATTGTTTCCGTTAGATCAATGAAGAATCGAATCAAAGAAAAACAAGGGGAAGAAACAACGTAAATTATTATATAAATGTAGCCCTATTGTCCCCATAATTCGCACATGAGGCTTTTTAATTATATACAAAAAAAAGTTAAAAAATTTTCTATAAACTTTTACCTTGTGACACTTCTTACATATATAGGCCTCATTTGTAACTTAAAATTTGATTTGATTTTCTAGAATAATTCGTAGTACAAGTGTGAAAAGCTGATGCCTCACATTTGAGAAAGAAGAGAATATAGGAACAAAATACTTTGTGTTTGATTTTTTTATTATCAATAGAATAATGATATCAGTTGAAAATGATGATGCTCACTAAATACATATTGTCTAAATGAAGAGTTTGCAAAACTTAAATTTTGGTATGTTCCTTTCTTGTGACTATTCTTTATAGAGTATACATATAGAGTATAATATATTTTAATTTCCGCACTCAATTCCTAAATAAATTTTTTGTGGTAATAAATCCCATACGCCACATCAGGCGAATATTCAAAATGTAAATCTTGGCAAGTTTCTTTTAATAATAATAATAATTTTTTAAAACAACCTTTATAACAAAGTAAATTTTAATTTAAGCATAAAAGTTAACATATGAATTCACTAGTGTTTTAAAACATACATGCATATACTGTGTCTCAGTTAATCAAATCTCATATGAGACTCTTTAAGTTTAACTTTAAAAATAAGTTAGGATATTATTATAAATATATTATCCAGATATAATAATTATATTAATAATATAATAAATTTAATATCCAAATAATATATTAAATATAATATCCAAACAAGCTCTTTTCCTTGATTTTCATATAAGGGAGTCATAGAGGAAAATATGAGTAATGAACCACTGTTTGGAAACATATGCCTGTTTGACGTTTAGAAAACGATGGTCTATAACCAGGACCGGTGTGTGGCGAATACGAAATGTTCGGAACACACAGTAGCAGTATTGCAGAATTGACTCGAATCACAGATGAATCAAAAACGGGAATTAAAAAAGATTTTAGTCCAATATAAACAAATAATGATGAATTGTACTCATATTTTAATATACAAATCAAAAGTACTCAAAAGTACCAAATTCTGAGTTTTCAAGAACATCGATTTAGGTCAGAGATTGAATATTTATATTCTTGTATTTTATTCAGTGTAAGGATTTTGCTAGCTTTACCTGTCACGGTTGCAAAGAGCAACATAATGTTTCTGGAATTAAAAAATAAATAAAAAGTTAATCAGTGGTCAATGAAGAAATTGAATGGCTTGGAAATGATATCAGTAAAAAGTAATATTTGTTAATAAATTTTGGTGAACTACATACAGAATTTGCAAAACATAAAGCTTGGCAAGTTTCTTTTTCGTCCTTTATAGTTTTTTTAATCGTAAAAGGTTTTCATTTCCCTACCCCATTTTCCATGTTAAAATTTATATATGTGATAAAATTACATTGTTTAATATATATTATGATAATAATATATTAATGTGATAAAAGATCACATTTGTTTTAACAGGTAAAGCGTTTCATAGCTTTTATATATAAAAAAAATAGCGCAAATTATGACAATAAAGTTTTGTATTTTTAAAAAAATTTTTTAAACTTAAAGTCATGAAAATCACTTAATATTGCCTCGGAAGCAACATAAGCGTGGATTGCCATTAGCATCTATATAGTAAAGTTCTGCTTACCGCAAGACTGACATTAAGACATTGAGTACGGGTACATTTTGCAGCGGAATTGTACCGGGAGAAGGTGTTTTGATCGTAAATTTAGTTATTCAGTTAAATCTCAATAGATCCAAAATTATTTAATTTTTTAAATAACTTTTTGTATTTTATATTGAAATATATAAACAAATATATAAATAGAAATATATAAATAACAGCCATAAGATTTTAGTAAACAAAAAAATATTATTTTAGTGGATAAATTTATAATAGTATTGTAAATATGAAGAATCAAATAGAAATAGTAGTATATAGTTTTAATTGTTATAGTTTTAATAATTGTTATATATAAACATTTGTACATTATAAAAGATGAAAAAAGCAATCATAAAACTAATAATGTAAAAACTAGATTTTATTTGTCTAAATTTTTCCAGAATCTATGTAGTAAACAAGGACATTCGGCTTCGTTTTCCGGTATATACCGTTATTTTTGTACCCACAAACAAACCATGTTGTTACACTAACTCGTACTAGTACGTGACCCGCGTAGTCAAGTACTACTCAACTAATGCAGTCGATATGGCAAGGAATCGAATCATAAACATCCTTGACCCCTAAAATGCATCAGACCATTAAGGACTGTTGAGACGTTTTCATTCAAAAATTTGACGTTACTCGTAAATCACAATTTCTTTTTATGTAATCGAGGTTTTTGTGACGAGACAGTATTATTGCGATAAATTTTATTTATTGAATGCATAATAAATAAGGAGCCTTGCTGTTATGTGATTTTTTTAAAGAAAGAATTTGAAAAAAAAATCACAGCATGCAGTAACTAAGGAATAAACTCTGAAAAGTTTTTTTTTAGCTCTGGAGATTTTTTTGATGTATCATTTGTTTGGGAACTAAAAGTTTTGTTATAGATTCTATCAAGCATATACACACCAACACAAAGTTGTTTAGGACAATAGTGTGAAAATGTGGCCGAATTTTTAAGAATGTAAAATGCTTGAATAACACCCCGAATAAATTTGGCAATATCTTAGAGTGAGCACTGTTATTATTCATTCGGTCGAAACCTCTTAAAAAGATGTTGGATATTTCATGTTTATTTATTATTAATGAGCTTAAAACATCTCTACTTGACAAGTTGAAAATATTTAATGCATTCTAAGTAATCTGAAGATTTTTTTTCTTTTTGGAAAGTTTAATATTTTTCAAAAATTTTATATACATTTTTTATATACATAAAATCCCTTACAGTATAGACTTATATTTTTTTACTGACAGAGCGGTAGATATGTTGTGATCAGCGTACACAATTTACATGATATCACTCGTTAATGTTTTCTATTAAATCTTGACATGAGTTAGATTGTTAGCAGAGAGTGTTTATAAAATATTCTCTAAATCAGGAATTGATTTACTATAACCCGTGGCATGCTCTTTTTCAACTGAAGATTCTATACGAGTCGCCACGAAAAATATATGTGCTATTTATTGTAATATATTAAATTACAATAAGGATATAATGGACATTGTGGATTTGTGATATCTATGTAATATATTAAATTGTTATAATGAAATAATGATTCACACTACACTTGAAATGCTATAAAAGGTTATCTACATTTTAAGTGTAGTTCTGATGATTTTCCAGTCTAGTTTAATTATAAATATAATGATGATTTCATTTCAAATTGGAAAAAATAGGGATGAATGAGGATATTTTTTTTCGTCAACTAGGATAATCTAGTATAGATAAATTAAAGCTCGCATTTGACAGAAGTTTATTTTAAACTTCATCCAGTCCTCTCGGTACAATTTCTAATATTACTTATTAGGAAAAATGGTGAACATATACTATTTTGGATAGTGTGGAAATTCACTAGAATAATCTAGTGTGGAAATTATTAACTAGAATAATCTAGTATAGATGAATTAAGAGGTCGCATTTGAAAGAAGTTCATTTTAAGCTTCATCCAGTGCTCTCGGTACAATTTCTAACATTGCCTATTTTACTTGGAAAATTGGTGAACACATACTATTCTGGATAGTGTAGAAATTATGAACTAGAATAATCTATTGTGGAAATTATGACAGAAGTTAATTTTCTAATTAGCTTCATTTCTAATTAGCCAGTGCTCTCCATTGAATTTCTAACATTGCATATTTTATGAGGAAAATTAATGAATAGACACTATTCTGAATAGTGTGGAAATTAACTAGTAAAATGTTGTTGGTGCTTGTTTGGGTTATTATGAATTTTCAAAAAAATATTTCGACCTCAAAATGTCTACCAAAATCTATCATAAAGGTGTTCAGATTGTCGTGCTCGTAAAGTTGTATGGATTTGTAAATATTTGAAATTGTTAAAATTTTAGAATAATTTACATTGGCGTGATAATTTTTTTCAGTGCCCCATTACGAAAACATTTATTAATATCTGCTATAAATTATATTCTTTATTTAAAGATTAGTATTAATTCAGAAACCATGTATAGAATATTAATAACCGAATGAAAACTTTTATGTCAGTGTGTACTGGCAGAGTGTACAATGTGTCCATACGACTTTATATAATAGACATTAATAAGAATGTTAATATTTTACTGACAAATACATAATCTAAAGTTTCATGATTTAAGAAAAATTTTCCCTGTATTTCTATTTTAGTGGTATTTATCTTAAGTGTTAAAAGCATTAGATCCAAAATATAAAAGTATTAAGTGTTAGGATTACTTGGACGTAACCAGCGGTTAAGTATTGGTCTGTTAATTATATCCAATTTTCGACGCTTTGATATTGTAAACGGTCTTTAACTGTACTAGTCCTCATTTGTAATGTTTTTCTTTATTTAGTTACTGTGTGTGTATTTTAAGTTTTTTGTATGTATTTTATTTTAAACTTTTATGCAAATTTACACTTGTATCTGATCAGCCCAGTAGTATTTAAACAATTGTAGTTTCTGTGGGCTGTCTCTGACGGTTGATTTTGATTCCCTGTGTAGATTCACGCTAGTCTTATTTTATTGCTCGTGGAGCAACGTATAATGTTATTATTTTTTTAATGCATGTTAAAATAAACGGCATGTTTTTTTAATGGTTTCTCTCTTCACTCACCATACGTACCACTCTGCGTTAAATGTCATATAAGACTAACAGGCGTGATAATTTTTTTCAGTGACCCGCTACGAAAACATTTATTAATACCTGCTATAAATTATATTCTTTATTTAAAGATTAGTATTAATTCAGAAGTGATGTATAGAATATTAATAACCGAATGAAAACTTTTATGTCAGTGTGTACTGGCAGAGTGTACAATGTGTCCATACGACTTTATATAATAGACATTAATAAGAATGTTAATATTTTACTGACAAATATGTAATCTAAAGTTTCGTGATTCAAGAAAATTTTTCCCTGTATTTGTATTTTAGTAGTATTTATCTTAAGTGTTAAAAGTATTAGATCAAAAATATAAAAACTTTTAAAGAGACGATGGACTGCACAACGAGATTGTCTAAATATTATTAACAAATTGCTATAAGTGTGTTTCGACATGCAGTGCATTGAGGTATTACTAAAATAATTCCTTTAAACTAATTTTTTTATATTATATTCACTGTATTAAAATTTTTGATAATCCCCTATATAATAATAACCTAAGTTATCTGTCCGTTTGTCCTCGAATTTATGAAGCGGTTGGACCTGGAATGGATACAGGCATCCATATTGGATTCTTGATGAGTTATAGCAAAATTCAAAGCAAGTCTTTAAAAAATTTGAAATACACTCCCCCCCCCTTTTCAAGCGCTTAATGCCATTATTTCGAGCCTTATTTTCAACGGTTAAGAACAGGCTATTAAGATTGTCACATAATAAATAGGTAAAAACATCATTTATTTTCTAACTATATGATGTCATTCCTTTAACTATCTCATTTAATCATTTCTTATTTTAAATTATTTAAACATCGTCTGTAGTATTTTTATACGTTTTAACACTAAACTTAGATATTACGTAAATAATTTTCTTTCATATTTGGCATGAATAATAGTTTAGTTACATATGCGATAATTTTAAATTTAATCATCGATTATTTTCTGTTGCAATGAAACTTTTATCACCGGTGTTAACAACAAATTGTTTTCAGAAAATTCTAGGAATCTATTTCACGGACTAATAAATATCTAACGTTTAAGTTATATATCTTTGAAAACTAAGAAGTTTGTTCGTTTGTGTGTTTGTTTTTTATACAGAACAACATGGTTTGACTAAAAAATTCAACTTGATTCTAAACTACATTCACAGTATCGGGAGACTTTAGAGGAGTATGAAGATAAACAAATTATTGAGCGTGTACCAGATAATTCTCAGCCATAAAACAAACCATTTTATTACCTTCCTCATAGAGTACTTTACAATTCTGGAAAAATTTAAAAAATTTACTAATCCCATCATATGACGGGCTATATGTTAGTCCTTAATAAAAGGATCCATATGATTTGACTTTTCATATATTATTACAAATGTTTCGCTAAGCTCTTCTAATTTACATTAAAATAAATATAATACATATTTTAAGTGCCATTTTCATTTAAAATTTTAAAATTCTAATTAAGTTTATAAAATAAATGTTTAAAATAATTCTACGTATAGACAAAAACATTTTCGCTAAATTAATTATTGAATAAAACTACCAGATAACATCCAATTACATTAAAAAACATGATTATAAAGCATAAAACAAATGTAATGTATATTTTAAGTGTCATCTTCATATGAAATTTTAAAATTCTAATTAAAGTTAGAAAATAAATGTTTAAAATAATTTAACGTACAGACAAAAGCATTTTCTCTAAATTAACTATTGAATAAAACGACCAGATGACATCCAATTACATTAAAAAAATATAATTATAAAACAAAATTAAGATAAAAAAATATAAGAGCAATTAACATTTAAAAATTCAAAAAATTCAAAAATTGAATTTTTGAAAACTTTTTTTGGATAAATTACTTTTTTTGCTATGATTTAGTTATACTTCCATTTATGTGTACTTTGTTCACAGCTCTAACTTAATAATTTACACAATCAATTTGTAACTTCGACAATCCCCTTTAGGCGAAATGAAATTTGTTCGATGCCTTTCGATTTATTAATAATTATTGCTGGAACGTTACATAATGAGAAATAAAGAAAAATATATAGGACACTGAATATTGAATCTAGGAGCAGCCAACGTAATAAGAATAAAAAAGCATTTAGTCGCATTTAAAGTTTAAGTGAGCAGATGAAAATTTAAAGGAAAAAAAAAGAGATCCTGCCTTGTTCTTGGATATGATGAATCTCTCCTGAATATCCTCCAGTTGAATGTGAATCGATATTGCGTCCGGATTGCAAGACTAATTCAATAATCACTCCCCACCTCTTACTCGGAAAAAGACTTTAAAATACAATTTGCCCAGAAAAGACTCTACTATCTCTGCGTTGCTCAATATCTGTTATTTTATGCTTCCAAATCGATTTTTTAAAATTATTTTACATTTGCTACAACTAGTCGGGAAGAATGATTTATAATTACCATCAAAAATTTTAAACGTGTATTCTCAATATCATATTTGTAAAACAGTAAATTATCGTTAGACTTAAAAATTAATTTTTTGTTTATTATTAGCCAATTCAAGCATATCATTTGGACTGGGTATTTAAGGTTCTCAAATAAAGTCCATACTTATTTTAGTAGTCTCTAAGGAGGAGATATTATTACCATCAAAAATTGTAACGGTGTATTCTCAATATCATATTTATAAAACAGTAAATTATCGTTAGATTTTAAAATTAATTTTTCGTTTATTATAAGACAATTCAAGCATATCATTTGGACTGGGTATTTAAGGTTCTCAAATAAAGTCCATACTTATTTTAGTAGTCCTTAAGGAGGAGATATCATTACCAACAATAATTGTAAACGTGTATTCTCAATATCATTTATTAAACAGTAAATTATCGCTAGACTTTAAAATTAATTTTTTATTTGTTACCAATTCAAGCCTGTCATTTGAACTCGGTATTTAAGGTTCCCAAATAAAGTCCATACTTATTTTAGAAATCCCCAAGGAGGAGATATTATTACCATCAATAGTTTTATGTATTCTCTGTATCATATTTATTAAACAGTAAATTATCGTTAGACTTTAAAATTAATTTTTTTTTATTTCTTAGCCAATTCAAGCCTGTCATTTGAATTCGGTATTTATGGTTCCCAAATAAAGTCCATACTTATTTTAGTAATCCCTAAGGAGGAGATATTATTACCATCAATAATTGTGTGTATTCTCAGTATCATATTTATTAAACAGTAAATTATAGTTAGGTTTTAAAATTAATTTTTCGTTTTTTATTAGCCAATTCAAGCATATCATTTGGACTGGGTATTTAAGGTTCTCAAATAAAGTCCATACTTATTTTAGTAGTCCTTAAGGAAGAGATATCATT
Source organism: Pardosa pseudoannulata (assembly GCA_032207245.1). Lineage (NCBI taxonomy): Eukaryota > Metazoa > Arthropoda > Arachnida > Araneae > Lycosidae > Pardosa > Pardosa pseudoannulata. The sequence goes on from CM063498.1 coordinate 12,564,360, forward strand.
ACCAACAATAATTGTAAATTATCGCTAGACTTTAAAATTAATTTTTTATTTGTTACCAATTCAAGCCTGTCATTTGAACTCGGTATTTAAGGTTCCCAAATAAAGTCCATACTTATTTTAGAAATCCCCAAGGAGGAGATATTATTACCATCAATAGTTATTTGAATTCGGTATTTATGGTTCCCAAATAAAGTCCATACTTATTTTAGTAATGCCTAAGGAGGAGATACTATTGCCATCAATAATTGCAAGTATACATTCTCAATATCATATTAATTAAACAGTAAATTATCGCTAGACTTTAAAATTAATTTTTTATTTGTTACCAATTCAAGCCTGTCATTTGAACTCGGTATTTAAGGTTCCCAAATAAAGTCCATACTTATTTTAGAAATCCCCAAGGAGGAGATATTATTACCATCAATAATTGTATGTATTCTCTGTATCATATTTATTAAACAGTAAATTATCGTTAGACTTTAAAATTAATTTTTTTTTATTTCTTAGCCAATTCAAGCCTGTCATTTGAATTCGATATTTATGGTTCCCAAATAAAGTCCATACTTATTTTAGTAATGCCTAAGGAGGAAATACTATTGCCATCAATAATTGTAAGTGTGCATTCTCAATATCATATTAATTAAACAGTAAATTATCGTTTAATTTTAAAATTAATTTTTTATTTATTGTTAGCCAATTCAAGCTTGTCATTTGGATTGGGTATTTAAGGTTCCCAATTAAAAATCATACTTATTTTAGTAGTACTTAAGGAGGAGATATTATTACCATGAATAATTGTAACTATGAATAATTGTAAGTGTGTATGCTCAATATCATATTTATCAAACAGTAAATTATGTTTAAACTTTATATTTAATTTTTGTTAATTATTTGCCTTTCCGTGCCTAACCATTGTACTATGTATTTTAGGCTCCCCAAAAAAGCCCATACTTATTTCACTAGTCTCGAAGGAAAGTTTATTATTACCATCATCAATTGAAAGCGTATATTCCCAATATCATATTTATTAAACAGTAAATTATCGTTTTGCTTTAAAATTAATTTTTGTTAATTACTAGACTTTTTACGCCAACCCTTTAAACTGGGCATGAGAGTTTTCCATATAAAGTCAATACTTATTTCAAAATTTAAATCAGATTTTAAATTATATGAGATACCAGCAACACAAACCACTTCGGAGTCTTAGAATTCTAGTGAATTTTGTTCATAGATAAAAATAAAGTATGTTGTAGAATTTTGGAATATATTTATAGCGTGTCTCCTATTACAATTCGCTATGTGATGGACTAGGAGGTAGGGAGCTGCATTTCAGTATTTAAGTTCACAGGTTCAAATCACTAAGGGCATGGATGTTTAGAGCCGTACAGAATCAGCTTTAAGTGGTAATTAGCTTTTGTGCAGCAAAATAGTAGACCGTTGTACTCGAAACAAACCCAAATAAATAAACCCATTAAAATTCACACATTAATTACCCATACAGTTTTCCGAAACCTGTCTGCACAGTAAACCCATTTTCCATAATCTGTGCTGTTTATGTATGGAGGAAATATATATGTTCTGTTCAAATCTATTGTAAAAGAACTATCAAGGATTACCTTTTTCTGGAGAAAGTAGGAAATAAAATGATTTCTAACATTAACTGTTGCTGAAGCAACATGCTCTTGCAGAATTTATTTTATTTATTATTATTATTTTTTATTTTTTGACCTTTTTTATCTTGAAGTTTTAAACTGTAATCATTCCGAACTTTGTTGCTTTTATCGGTCATTTATAAAAAGATATATTATCAGTTAATTTATTACCTCAAAATATCTCCCTGGAAAAGCTGTTAGTCAACTGAAAGGAAAGAAAATGGAACGCTGTGGAAATGAATCGTAAAGAATGAAACATATGTTACGTAATATTTGTTTCATGACTTATAAACGAATTAGTTTCGAAAATAATGAAGAATAATTTATCCTAGTTATTCTAGTTTTTAAAAATATTGTGCCAGGTTATCCATGATAAATATCGAAAGAAAGGAGCCAAATAAATGTTTCTTTTGAAATACTAAATCTTATACCTCAACAGTTCCATTTATTTTGGTTCAACAGGAAAATAAGTTAAACTAATGTTGCACCCAACGACTTCAATACTTACTATCCTGTGACTTTATATCTATCAAAAATATAGTTACAAAATATATATTTGTGAAAGTATAACTTCTTGAAATAGCTATGTTTAAGATTTTTGGAGGCAAAATGTTTATGCATTGAAAACCACATACAGCTATTGAGTTTTCTTCCTATAAATATGAAGGTCAGTAGAGCGAACAATTCTCTGTTTAGTGACAAAATATTATATATCAAGGAAACGTAGAAAAGACTGTAGAAAAAGTATTTATCGTGCACTTCAAGTAGCTGAAAAACTATAAAAATAGCTTTTTAATATGTGTCAGTAGAGATTGAGCAGCGATAGAAAGCGGGTCTCATTGTAATTATTTAACATATTCTAAAGGTTTATATCACTGGGCTATAAGTTGAATATATTTGTGGCAATTTATTGTACAAAGTTCAGGTATTTTAGTATTTTCTGAACGGCTGTATAATTTTAAGAGGATTATTTGAATAGAGTTAATTGGATTCATTTTCTTTGTGGTTACTCCAAATTGGAATCATTATTATGCAACAGGATTATTTTTACATTAAGTTCAGGTTTTTGCCAATAAATATATTTACTTTTGAAAACCCTGAAAATATATTAGACAATTCAAAGATCGCTGTACTTTTTCGAACTAATAAAAACTAAACGAATATATATATATATATATATATATATATATATATATATATATATATATATATATATATATATATATATATATATATATATATATATATATATTAGATGTTTATATTTAGAGAAGCAATTTAATGTATATATGCATGGATGTATATACACACACATATATACACATTGTTAATGCTCCGAGCGGTCGCTCTGTCTCTATTTTGGTCGTCAGTGACACCCTAGTCCTTTGGGTATTACTTCGCATGGGTTTCTTGGAATGCAGCAGAACTTGATGTTAAATAATCAAGGCCATGGATATTTCAAACTTAACAAGGTTGATTTATTACCACAAAAGAAAAAAACATTTAAAGAAAACAATAAATTAAATTCACAGGCAACCTTTCATCTAGAGATCACTCCAGATAAACTTACTCTCTCAGAGTTCAGCCGGGAGTCGCTCCCGCTTCTTTTTTCCCCAAACAGGACATCTCGGTTTTAGGGAAGATCGACGACCCCCCTCCCTCTTTGACCCTTCTACTTTGGGTAGCTGGCCGACTCGGTCATACACAACACAATTCCTTTTTTTTCTCTATCGGTGCATTGATAGACGACACGCTTGACACCTCCAATTTTCCAATTGTTCGCCGCTTGCAATGATGACTTACAATGAACAAAAGTTTTACTCTAACGAAAGCTCGTCTAGATCACCGACAGAGACGGACGCGACTCTTACATACACACACGCACGCACGCACTCCCTCTCTCTCTCTCTCTCTTTTACACACACACAAGAACGAACGAACGAACGAAAGAACGAACGATAGACTTTGTCCTTTTTTAACACTGTGAATCCAAAAATTGTAAAATGTTTTTAAATAAATTATAAATTTGACCATTTTGATGGAAAAACAAGAAAAAATATTTTAAAAATACTTGACGCCACAGCGCGTACAGTCATCCCAAACGTAATTAGATTAAATTAAAATTCCCACATCACCTGTAATGGTATTCGATCCTGGGACTTCTCTTACTGAATTCCGCTGCGCCGACCAATGGGCCACAGATACGTTGGCAGCGAAGGGTTTCAAGCGGCATTATAATAATCTCAATAAGCGCATAATTCTGGTTTTTCAATAAAAGAAATTCTATCGAATAAATTGTGAACGTAAACCATTCTTGAATCAACTTAATACATTATATGCGGGTTTGGCGAATGCGGTAATACGTGCGTAGCTGGGGAATACCAAGAAAAATACCAAGAAAAAATAGTGGTGATCTTCCTTTCCCGCGGATAACATATACTCTGCGCAAAGGGGAGATTACTCGCCCCCGCAGATAACAATTGGCACGACAAGTGGGTAATCTCCCGTTCCCGCATGTAATGTATTAATTACGTACACAAAATTTCATCAAAATCAGTCCAGCTGTTTAGGAGGATTTTTATTACAAATAAATTGACAGAAGAATTTTATATATAAAGATAGATGTGTGTGTAATATATTAGATGTTTTTAGATTCACTTTAATACTCTCTCTTTCTCACTCACATACACACACACACACACACACATATATATATATATATATATATATATATATGTGTGTGTATTTATGTATATATATTAAATGTTTATAGAAATGCTTTAATATATATGCATATATATATATATATATATATATATATATATATATATATATATATATATATATATATTATATATATATATATATATATATATAATATATATATATATATGTATTATAATAGAATATATAATATATATAGAAATATATATAAAAATAATATAAAATATATACTGTATTATGATATATATAAATATATATGTTGTGTATATCTGAATATATGTATATATATATGTATATATAGTATGTTTATATATGCTTATATCTTTATTTTCATCTATATTTATATATATATATATTAATATTGTCTCTCAAATCTACAATCATCTCTATATGTTATGACTGATTTAAATTATAAAAAAAGGTTTCAGAATCATAAGAGTAGTTCAGTTTGTAAGTGCTTTAATATCGATGATGAATATAAAATGTATCTGAATTTGACAGAGCTCGTCCATATATTGCTGTGTCGGTCTTATGCATCATGGTGATATCTCATTCTTAATAAATATTCACATAATTTGTCGTGTGTAACGCACACCTCAAGATTATTAAGCAGATGTAAATTATAAACGTCAGGTAGAAGAATTGTTCTTTAATATCAATAAGTTATTTATTGTGGGTACGCTCAATCTATTGTATCGAAACTTTACGAAAGTGGTGGAAATATCCTTTGTCTTTTCCAAGATTCTCGTATCAATCATGTTACACTTGCACCTACAAGATTATTATATTATAGAACAAAATAGGAAAGAATTGTTTCAATAATATATATTTATATCACAATAAAAGAAAACTTTATAATAATCATGAAATATAATTTTATAATAATTATTAAATATAATTTCATAATTATTAAATATAATTTCATAATAATCATCAAATAAAATTTTATTATATCATTAAATATAGCTTTAAAATAATCATCAAATATAATAATGGCATTAAATATAATTTTACAATAATCATCAAATATACCCTATATAACAATAGATTAAGTTATCTGTGAGTCTGTCTTCGAATTTATGAAGTGGTTGGACCTGGAATGGATAGAGGCATCCAGATTACATTCTTGATGACTTAGGGTTAGCAAAATTCAGAGTGAGTAAAGTTTATTTTCTCCTAAACTATCAACATGAATCTAAAATAAATTAGTATAAATATACTTCATACCACAGCGAAAAATACTGTCGTCTTTAAATCACATAAATAGATAAAAAAAAATTTCTAGCATTATGACGTCATTCCTTTAACCGTCTCATTTAATCCTTTCTTATTTTAAATTATTTAAATATAGTCTGCATTATTTTCATGCGTTTAATCACCGAACTTAGATATTACGTAAATAATTTTCTTTTATATTTGGCTTAAATAATACATTAGATACATTTGTGATAATTTTAAATTGAATCATCGATTAATTTTTGTCGCAATGAAAATTTTATCTCCAGTATTACAACGAATTATTTTCATAAAAGTTTAGGAGTCTACTTCCCGGACTAATAAATATATAGCGTTTAAGTTATATATCTTTGAAAATTTAGAAGTTTATTCGTTTGTGTGTTTGGCTTTTATGCGTAACCACACGGTTTGCAATCGATTTGATAAATTTTGGACATCATTAATATATACCGCCAAATAATCAATATCTATATTAAAACATCTGCTCTCCAACCTATCATGTAACATGACAAGATAAATTAATGTTGGCAACTAACATGTGGTCAGTAAAAATAAGCAAATTATTGAGCGTGTATCAGGTAATTAATTCTCAGGCAAAAAACAAACCATTTTTTTACCTGCTCATAGGGTACTTTACAATTCTGGAAAATTAAAACTTTTACTGATCCCGGAATGACGGACTTATGTGCTAGTAATTTTATAATAATCATCAAATATAGTATCAAATAAAATTTTATATCATCAGATATAATTATATAATAATCAACAAATATAATATTATAATAATCAACAAATATAATATTATAATAATCAACAACTATAATTTTGTAATAATCATCAACTGTAGTATAATCAAATAAAATTATATAATAATCAAGAAATATAATCTTATAATAATCATCAAATATAATATAATCAAATAAAATTACATAATAATCATCAAATGTAATATAATCAAATAAAATTATATAATAATCATCAAATATGTCGTCAAATATAATTTTATATAATAATCATTAAATGTAATACCCTCACATATAATTTTATATAATAATCAAATATAATATTATAAATTTTTCTTTATAATAATCATCACATATAATATCAACAAGTATAATTTTATAATAATTATAAAAAGAAGTAAAAATTAAATTCTAAAATACTGTTATTCAGTTCTAATCATAAACGGAAGTGAAACTTTGACTATGGAAAAAAGTTATGAACGTTATATAGCTTATGTTTGGATGATGGAAGTTAAGAACAAACGATGGATTCGAAAGATAAATTAAGAAGGAATATTATAAAGTTCATCAACGCTTTTCATGGGTGAGAAATGTTGGGTGATTGAACAATGTGAAAAAAATTATGAAAAATATTGGTTAACTATATGTACTAGAAATAGATTAACCCATTAACGCCCAGCGTCCTTATTTGAAGACAGCCAAAAAATGGTTTGTAGAGTTTTTGTTTTCTTGAAACGATTCTTCCTTTTTAATGGAAATAAATATTAATCTTATGAATAATATCCCAAGTTTTCAAACATAATTTTGTCATTTCAATCGGCATTTTAGGATTTTCAAGCTTAGAATAGGAACTATTATGACCGGTATTCTGAACGTATACCGGTCAAAACCATGGCGAATAGCTATATCTGTAATAAGTCATATATGATAGCAAATAAATCTCTTATCACGAAGTTTTCCTTTTTTTAAAGACATCTTATTATGTTTTAAAATGACACCTCCTCACTAATGATGACTTGATGTCATATTTAAAGGTGTTTAAATTTCATATTTTGTTTTACTTCCAGGTGTCTATAATAGCTTCTATGTTAGGTATTTACTAATATATAGTCATCAGAAATATCACGGCGTTAATGGGTTAAGACCAAAGAAGAGATGGCTATGTCATGTTTTAGATGATACTAAAGCATTAAAAATGACCTGCTAGAAACAGAGATCTAAAGTCTTCTGAAGGAAAAATATAGAGCAGTTCAAGCCTTAGAACTAGAGAAAAAAAAGTTTATGAGAATCGTATTTTCTAGAACCTTGCACTGAGTGAAATACAGTATAAGTTATTTTCTAGTTCAAATAAGGTTTTAAACTTTAATAAGGTTTTAAACTTTAAATAAGGTTGTATTCTTCACCAGGTTATAAATTAGATAAACGGAGGAAATATTTTTTTTTTTGTAAATTATTAACTTAATTTTTATTTTTATAGAGGCATAAAATGATGTATAGCTAAATTACTGATTTTTCAAATTGGGTAATTTCTTTGAAAATTTCTGAAATTTTTAATCATGGCAATGTCATTATTGTAAATAGCCATTCAGATTTAGCTTTAAGCAGTAGTACTCGGTCTGATTAACGATAAATTAGAAGAAAACTGGATATAGTACACCAAACTTAAAAATAGAGTATGCTAAACTACCTTTACAAATATGTTGACGAAAACATGAATTGTATAAGAAAAGTTTATTTAGCTTCGGTGATGTTACTTTATTTTCTCAGTGAGATTCTCTCACCTCTTATTTTACCATTATATCGCTCTCACAATATATGACTTATCCTAATTCGGAGAATGTTTCACAATTCCCTCGTTTCAACACTGTAAAATAGAAAACAAGTTTAGGTTTAATATAAACAGAAAACAAAATTTAAAATAAAGAAAAATTTCATAATAGCTTTTATTATTGAATTTCCGTGTATACTTTCAAAATTTACTAAAATATTAAAGTTAGCTGACTCATATATAATGAAAAATTTTAAAAAATAAAAAGATGTCATTTTATTTAAAAATTTACTATTAACACATTGTTTGCGAGTACATTTCGCAGCAGAATTTTCCGGAAGCGGGCATTTTGAGCGTGAATTTAGTTATTCAGTTAAATCTCAATACATCAAAAATTATTTAATTTTTAACCAACTTTTCGTATTTTATAGTGAAATATATAAACAAATATATAAATAGAAATATATAAGTAACAACAATAAGATTTTTGTAAACAAAAAATATATTTTTTAGTGAATAAATTTATAGTAGTATCGTCAATAGGAAATATTAAATAGAAATAATAGTATATAATTTTAATTTTTTCTCGTTCGGTGGTTCCACATAGATGGATGTAAAAACTAGTTTTTATTTGTCTAAACTTTTTCCAGAATCTATGTAGTAAACAAGAACATTCGGCGTCGTTTTCCTGTATATACCGTTATTTTTGTACCCACAAACAAACCACGTTGTTATACTAACCCGTATTAGTACGTGACCCACGAACAAGTATTAATCGTTAGAAAACGTACTAGTACGTGTCCCGCATACAGTGTTAATTTAAAACATGGTAGTAAAGTTCACATCAACGTTTGTCTGCAAACGAGTATATATTAATACTGCAACAACACTGTAAAATAAAATCACGAATATACTAGAACAATTTTTGTTAGAGTAATTATCCAAATTATAAAAGAATTGTGTGATATGGTTATTATTTTTAATATAACTTTTAGAAGTATTAATATACTAGAATAATTTTTTTTATAAAATTCTTATTTGATATGAATAATAATTCTTTATATAGCTTATAAAAGCACGTATATACTAGAATATATTCTTACAAAATAATTTTATGATAATGTTTAGTAATAGTAACGGATAGTAATTCGTTAAATAGTTTTAAAGTTTTAAAAAACGAAAAGTTTAAAAATTTTTAATACAAGGTTAAAAGAAGCCATGTTAAATAAAAATTATTAACATTTACTATGATACATTTTGCAGTGATAGATATCAAGAACGTAAAATATTTAACATTTTAAAATATTAAATTAGAATTATATTTTCTTGAAAAGGAACATTTTAATTAGATCTGATCTTAGCTCTTACGTACATAAAAAAATATTTCTCATTTGCTGCTAAATACCCATATAATAATAGAATCTTAATAACTATATAAGGAACAAAATCAATATCATTTAAGTGTAATTGAAATCTTAATATAACTTATAATATTCCTTCATATTTAATAGAAATAATAATTTGGTTAAATTCGTCTAAAGAGAAGTTTGAATTTTAAATTTCGAGAAAGCTAAGAAAAAATGATAATTTAATTTACTTAATCTTAAATGTTTTAATATATTTAAATAAAAGATAAATAAATGGACTTTGGTATTGATAAAGATTAAGAAAATTTAAACATTATAAATCTTCAAAATATATATTCACGAAAAGAAACATTTTCAATTAGAACTTTGTTCTGTGATACAGAATGAAACATAATTTTCATTTGCTGGTAAATATTCATATTAGAAATCTGATCTTTAAATTTATATAAAGATCTAAGTTAATTTCATTAAATATAATTCAAATCATCAAATAAATTATAATGTTGCTTTATATTTCATAGAAATAATAATTTCGTTAAATTTGTCTGATGATTTTTTTATTTGGACAAATATATTTGAGTTATTTTATCTTAAATGTTTTAATATATAAACAAGATAAATATATGGATTTCAGTGTTGCTGCTAAGAATGGAGAAAAATTAAACATTAAAAAATTTTAAAATATATTGTTATGAGAAGAAACATTTTCATATAGACTTAGTTCTGAGATGAGGAATGAAATATAATTTTCTCTCTTTGGCAATTACTCAGAAATCCGATCTTTCTAATCATATACGAATCAAATTTAATTTAATTTAAGCATTATTCAAATCATCAAATAAATTATAATGTTGCTTTAAATTCCTTAAAAATATGAATTTCCCTTAATTCAATGCGATTTTCTTTTAAATTTGGATGCATCTAAGGAAATTTATTATTTTTAAAGTTATTTAGTCTTAAATATTTAAATATATTTCAATAGAAAATAAACACATGAACTTTGGTATTCCTAAAGATGGAGAAAAATTAAATACTACATAATTATTGAATTCTAAGCCTGAAATGTCGTAGGAAATGTTATAAAATAGAATAAATAAAAATGAGGAACTACTTCCTAGACTGAAATAATTTTCAGCTACGAGCTAGGAATCATAGGAATTGGTGTTATAACTGGATTTTTGAATTATGGCTGCATTCTTCTTGTTTTCTAAAACTGAATGATCGTACAAAAAATTTGAAAAATCGTAAACATTTTTCTTATTCTGACAAACGGTGATAGATAAAAAAAATATTGTCTGCAATATAGAAACAATCGAATGTTTTAGGAAAGATGGGGAGAGGGGGAGAATGTTCCAAAGAAATGAATCTTCCAAAGAATATTCGATAAAACTTAACAAAAAAAAGAGAAGTAAATGGGGAAAGCTCAAAAAATAAAAATTCATATATATTAGTAAAATGTTTGTGTTTTGTCTATGAACTTTTAATGTTTCAGCAATTGTACAAGCTTGGAAATGTAATTACTTTTTCTTAAACTATGAGATCTGAAATTATACAATTTAACTCAAATCAGTTATTTTTCAAAAGTAGTATAGTTTACTAAGGAATGCAGAAATGATAATTTTCAAATTGTATTAGAAAAATAGAAAGTATTGATGAAAAGAAAGTAAAAATGATATTAAGATATGTCATTTGCAAGTACTTTTGAATAATACTTAGCCTTTGAATAATACTTTGAATAATACTTTGATAACCAGCTAAATCAAAGTTGTACTGTATATATCCATTGGAATCTATGAAATTTCAGTTGGGTCTCCATAATCTTCAGATACCTTTTGTGATTTAAAAAGTTACAATTAGTTTATACCTATGATATATCTGCCTCTTATACCAAGATTGGCAAACTTCACACCATATTGTTGCAATTTAAAAGCAGCTGATGATGATTTATGATACCAATAAAAATGGAGAACAATCTTTGTATTTCATAATACATTAACAAGGAAAAAGATGAACAAAATTGTTAACAGTTCTAAAGCCAATACTTGTTTAACTGCAATGGTTGGTTGAGAACATTTAAGCTAATGACTTAATTACAATCCTAAATCAACTCAAAGTGAAGACCTGGATCCTTGTTTGCAATACCTTGGTACAGTAATTATCTACATTCCGCCCTTATTCTTTAAGATAATTTAATTTTTTGAAATTGCATACAAGCAGGGATGTTATAGATTTAGATTATTTAATTGTTAAAGTTGTAACTATAAAAAATTTAATTAGTAATTTAAAATTTGTATTAAAGTTATTCTTAAAAGGTATTACAATATTTTATATAGTAGGAAATTAATCACACCCGGTAGTAAGGATACACAGCAGAATCAGAAAACTATTCCAGCCTTTTTTCTTAAGAGAGAGCGTGGTAAATATAGAAAAAAATTTAATTAGTAATTTAAAATTTGTATTAAAGTTATTCTTAAAAGGTATTACAATATTTTATATAGTAGGAAATTAATCACACCCGGTAGTAAGGATACACAGCAGAATCAGAAAACTATTCCAGCCTTTTTTCTTAAGCGAGAGCGTGTGTCAGCGGTGAGCGCAGTAACGACAAAACAATGTCAAAAGTTGGGAAGTAATGGGGTTGGTAGAAAGGCAACCTCCTCATAAAGGCATTAAACGCATAAAGGGAAGTTAGTTTCTTAAAATTTTTTTTGACGAAATACCGTTTTTGATGAATACCAGATCCAGGTACTATGGTACAGGTATCTCTCCAACACGGCAACCTTGAATAAGACTGGTATTTACTATTTAAACACAGAACACCTGTAACCCTACTAGTTAAAGCTCTATTTTTTAATGTGGAAAATTACTTAACTTGGCCGTGGGTTCATTTTTGTTGTATTGATAATGAGTAAAACTTCTCGATATCTCTCCAATGTAGTACAAATGTGAATTAGATGTTTAAAGAAGACCAAGGGAGAGACAACCCCTCCCATCAAATAAACTGGTCGATTGAATTCGTTCTTTGTGGTGCTCTGGAATTAAAGTTTAACTGACGAAAAAATACACAGTACTAGATTTTACGGACAAAAAAAAGTATCTTCTATCCACTCCGTCACTGAGATAATTCTTTAAACAGTATTCAAGAAAAAAAAAATGCAAGCTTTTAAGCAAAAGGTATATTTTTATACCAGGTCTCTAGTTATTCGTCCACTATATGAATTTTCAATAGAATAGAATCACGGTATATAATTACATATTATGACAATTTTTTTAACTACCGCATTACTATTGCTCTTTTGACTTGTCCTAGGTTTAAAACTAAGATCCTGATTATTTATACATAACAAAATATGTAGGTTAATAAACTTAACAAATAGCAGGATTAGCATATAATTAAAGGTGATATTTAAAAACATTGCGATTATAATGCAATATCAAGCTGTAAACAGTTATTTACAATTTATATTCAGATATACGCTATTTAAAATTCCCAGCCCTATCTTAAAATTGAACTTCGTATGATACAAATTATTTAAGCAAGGAAAATCTGTTAAAATTTTTTTCAACAAAGTTACCTTTACACTTCTTATTGATTTAGATTTCATATGTTCTACAAAATGGATTTGGTTCTCGATAACAGTTCACAGCACAAGCTTGAAAAGTTAACTTTCTATTTGCGTTTGATTTTTGTTTCTTTACAAGTAATAATTTATTGAAGTACCAGTTATACCAATAATTTAAAATGTTAGTAGGAGTGTAAAATTTGATTTAGATACACTCTCTTATTTAGTTTTTTTATAAATTTTCATGTATTTGCCAACCCCAATAGTGTGGAAAATTAACTAGTAAAATGTTGTTGATGGTTGAATGATAGAGCGCTGCTCTTTGGTACCGGAGTTCGTGAGTTCGAATCCTACTGTGGAATGGATGTTCGTAGCTGTTCGGAATCGGCTTTAAGCATCAGGTCCCTGCCTCATTAGCCCTCCTGTAGCAAAAAAAGTAAACCGTAACCCTTCAAACCAAATGAATTTTACTTAACATGTTGACTGCCAGATGCATTTTCGATGGTTTGCCCAAGGCACCGATTTAAATATTTCATTATGCGATGTATATTATGCTGAAATATTATTTGCAGGAGATAAAATGAGTTATAAAATCATTATTGAAGCAGTTTTCGTGGTGGGGGTCACGCTGACATCCATGGAAGTCAACGTGTGTGAGAAGTTAAGAATTAGTGGAATGTATAATTAAATATATAAACTAAAATAAAGACTTTTGATTGAGAAATGACCAAAGGGAGGAGATTTGCTAACAGTTTATTGTAGTTAGGATTTGACATTACAAAGCAAATATACTACTATCAATAGAGAATTAATGACTACTAACATTTAAGATTTTAACACAGTACAATAGATAAGAATAATATGAACGAGGGGGATACATAATACATAAACAGAATCAAAGAAATAGAAATAAAATTAAATGTATATGGATTGGATCAGCGTTGGGAAAATGAAAACCCAATAAGATTTAAGATTTAAGGAATTAAGAATTGACTTACTACAATGATTTTGAATATTTTCACTAGAAACGTCGTCCAAACCATCCATTTTACAGAAACATCAAGAAAAAACAGAGTATATTAGTTCGTAGCAATTAAAAAATTTACTAATCCCATCATATGACGGGCTATATGTTAGTCCTTAATAAAAGGATCCATATGATTTGACTTTTCATATATTATTACAAATGTTTCGCTAAGCTCTTCTAATTTACATTAAAATAAATATAATACATATTTTAAGTGCCATTTTCATTTAAAATTTTAAGTTTATAAAATAAATGTCTAAAAGAACACTATTATATATATTTTTTTCAGATGGCACTACGTTCAACGGTAACAAAATAAACATACTTTACAAAACTATTAAGCAATTGCTGCCGCTGATCCAGCATCATGACTGCTGGACGTAATAATGTGTTAAATTATTAAGAACCCAATATGAATAAGAAAATAATTTTTTATTTCTTAGCCAATTTAAGCCTGTTATTTGAACTTGGTATTTATGGTTCCCAAAGAAAGTCCAGCAATTCTAAGTGATTCTGAATTTGACGGGATTTTTGATGAGCAGGTTAACGACAGTAGCGATTATGAACATTCTGAGAATACAAGTGATAGTGCAGTTGAAGTCATCTTCGAACCTGAAGTTGATCCCGAATCTGAAGATAAGGACGATAATTCCAACAACATCAAATGTGAATGATAATTTGTGGACAGAAATT
>CM063498.1:12584132-12589132 GCA_032207245.1 Pardosa pseudoannulata
AGATGTGAGAGTAATTTGTAAATCCAAGTATGATTGAATGGAAAAATAAAGTTTTTAAATTGATAAATTAGCTTTTCTAATTTTTGAATTGACAATAAACCTAATTCCGATTTCGAAAGAAAAGTAATCTTAAGTTGATCAGGGAATTTTTACGAAAAAAGGGAAAAAACTTCCTCGATCCGTAGAGTAGTTTTTGTGTGAAGCAGGTACAAATACTGAAGTTTTATCATTTCCATTCCACTAGTAGTCCGTGGACCACCAGTGGTCCAATGATTGCTTCTTGAGAAAAGTAGAGTAGCAATAAATTTGACACAGTTTGTGTGAAATATTGAAGCTACAGGATTAAAAAAAGTCTGACTTGAAATCAAAGTCGGACACCAGTGTAAAAGATAAGCATTTTACCATCAAGCCAATAACGCACACGTAAAAAATAAAGGTAACATCAGATAAAAAAAATCGATGTTCATTAAAAAAAAATCATTTATCAATAATGACAGGATTTTCTATTTGATTCATGTACAGTGGTCAAACATATGTTAGAATGCAAAATTTAAACTCAATTAAATATCGGGTACTTATTGAAATATTTATTTCAAAAATTCATTCTAAAAGAAACAATGTTCTTAGTCACGTTAGTATTTGTGGTAATGAAGAAGTCGATGCTTTAGCGAGACAGGCAAATATATCTTACACTGGTGCTCTGCCTTACAGTGACATCGAAAATGCCATTTCCTTTAGCACAAATGACCGATGGAATGCAGAATGGAACTTGGAAACTCAAAACAATCTTCACTTTCTTAGACCATCGATCTCTTTTTGCCCATGCTCCCCAAATCGCAAGTTGGATGTCATCTTGACTCGTCTTCGCATTGGTCATACTAAACTTACTCATAAACATTTACTATTGGCTGAGCCTGTTCCCCAATGTTCTTTCTATCACACTCAACTCACTATTCATCACATTTTAACTTCATGTAAGGCTTTCACACGATTTTACAATATATATTTTAAAACGTTTTATCAAAGTTTGATCGAACTTTTGGATGTCATCTTGACTAGTCTTCGCATTGGTCATACTAGACTTACTCATAAACATTTACTATTGTCAGATCCTGTTTCCCAGTGTTCTTTCTGTCCCACTCATCTCACTATTCATCACATTTTAACATCATGTAAGTCTTTCACATGATTTTACAATATATATTTTAAAACTTTTCATCCCTGTTTGATCGAACTTTTAGGTGATACTGCCGACCCAAAACTCTTTGAATTTCTCATCCCTATTGGTATTTTTTTAATCTTGTTTAATTTAAAAAAGTTTTAATATCAATCTTAACGTCGTTTCTTACTTTTTACTTTTTTTACGTCGTGTTCTTTCTTTTAAATATTTGACTGATAGTTGCTTCTGCTTTTAAATTATATATGTATATATACATGTAATGTCGTGGTCCAAAGTTAAGGTGAATGGTAAACAGTTTTCTTGATAATAATAATTTTATTAAATCATCGTTTCTTCTAAAAGCAAAACCTGCGCCATTTTCATTGTTCGTGGCAGAGCTAAGCGTGGAATAGGTGTTCACAGTTCCATGTCCACGCGCTGACTGACCTTATCTGTTTGCAGTCTCATCAAATTCCTCTAAAATGCTTCCGCCTGACCGGATTATCCTAAAAGCTCACGCGAGCGTAGGACATTTTCATTTATTTTATTATTATAAAAGAGTTCCCTTTTAAAATTGCTTATAACTCACGTAATTTCTAATTACCCATTTTTTAGACCTGACATACATATTTTGTTTAAAACTTTGCTCTTTGTTTTGCGCAGCATATCCTAGCAAGAAACCCCAACCAACCAACCAACCAAAAGAAACAAAAGTTTTTCATTCAGGATAAATCAAAAAAGGATGTTTTAATGTAGATTATAAGTTTGGATACTTACTATACCTCCATAAGCTGATATCCCTATCAGTTATCTATATTAATATCATATTCTTTCTTACAGAAGAAAATCGCACTATGAAATATTTCCAAATAAATGATTCATTTCAACTTTTAAAATCATCTTTATTTGAACATGAACAACACTTTTTAAAATATATAATATGGATTATTATGATTTCGAAATTTGGATCGAATTAAAATATTTCGCATGTAGAAGCGATGCCATTAAGTAAATAACTGGAGTATGAGTAAGCTATTTCGTTTCCACTTACATTCACGATAATCATTTTAAACGCAAAAATATTTATTATTGACTAATATATAAATAAATTTGGAAAAATTACGCATAATAAAAATATTTCGTGGAAAGCTTTATAACAGCAGAATTTAATCTCAAGAGTATAAATGCGTAGCTTTAAAATTGAAGTTAGGAAATTTTCCATTTTTCAGATCAAAACTAGTTTAAATATGACATCTATTTACTACAATTTAGTGCTAATATTTTTTTTTTTACTATTTTTAAGTATCCATTTACGTTGATGTCATTTTTTGCCAAAAATCATATTTTTTTATTTCTCTATTGTAAAATTTCAACACTTAGGCTTCTAAATATGTTTTTATTTTGTCTCTACGACATTTTAAAGAAAAATTACAGCTGTTTAAACATCAGTGACAGCTGTAAAAACAAAACGGAAATAGCGACTTGTGAACAGGAAGTTGTGAATTTAAAGCCTTTTAAACAGCATTTTTTGGACAAAATTTTCTAAATTTTAATGAAGCAGTTACACTAATATCCTATATATATATATATATATATATTATGAATGCTTTTTATATATATATATATATATATATATATATATATAAAAGCTTTAAATTTGGATAATTTTTAATGATGTTACACTCATAGTTAGATATAAAGCTACGTAAAAAAATTTTTATAAATTAATATTAAGCAAAGATTTTAGATGATTCACTAGTTCAGTGTATAAGAAATGTGTTGCATCATAAAATATTGAAATAATTTAATTTATTAAAAAATTAGATTAAATAATTTTTCATTCTATTGAGATTTAACTGAATAACTAAATTTACGCGCAAAACGCTCGCTTCCGTTCTTAATTTATTAGAAATTTTATAAAAAATTCTCCAGCAATAAATTTTTTAAGTGCAATTCTGCATGATAATATAAAAAATAAATCTAAAAATGTTAAAACATGAACTAGTTTCTACGTTTAAAGAAAAAGTTCTCCGAACGTAAACGTATACCTTTAAGTTGAGTAAAGTGATAATAAATTTTTGTTACCCATTACTTTACCTTCATTAACTTGATATAATTACCTTTTTTTTTAATAATTTTAAATCGAATAACTACTAACAATTATGATTTATACATATTGGTATCATATACAAAATGGTATCATATACAAAATAGTATCATTTATACATATAGGTATCATATACAAAATGGTATCATTTGTACATATTGGATCATATACAAAATGGTATCATTTATACATATTGGTATCATATACAAAATGGTATCATTAAATGTTCTCTATTTTCTTGTTTTTGACTGCTGATTTAAATAAAATAACTACCTTTTATTGCACTAAAGTTACACATGTTTAAACATTTGAATATTTGTATAATAATGTTAGATCAAAAAGCAGGACTTATCGGAATTATTAAATTTTTAAAGCCCAGATATTATGTAAATATATTAAATTATTATTGTAGAGTTTGACCCAAATATTTTAATTCCAAGAAGCCTAATTAGACTAGTAAGTCTGCTGGGAGAGTTATATTCAATATTTTGGTACTCAAAGACTAATTAGACGTACTGCATAATGGCGATTCTGAATGGCTGCAAATATCATTGCCAACTGCAAAATCATAGTCTTTGGATTCGATTTCCATTGTTATTTAGCTATCATTCAGCAACATGTGAATATATGTTACATTTATATACAAATCTATAAATAAAACACAATGCAACGATAGCAAAAATAACTGTTAAATTTATTTTTGCCATCGTTAATACTTTGTAATAATCGTAATTACTTCAGAAACAGAATAACAATGATGATATGTCAGAAAAATCTCAGTTTTTGAAGAAACGGCAAAAACAAAAGTCAGAAGTCGAACGATGGCCCTTAGGGATTGGTTAGGGTGCTGGCCTTTGGTACCGGTGTTCATGGGTGCGAATCCCACAGTAGCATGGATGTTCGTAGCCGTTCGGAATCGGCTTTAAATTGCAGGTCCCGGTGTCATTAGCCGTCGTGTTGCAAAAAGTAGACCGTAGCACTCCAGACCAAACCAAACTACATATCGGTATCATATACAAAATAGTATCATTTATACATATAGGTATCATTTATTACCCCTAAAGTTCTTCGAAATTATTCAAATTCACATGTTATTTTTCTTCCTAGCTATCCAAATAAAAATTAAGAACAGGATTCTTTAAGGTAGGCAAAGATCTCGTAACTGAGAGGTTGCGGTAGCTTCTGCTTTAGGTTTTGACATCTTAACCCTTTTGGGTAAAGATTCATTAAGGTGACTGGGGCACATCAAATACGTTCGTGGTCGTAATGTACTCCAAGTTCTCAATTGCTTTCATACTTTTTTAAGTCTTTTCCTGTGGATCTTCTGCTTGGTTCCTGCTTTTATATTTATATACGTATTTCACTTAAACGAAAGGCGAACCCCTTGGTCTTAATACGAGAGCCTGCAACTTAATCGTGCTTGTTTTGTCCAAGTGGCATGAGAAAAAACAACTCTTTAAGGCTGTGTTCTTTCCACACTCCTCAAAACTTAAGTTCAACTTATAACTTCTACGTGGGTCCCTTTCTTTTCCTTTCCTGAACCTGCAGTCAGTTCTCACAAGAATATCTGAAAATAATTCCTTTTTTTTTATTCCGCCGTATCTATATATATATATATAAAAACCGAAGAGCAAAAAAGAACCACTTTTATATTAGGTAAAGAGAGTTTTGCTTGAACGGTCTGGTCAGTTTTTTTTGCATAAACAAGGGGTGATTACTCCTTATGACAGCATT
>CM063498.1:12594132-12661632 GCA_032207245.1 Pardosa pseudoannulata
TTCTGGCAATAAGTAATTAATCATAAATTACATCAATATAGATTAATAATTAATTTTAATAAACATTGATTTTCTAGTCTTGATTTTCTTTGTGTACATTACATTAGCCGAATGTGTAGGATGTTATGCTTCAGTATCCGAGTTTGTTTTCGAATCCTACTGCAAACCTGGATCTGTGTAGCCGTATGTTGAGGTTAAGACTGCCTGAATAGCTAGGCCAGCAGCACGTATAAATGGAGTCACAGTGAGAAATTACAAATTTGAATGAGAACTAACTCCTCCTGGTGATTTTTTTTTATTTTGTATATAAATAAAGGTGAGAATAAGCAATAACAATACTAATTATGCCATCATGCCAAAGGAACCATACTCGATCGAAGATCTGCTCAACATGGCGTCTTGGACTTAAAAAAAGAAAATGGGGTTAGAACTGCAGCAGAACATTTTAAGTTGCGCACTCCTTCTTTGCTCTCTCTCTGAGGGGGTCATCAGATCTCTCTAAAAAGTTCGTTGGACAGCGTTGCCTGCACCGAAGATGGCTACTCCGCTGTTGCAACTGCTCTTGTCCAATGGGGTCGAAGGAGGGTCACTCACATCACTTTCTTCTGTAGGTCAGTTTCGCGCTGGCGTTGTAGAAATGTTACTCTTTGTTACATTCCCTCCCTCGGCAAGAGAAAAAATCACATAAGAATGAATCGTTGCACCGTTGGGTAGAGTTGTGAGCAGTGGAAAAAACCCGAGAAAAAACCGGGTTTTTTGGGAAGGGAATTTTAAAAATTTCCAAAACATGGGAATTTTGAAGTATTTTGAAGTCGCCAATTCCTATGACACAATGAGAACCACCATTTTTTTCCGTCTTTGTTTTAGACCTCAAAAGTTGATATTTTCACAAAATTTAACTATTATATGCTATGAAAAAAAATTGAATAATTGGGATTAACTAACTATATTTGGCAAGGTATCATATTTAGCATGAAAGTATGAGTATATTTTTCCTTTGAGAAATATTAAATATTTTTATTATTATACACAATAATAAAAATATTAGATATTAGGCATACATAAATATTAGGCAATAATCTGTAGTATCACAAAACCCATAAATCATTATTTTTCATGGATAATATATCTCTCTCTCAATATATATATATATATATATATATATATATATATATATATATATATATATATATATATATATATATAATGTGCGTGTGTGTAGGACACAAAATACAACAGTGTCATTTGATTACACCTTTAAATGATATATGCATTACAAGAAATAATAAACTGTAATTTTAAATTTAAAAATATTTATTTTTATATTATAAAAGGAAGGGAAGAAGTTCAGCGTGAAGCAATTTACATAATAAATAATGATCAAAAATAATGTATATAATTATTATATTAACATTTAAAATTGAAGCAACCAGTTATGTGTTTGATAAGACTAACAGGGTAATTAATTATGTAAGTACTACTATAAAATTATTTAAATGCTCATTGCTAATATTTCTTGAATATATATATATATATATATATATATATATATATATATATATATATATATATATCCAAAAGTAAAAAAAAAATCTTAGAAATAATATGCTAGTTCTTAAATAGCCACCGTTGAAAAAATAAATGTAAACATTGTTAAAATGATTTCTTCCCTAAGTTCCCAAAATTTCTGGTTTATTCCCAAAAATTCCTGGGTTTATTCCCACCTCTTCAAAATTCCGGGTTTTTTACATCTCTACCGCTGGGGCAGCTAGTGAAACTTACTTTGCTCGTACTGAGCCTTGTACTTGTAATATACAAATTAAAAAAAAAACCCATTTGTAATTCTATAATACCTAAATTTACATTCAAAATAAAAAAAATCAGCAGGAGGAATTAGTTTTCATTCAAATTTGTAATTTCTCAAGGGGACTTCACTTATACGTGCATCTGGCCTAGGTCTCTAACCATTTTGTGTCCTCTCAACATATAGCTCATTTGTTGAAACAACTTCCTAAATCCAAAATAATGGTTTTTTATTTAATACCACAGGAACGATGATAATGAAGTGTGCATTAAGTTGATAGAGTATTGTTTTTGATATTGCGCTATTTTGTTATTTTGATGTAAAGATTAAAAAATTTACAACAATATTCACGGTTCCTAATAAACTTCTCACGTCTTTGTGCATCCTGACCACGTGAAAACTCCTCTTACACCTCCTTACGACGGGCCATACGCAGTGTTGGAAAGATACAGCAAAACTTTTTAGGTGCTGATCAGAGGCAAAGAACGGATTATTTCTGTGGACCGATTGAAACCAGTCTTCCTGCTGGGAACGGCAGAACGTCATCAATCTCCACCAGCTAACATTCTGACGTCCCAAGCAGACAATTCTACTTGCTCCGAGAAGAGACCTACAACGGATACCACCGAACCTCCACTTACCCGTTCTGGCAGATGTGTCAGATTTCGAGTTCGATTTGTGGAGTAACGTTAACACTGGAAGGGGGGTACTGCGGCAACGCGAGCGCATACTCCATGGCCTTCTCGGACCGCTGGCAGCGAACTTAGTACGTTGACTGTAACCGCCAGAGAGAGGCGCTATAAGCAGAGAGAGAATAGATTCTCAGACACTCACTGGAGTCTGTGATGCTATGGTTGCGAGCTAACGCAGTTCGATGTATTTCTGTAATTTTAATGTTTATTAAATGTGTGTTGTGAATATTCTTAGCTTTCATCATTTAGCTGAAAGTGTGTTGGATCTACTTTAACATGTGTTTAATTCCATGGGTGTGATATCCACCCATGATGTGCGAGCACCTAAAAACCATGAATTTCGAGCTATGGCTTTGTTACAGCAAAAGAGGTATATGTGTTCTTGACAGTGGTAAAATTCGGCTTCCATAATGGCAGCCTAAGTTCGATTAGAGATTTTTCTAATTACATCTTCGCTTTCTGACAAGTGGTGTTAAACTTATCTCAATAAACTGCATATGTACGTTAGACCAGCGGATATATCAAGAAAAATTTCTTTACATCACCTTCTAACAATTTAATTTCAATTACTAAATTCTAGAGTAAATAACACCAACAAAAACAAAATTCCATTCCATTTAGATTAGCTGTTAGTTATTTTAACTAGTACAGAACCGACGCTTTAAAATCGTATTACAAGCACAATAACATTACCTTCAGTAATAGTCTAGCATGATTTTTTATGAATGAAATTTAACAATATTTAAAGATAAACAGATCGAGATTTAATCATCCGAGTGACATAGCGGAGAGAGTCTTTGAATAATTTCCATATCTCAATTTGCTGATATTTGCATATTGATAAAAGTGACACAATTCATTAATATCCGGAGCGTCTGTTTTCCCAATCATTCAGATTTGCATCACGAAAGTTATTGCATACCAAGAGCGTTTCATTGGAGCAATGAAATTTGCTTTCACAGCTTGAAATATTGGGCTGATTTACAGGACAGATTAGGTTGATTGTTTTGATACCTCCGATCTGTCTGCGAATTCCAAATATTTCTCGGCAAATACAATTGAAGGTTTAAGCAGGAAATATTTTCAAACACTTCGATTAATACTTTCATTTGGAAAAAAAATGTTTTAGGCATATATTATAGGTTCGGTTTTGAGTGGTATTGTGAATGTTTTGCAATACTAGTGCTAATTAGATCGAGACCTACTACTCACAGTTGTTTCATAAAAGCTACGAACATTCCATTAATGGCGATTGATTATCTGAATATAAAGTTAGAAAACCTAAAATTAAATTCAGCACATTCACATCGGTAAACGAGAATTCCAGTTTTAATTTCTTTCCTGTGAAACCCAAAGTCAGTTCAGTCAAAGAAAATGTTCCAATTTTGACCCCGACCTGAGTTCGAACAAGAGAAAAATAGGTGTTTTAATACAATACTTCTTCCAATGCATAATATGTAGTTTATCATTTCCCCAGTAAATGGAGATGTTTTGCAGAGAAAAGTTCTGCAGTTTCGCACCATTTGTCGAATACTGTAAAATATTTGTGAAATTCTATGGAATGTAAGGCACATGGAATTCATGACAGTTGATATACATATTAATAGTGTTGCTTTAGTCAATTATATTTATCTTGAAAATGATATCATTGTGGGAATAATGTTGCATTGGCTAACTGTTTGAGAAAGAAAAAATTAATACTCAATAATAAACACACCTAGACTAATGTCTTGATTAAATGATTTTATACAATTAAATGCCTACGGGATACAAAAGGAATACAACTTATCATTTGTAGATGTGCAAGACTCCTTTGGATTCGGCGTCGGTCTCGAAAAAAATGGTGTCTCGTCCCCACAAGTAGTGGATGCTACCAGCGTCCACCCTGTTCTTTCCTCTGGTAAAACCTCAAACTCTAAAAAAAAATCAGACTGCCCCCTTCGAGAAAAAAAAGCAGGGGTCAGCTCGAGAATGGAGGCGTGAGATCCCCCCAAACCAACGGGAACTTTTATTGGTTGGGAGAAGTTCGAAGTGTCTTTCTAGCCCAGACCACTCCTGTTCTGTGTTTGGCGATAGCTTACGATAAGAGGTAAAAAAACGTTGAACCGAATGTAACTTATTGTTACAATCATTTAGTTTATTTTGCTATAATTCAAGCAAAAATCGCTGTAATCTATCTTCATTCTAGGGATATAATATAAAATTTGTTAGAGCACATCTAACTATTGAATTTGCGTTAGTTGATTAGTAATACATCCAATGGTTTAAGCAGGAAACATTTCCAAATACTTGACTAATAGCTTCAAATAAAAAATGTTTAAGACAGAAAACAAAAAATCTAAAAAAGGTTCGGCTTTGAGTGATAATGTGAATTTTTTTCTACACCACTGCTAATTATATGGAGATCTACCGCTTGTACTCGTCCCATAAAATACACGAACATTCATGACAATATCAAGCTTCGAATCCAAGGTCTCTCAGTTTAAGAAAAGCAATAAAGTTTTAAGCGTTTATCCAAATAGGAATTTAGAAACCTTAAATTAAATTTAACACATTTATCGGTAAATGATAATTCACGTTTTGAAGGTAGAAATGTTGCTGCCGAGAAACTATAATTCTCGATTTGAGCAGAGTAAATGCTTTCCTGATAAATTCTTGGATAATGCAATTGCACAGTTGTAGCATTATGTTATTAAATTGGTTAGTGCACATCTAACCGTTAAATATGAGTTTGCTTCAGTCGGTTAGTTACATAGGAGTCAATAAGAGAGTTTACCTTTCTCTTTCTTACTATCATTGAGGAATTTGAAAACAAAATTTATGATGATTTGTCTAGCAAAATTGATATTACCTATGAAATAGAATATGCAAACCTATTTTTTAGGAAACAGTCATAATATTTCTGATATGTAAATTCTGTAAATGACCACTTCAAACGAAGTTGTTTAACTAACACTAAAAATATTATCCCTTGTGTAGCAGAACAGTAGATCGTAGCGCTTCAAACCAAACCAATCCAAAAAGTAAAATTACGAGGTGCATTCAGAAAGTAAGTTTCACTACTTAAAAAATGAACTCAAGCTTTCAGGGACATATTTATTGGCAACATGTACAGCAATGTTTCAGCTATTTTTCAACATAGCCATCAGCAGAATTGAGACACGTGTCGTACTGTAAGAACAACTTTTGTATTCCTCTGTCGTAGAACTCTGTCGCCTGTGAATGGAACCACCCTTTCTGTCCTAGAACACATTACACATCCCTTTCCGTATCAACAGCGTCGGTTTGAATTTGGTTCTGACCGAAGATCCATAATGACGCCAATGCATTGACAGCTTACATTGCTTAGTTTCTGGAGTAAAGTGCGAAATTCAAGTCTCAGTGACCTTGACGATCCTGTCGAGAGACTCGTCATCGTGATGCCGTAGTAGAAATGACAGTGCTGCTCGTATACGTTGCATTTTGTGTCCGGGTGTCAGTTTCGCCTCATAGACCTGGCAGAGCTGACGATGAATTTCAATTGGAGGAATGCTCTTTTGCATTCAAGATCATCGTCCGGACCTTGTAGGCGGCGGGAGAAGGAATTAGAGTTTCCATTTCTGACCACTGTTACAACGCTACTGGCAGGAGTCGGAACCAGCTGGCATATGATTGATACGTCATAGATTTGTTATGCATGCGCAATTAACACTTCTAATTAAGTTTACTTTAAAGAGGAAAACATAAGGAAACTTACTTTCTGGATGCACCTCGTAAATTGCAATAAAATATATTAATTTTTAAACAATTATTGAAGTTTTAATACATATATGTTAAAATATCTCTATCACTAAAATACTTTTGCAAATGTGTTTAGTAAGATATTGCAACGATGATTTACCGTGGTCAGTTTGTGGCATAGAAGACTGGCGCACTAACCAACCACGCCAAATCTTCACAATTCAAGAGTTTCTCCTGTAAGGTTCAGTTTGACAATATTAATGAATTAATCTGTGATATGAGAAACGTGTATGGAATTTTTTAGTATATATCTGTATGTATTTTATGAAGTGACCTTAATGTAACGGTCTGTTTGAACCACAATTCTTGAATTTGAGATATCACCACTAACAGTTAAAGGTATGATTTTCAACAGAATCGATGTAGTGAGATGCGGGGGGATCTGAGAATTTCAAATACGTACAGGAATCTGGAAACAGAACGCAGGGTCAATGCAGACGGTCAATGAGCACTGCACTACAATTTTAGTCTTACGTTAGAAATGTCTCCCTGTTTTTTTGTATTGCTTATGAGACTACTCTAGTAATGTCTCTGTTTTTAAAAATTTATTTTGAGGAGAGGGGGGGGGTTGATTGGATTGGATTGGTTTGGTTTGGAGTGCTACGGTCTACTTTTTTGCATCACGAGGGCTAATGAGACCGGGACCTACAGCTTAAAGCCGATTCCAAATGGTTAAGAACATCCATGCCACAGTGGAATTCGAACCCACGAACTCCGATACCGAAGGCGAGCTCCCTAACTAATCGGCCATCGTTCGGGGGGGGGGGGTTGGAACTTAAAAGTTAACTTTTTCATGTTTTGTTAAAAAGTTTATTCAAAAGAAAGTAATATCGGTGCCAACAAATTTTCTTTCCTATTAATTAAAGTTTGCGATATTGTAATAAATAAAGGATTACATTTATAAAGGATTTTCATGGGTTTTTTGAATGATTTTATTATCAAATAACACAGATAATTTGAATTAAAATTATACAGCGGTTTCATTTTATTTTCTTTATATAACATTTTATGACAGCCGCAGTAACTCAGTCGGCAAAGGCAATGCTCTCGTAACTGGAGGGTTGCGGATTCGTAGACCGCCGTGTTCGTTAAAGGTGACTGTAGCACGTAAGATATGTTCGTAGTCACAATATCCTCCAAATTCTCAATCAATACCTCTGGGGGTGGCAGGCCAAGCCTATTGGTCTTCTGCCTGCTCCATGCTTCTCAATTCCGAGGACTCACTTGAGCTTAAATATTACTTTCACCCTTGAGGTGCTCGTCAAAAACGAAAGGCGCACCCCTTGCCTTAACACTAAACATACCAACACTTATTACATACCTTTTCTACCATAGCCGGTCAAATGACCGGACTTTATTTTTTCTAATTATAAATGTATGAAATATGAAAATTGGAAGGAAATAGACAAACTTTATTATAACTAAACAAAATTGCATATTGTCAATTTTTATGTATTACAAACACAAAGATCCGAGGTTCGATCCCCGGACTGGGCAAGGTTGACTCAGCCTTTCATCCCTTCAGTGGGTAGAGAAATTGAGGACCAAGCATGCTTGGGAACTAAACATTGGGGGTTCCGCGTAAGATTGACCACCTAACCGGAACTTCGCACCCCAGGGCATTTGGTCACTCAAACGGAGACTGGCACCGTAAGCCTTGGCCCCCTACGGGTTGTTGCGCATTTTAAGGATTAATTACAAACACAAAGAATAAGAATTTGTAATTCATTTCCCATCGCATTTTTTACATAAACCTTATACCATATAACGGTCAAATGACCCACAAACCTTATGGGTCATTTGACCCTTATATGGTATGTTTAGTGTTAATACGGAGTAACCTCCGGGTCAATCGTGTTTGGTATGACCAAGTGGTACATGCAACAACATATTATAACATTTTATAATCTAAAAATATGAAAATTGTATGAGTTATTGGGTTTTTTCTTTGTTTATTATTTATTTTCTTATTAAAAGTAAAAAAAATAATAAAAATATCAGCTTTGGTAAATTATCAACATTTATTTATCGTTTTCTTGGCATTGAAAGCAATTCGATGAGCACTTATAGGGTGATTTCCAATAAACACAGTACATTCTTTTTCCTTGTGACGTTACGTCGAACGATCGCCGATTGGTTAGGATGCTGACCTTCGGTAACGGAGTTCGTGGGTTAGAATCCCATTGTGACATGGATGTTCGTGGCTTTTTGGAGTCAGCTCTTAAGCTGTAGGTCCCGGTTTCATTAGCCCTCGTGTGTAAAAAGTAGACTGTAGCACTCAAACCAAACCTTGTGACGTTACAAATGCCGTTTGATCAGCTGCGAAATAAGGAGACAGTTGTCGGCCATTAGTCGTTAAGGTTGAATACGTCATTTTTTTTGCTAAAAATCATAATTTTTTTTATTTCCCTGTTGTCAACTTTTAGGCTTCTAAATCTGTTTTTGTTTTGTCTCTACGGCATTTTAAAGAAAAGTTACAACAGTTTACACATCAGTGACAGCTGTCAAAACAAAACGGAAGTAGCGACTTCGGAACAGGAAGTTGATAATTTAAATTCTTTTAAAGAGCATTTTTTGGACAGAACTTTTTAAATTTTCATGAAGATTAGTTTAAACAATTTTTCTAGTATTTTTAATAACTAGCAACTTGGCAATTGGAAAGTTTTGAAGCAAGAAAGTGTGGGGAATTTTAAACATTTATTTAAATTTTTTAATAGTTAAAGTCGCTTTCATAAACTTCAAAAGTGTTTTTCTCACAACTGTATTTTTAATAAAATGTTGAAACTTAAAATGTGATTTCTCAAAAATTTCTTGCTGTTTGCTGAAAATTATTATGAATGCTTTTGATAGTATTTACTAATGAATGCCCTAAAAACTTTAAATTTGGATAATTTTTAATGATGTTACACTCATAGTTAGATATAAAGGTAATGAAAATTCATTAAAAATTCAATGTGTATGATTTTGAAGGACCAACATTTTTTACCAAATGTAAATTAAGCAAAGATTTTAGGTGATTCACTAGTCCAGTGTATAAGAAATGTGTTGCATAAAAAAATATTGAAATAATTTAATTTATTAAAAAATTAGACCTTTTGAAAAAACCCCGATTTTTTTTTACTAAATTTTCTTCATTTATTAGAAATTTTATAAAAACTTTTCCAGGAATAAATTTTTTAAGTGCAATTCTCTATGATAATATAAAAAATAAATCTAAAAATGTAAAAACATGAACTAGTTTCTACGTTTAAAGAAAAAAGTTCTTCGAACGTAGACGGATACCTTAAGGTTGGTCCCTCCCTTGGTTACAAGATTCATGTAAGTATTTAAAATTTGCAGCGGGTTTGCTCGTTTCTTCATTCGTAGCCCAAACTTGAGGTTGCTATTCATGGAAGGTGTCAGGCAGACTATTTTTCTAACACGGTTGGAATGGTGAATTCATACAATGCGATATATGGACTACGTCAAGTACCGTGAAGAGATATTTTTTTTAGATCGCGATATACCTTGAATAGATCCGAATTCCTAGCTATAGATAAAACCATGTTATCATGGTTGAATTTTATGAATTATGAATATGGGTGGAATCTGACAGAATTATAACATTAATACAAATGGCGAAGACAATGAAAGTCGATATGCAACATCAAAGCATATTTCATTTAGTAATAAATGCAAATCCAATGTACCGTAATTTCGCACGTATAGTCTGTACCATCGTAGAATCCGCGGGTGCAATTTTCTATTTAAAAAATTTCGTAAATCATCAGATAGTCCGCACCATTAGATAATCCGCGGACTGTACGTGCAAAATTATGTATTTTAGTATGACAATATTATATCATTTTAAGAATAAAAACTTCAGTACAGTAGAGTGCCGAAAAGTCTGGATTAGAATCAATTAATTCCACCTTTAAAATTTCAAATCATTTCTTCTGCTATAGCATCGGAGACAAATTTTAATGGAAGAAACAGAGCGACCTACGTTTCTTTATTCGATAATCCAGCAATGTTAGGTAATTCCTCAGCTGACCCAGACTTTTCGCCCATACAGCAGCTTTCACTGAGGACCAGTCGCCACGACCGCAACCACAACAGCTACAGAGCTGCTGCTGACCTACGCGAGGTTCCGTCTTGGCTCGAGGATTAATGTAGTCGACCCCAGTAAGGAACAAGCACTACAGAGGCAAGTTCAGGACTACCAGAGAAGACGAAGACTAAAGATCACTCAGGTGAACCCCGGGCTCATGACACCCGTGTATACCTAAAGGAGGTATACCCCTAAGGTTGTCTCTCATTTAGAACTACCCGGAAGGTACATACGGCTTGAAGCTCGTGTCTGCGGGCGCGAGAGACTTTGCCCCCCAACCCAGCTATGTAAATCGTCTTCTAATGCAGGCCATTGTATTTTCCCCCGACGATTGGATTGTTTCTTCTCATATTTTTAACGTTTCCGTTTGCTTGCGCCAATTTCTTACTGCCTTCTCATCGACCTTCTGAATTACTTTTAGCTTGAAATCAGCAGTAAAACTGCGACGATGTTTTAAAGACATAGTGAATGACCGATATTACTGCAAATCAAAACTTTGAAAACAAAACACTCTGGGTCCTCTTTGAAAACAAAATCCTCTTGGTGAAATGACCTTCAACCTTCGATCTTAAACCCATCTTCTCAGTGCTGCCAATCGGAGCTGTAAATAGTGACTATCGATATTTTCCCGTACCCCAGAACACAATTTAAGATTGAGCTACTTGCTACTACTGATTCGTTCTGCTTTATGGGCTGTATTTTTTTGCATGGTTTATTACCGATACGATATAAGGTTTTCCTGGCGTCTAGTGAGTTTTGCCTTTGTTTATATTTGATCATCGGCCCTTCGCATGAGGTACTTTTTTCTTTCCTTCTTCCTATTTTGATGATCCGAGCTCTGAACAACCACAAATAGTCCCCATCGGTAGATAGTCCGCGGCTGAATAAATTTGCCTGTTAAACACAGATAGTCCGCGACTGAATAAATTTGCCTTTTAAACACAGATAATCAGCGGACTATACGTGCGTATTTACGGTAAGTAAAACGTTCTATAGTAACTGATGTAAAACAGACCGATCTCTTAGTTTAGCAACCGAGGAGACATAAGTAAAGTTATTCCTAAAGCTCTTTTCTAAATAAAACAAGGGAACTCTGAACACACATTTTTTACTAGATATCCTGTCAACTTCCAAGTAGTCATATAGGTATCGTCTGGATGTTTTGGATGCCAAATGTATATTCAGAGGAATATGGGACGTCAGTGTGTTATTATTAACTTCAGTTCGACATTTAAAAATTATAACTGCAGTATAAGTTTTCAAATACTATTTTTGAATAAAGTTTAAAAGGTTATTAAGCTTACAGCTCTTAGCTACAACTTTAAGAAAAAAATGTCATTTCCTGACAGAATAATTCTAAATCTACCGAAAAAGAAATAAAATGTTCCTTAAATTAAAATTTAGTTTAGTCAAAGCTTTGGATTCCTTTCCAGTATCAAATAATGTAAAGGTCAGGCATATAAAAATATATCTTGGAAAACATCAGATTTGTAAAATGAATATTTCGAGAACCCTTTACACGAGTTCTCCCCATTCGGTAACGTAAAACGTGTCTTTTTTCTGAAGATATTCGGATATTCAGAAGAGCATAGTTACCAAAATCAATATGGCTACGTAGATTCCCTGCAACATTTCTAAAACGTTTTCTGAGGAATAGTTTTAGTTTATTATAATTACATATTAATGCACGTGTTAAATTTATTTTTGTGTCCTAAGGTAATCTGTCATTATACGGCAATTTATCTTTTTAAAAGACGTTAACAACTAAAGTTATATTATTAATGGGATTTATAACGTTTAAAGAACTTTAAATGGAAGATTTGTTTCTTAATTTTTGCTTTATATATTTTTTAATTATTATCATAAATACATAGGATTTTCAGATTTTTCTCTTTTTATTTAATTAGTTTTGCAATATTACCTTGTTTATAAAAATTAAAAACTTTAATTAAAAAGGGCAAATGGAGAGCATGAGTAAAAAAATTGAAGATTTTTCTGACACATTATGCTCAGAATTATAGCAACACAAAGTTAATTGCATGAATAATTTTTGCTTTTTTTGTAAACAATAATTGATAAGTATGCTTCTCCGTTAATTTAAATCTTTAAAAAGTATTAGAAATTTCATATCAAGGGATCAAATTTTTAAAACAGCTAAAATGTTTTAAAATGCAATTTCAAATACTATAAATACCCAATGAAATAAACAAGAACAAAAAAGTGGGTAGAGTGTTATCGTAAATGAATTTAGAGTGAAAATTTGAAATCAATATGTGATATTGTTTTTTATTTACATACGTGGTTGAAAAAACATCCATTTCAGTAAAATGCATTTAAAGTTTTTCAGTTTCTAAATGCAAATATTTTATAGTTTTACAGTTTCTAATTTGAACATTTCTATTGCTCTTGCTTTAGGTTATTTAGAAACTTCCAGAATGTTAAAAATTGCAAAAATAAATAATATTAAATGAAATAAACATAACATGTAAACTATTAAGGGCCGATCCCACCAAAGTCGTTTAACGCTAAGCGCGATTAATCTCTGTTTAGATAGAGAATTGTGTTCCCCCATTGGTTGGCGCCAGGTTAATCGTGGCTAATCGTAGTTAGCCGTTAAACGACTTTGGTGGGATCGGCCCTAAAGTAAATAAACTACAATGAAAAAAGTAGCTAGGGTTTCATTGTGGATCCATAATGCATTTACTTTACAAATTTGAAATCAATATGTGATGTTGATTTTTATTTAGAGTTCGATGAAGTCAAAAGAGCACCATTTTGAGAAAAATACATTTAAAAGCATTTATAGTTTTGTTAAAATCCATGAAATTAGACACAAAGATTGTATTCTTATACACGTTCTAATTCGAATACTTCAATGTAGTTTGTTATAAACGATCAAAAAATGTTAAAGATTTTAAAAATCTGAAAGTAAAAATGAATTTTGAATATTTAGAAGGGATAGGACCCTTAAAGGTTTTTTTAGTAGATAAAACCAAGACTTCTAGTAATTTCCAAAATTTATTGTAAATTAGTTATTTAACTGTTTTATCATGCTTTTCCTGAATGGATAGTATATTTGTCAATAAAAAGATACTTAATCTATTATTATATAGAAAATAAAGATAAAACACATTTTGGGAACCTTTGAGTGTAAAATAGTATTCCAAATTGATTACGAAAAATAATTTATTCATCGTAATTTTATCAAAGGAATATAGTAACTTTCTTTCTAACTGAAAAGTCGTTATTAAAATAAAGTATTTTTGATTGAATATAAAGTAAAATGTACGTCTCTGTTTCAATTAAAATTTCTTAGATTATTTACAAGAGTCTAACTGCATAAAATTATTTCTTACTTAAATTATTTACTGTATGAAGCAATACATTAAAAATACAAAATGATTGAAATCCATTTACCCTAAATACAAATCTTGAAATTTGTAAATTAAAATCTACTTTTTTCTAGCAATTAGAAACTAAACATTTTATTCTGTGAACTCAGTTATATAAATAAGAGCAAATAAGTTTTATTTTATAGCACGATAGAAAAGCTTGGAGCTAGCAGGGCGGCATTTCCTTTTACATCATATATTATTTGTGAAGCTAATACTAAACGAGATTTTGTTGGTCTTTAGTAAGTTTTTAATTTCTAGCGGGTGTATTTCATGAGATCGTGTGGATGGTAAGTAATCTTCCTAAGACTCATGAAAGGGTTAAACTTTTTTTATATGACACAGATCTATGATATTCGATTTTTCAATAGAGTGTTCAGTTACACATCTGATAAAACTTTACTTTAAAAAAATTACAATATTATTTGTGATTATACCTTTTATTGCAATCCTAAATACGAAATTTTAACCTTCTCTTACTAATAGTTTATGAATTATGCAAAATATATACGTACGTGCAGACTTAAATATGAAAACAGTTAACCCTGTTTAGATATGGTCAAGATGGATATGTAAATTTCTATTTCAACATTTCATTATATGTACGTACAATCGTAGCAATGAATTTTGAAATTCATTCAGTCATATCCAAAATGGGAATTTCCTTTGTAATAACAGCTTTAAAATTTTTCGCGAAAACTATCGTTACTTTGTAAAAAATATTATTAGAAAAGGTACATAAGTTAAACCTAATCAAGTTGTGTTGTTTCTGTATTAACTTCTCCAACAACACTTCTCCATAATTTTGAAATATTAACTTTTTAATCTTGTGCTACCGGTTGTTATCGAGAAGTCCATACAATTTGAATCCACGTTTGAAGCTTTGATTTAAAAGAAGAGTGACAGAAGATGTATGCATATTAAAATATGCTTTTATTGTATTTTGTGTTACAAATGAGGGTACTGCTACGAAGGACAGGTGAACACGAAGGTAAATATATATATATATATAGGAAACATAGCGTGGCCTGCTATGCTACGAGGATGCAACAGAGTAGACGGGATGTAGCAGTCACCGAAAAAGAATACGATTTTTCAGGAGGCGTTTTGTAGCATCTTTATTAGGCAACGTACAGAGCAAAAATCCAACAAATGATAGTCTCACAGCCTTATAAAACCTTTTAGACGCTACCCGTGTGAGAAAAGGATTTGTTAACTCTGCAAATTAGAAGTTCTCTTAAGTATCAAAATAGGTTCGTGAGTTAAGCTTGCCAACAGGAAGGAAAGAAAAGAGTTTAACACCGAAAGGCCACTAAAAAGATGACGAAATTGCGGATTTGGTAGTTTTTTAATAGAGGAGTTAGTAATTTTAGTTTAAGATTAAGTTTTTACATTACAATACATTACAAATATATATATATATGTATATATATATGTTACTATATATGTTACCTGTGAAAACAGCCTTATTCGACGACATAGGAAATTAACCCCAATTGCATGATTTACCTTGGTATGCTGGACAAAAAGAACTCTTGATCAATTTGCAGTATTGAAGTCATTAAAGGAAGCGAAGTCCAGCATTTTGCAACTATATATCTACTGAGAATCGAAAAACGTCGGCCTACCATAGTCTTTACAGTTCATTAGGTCTGCATAAGATTGTTTGAAGAATTACACATTTTTCATCAATGTCAATCCCATAGCGAGGAATTACGTAATTTTGTTCCCATAAGACAGCACTTTGGGAAAAGCAGAGGGAGCCTTGATCTTTTAAGACAGCTGAGAATTGAGACCAGTAGATATAAATTTACCATCTGTTTCAACTTTAGTTTTCAGAGACTGGTGAAAAGAATTTAAATCAGATTATTCCCTTTATCTCACATTTTGTGGCTGGGAAATTAAGTATTAAAAAATGAGAGTTTTAGTTATCTATTTTAGAGTTTGGTTTGATTTGGAGCTCTATAGTCTACATTTTTATAACACGAGGGCTAATGAGACCAATTTCTTCTGCTTGAAACCGATTTCTAACCTCTACTAACGTCCATGCGAGAGTAGGATTAGAATCCGCGAACTACGGTACCGAAGATTAGCACCCTGACCATTCGGCCATTGTTCGTCATCTATTTAAGGGGTAATAATTGAGATATTATCCCTACATAAATACATAATATGTTACCCCTTCATATACGTTTTGCGATATTACCATACATAATGTAAACTGATGATTTTTTAGGACTTAAAAGAGGATAATTAGTATTCATTAATAATTTTTTGTCTTTATAACAAAACCGGGTAATGTAGCTCATTACTGCCCTGTTTTGTAAAGATGAAGTCTGATGTTATCTGCTATCGCTTATAAGGCACATTTGTTGCTCCCTTTTATTTGTGCATCGATTTACCACCGAGAAAGCAGCCGGACCTATATCCGTCATAGATGCCATTCATCTCAAAGTCTGCTCTTGACTATTCAGTATCGATTCATCTATGGCCTCCATTTGTTTCTGTGTCCCCCTGTTTAATGTCAAGCAAAAGCTGAGGTATGTCGTTAGGGTGTCTCCCAAATGCGTGGCCACTCTCGATGAAGGTTGATTAAAAATTTGCTTTACACTATGCATTTTACAGAAAGAGAGAATGCGAGGTTGTTGGGGTGGGATACATTTAAATACAAAGTGAATACAAGAAATGCATGAAAGGGGAAACTGTGCATTAAATCTTAGTTTTAAAATATTCATTTGTTTGGGGTAACAAAGTTATTGAAAGATACAATAACGACTTACAGACCTAAAGATATTTAATCTCGGACGAAGCTATTTTGAATAATCCCACATAAGAAGGAAAAGAAAAAACGGGATGGTTTAAAAAGATTTATCGTGTCTTTTATAGTTATTTTAAAACATTCCTATCATAGTAAGAATTTATTACATATGTATGTTTATGTTCATTGCAATAATCTGAATATCCTTGTGTAACAGTAAGTACTTGTTTCATTTAACTTTACATTAATTTTACTTCATCTTTGTAAGTAATCAAAGACATGTTAGTTTATAATAAAGGTGTTTACTTAAAAATTCAATGTATTTAATAAAATATGCTGGTCCAAAAATTATATTTTTCTTGTTTGCCTACGGTTGCTTAAGTACATGTCACCTATCAGAGTCGTATCTAGATGTATTAGGGGTCTCATATTGCTCCACTACAAGCACTCCATACCCCCACAGAAGTTCCACCAGCTCCAACAGTCCCCTGTGGAAATGAAGATTTCATGGATTCAGAGGATGTCTCCGTACCTGCAAACGTCCATTCACTCGGTATAATTTGAAACGAGACTCTTCAGACCAAACAACATGTTTCCAGTCATCAACAGTTCAATGTTGGTGTTAACAGGTCCAGGCGAGACATAAAACTTTCTGTCATGCAGTCATCAA
The DNA here is from genome assembly GCA_032207245.1 of Pardosa pseudoannulata. NCBI lineage: Eukaryota > Metazoa > Arthropoda > Arachnida > Araneae > Lycosidae > Pardosa > Pardosa pseudoannulata. The sequence goes on from CM063498.1 coordinate 12,611,319, forward strand.
GGGTACAGGAGTGGGCCTGTGGCTCCGAAAGCCCATATCGATGATGTTTCGTCGAATGGTTCGCATGCTGACGCTTGTTAATGTTCCAATTTTGAAATCGGCAACAATTTGAGGAAAGGTTGCACTTCTGTCACGTTTAATGATTCTCCCCAGTCGTATTTGGTCCCTTTTTTGAATGATCTATTTCCGGTGATTTGATGTTTTACCGGAATCTCGATATTCACAGTACACTTGTGAAATGATTGTACCGGAAAATCCAAATTTCATCTCTACCTCGGCCGCCAGGGGCACACCTCCTTTAGGTGTGTACGGTGTTCACAATCCCAGGGGTACCTGAGTGATCTCTTCCTGGTAGTCACAAGCTTACCTCTGTAGTGTTTACTCCTTACCGGGTTGGACCACAATAAAATCGGACCATGACGGCCCTCTCGTAGGTCAGCGGTGGCTTGATAGCCATTTATGGGTCACTGTTGAGGCACGGTCATCATTAGTTACTGCTGTATGTCCTCGAATGGGTCAGCGTAAAACACACTTTCACCTCTACCTCGGAAATGCTATAACCCATCCTTCGTGCGCCGACTATAAAACCACGTTCAATCTCACATAAATCTTGATAACTTGCCATTGTAACATCAGTAAGCGATCCAACAACTGTGCTGGACATTTGTCTTATATAGGCATGGCTGACCTCAACTCCGTATTCTGATTAGTTCTTTATCTCTTTATTGGCATACACCATCCCTATATCAGTTTCGTTTGGCACTTCAGTGTATTATATGGGGGGTGCGTAACTGCAATCATTTGTCTTTTGTTGGGAGAGAGCCAGCTCTCCCTCTCACCAAAGAAGCGTATAATGTGTGTGATGGTGCGATGTGCTGAAGACGAAAAAGACACTGCTTGTTGTTTGTATTTTATTGTTCATTAAGATGTGCTTGGTCAAAGTAATAAATGTGTGTCCGTAAACTGTTGAGTCTGCCTTGTCAAGGACTATATATATATATATATATATATATATATATATATACATACATACATATATGATATATATAATATATATATATATATATATATATATATATATTATATATATATATACTATATATATATATATATATATATATATATATATATATATATATATATATATATATATATATATATATGTGTGTGTGTGTGTGTGTGTGGGTGTGTAATCGGTAGGGGACTAACTGGCCCCCTATTTACACTGGAAAACTTCTTTTGAAATTGCTCCTATTATTTTCCTCAGCCCGGGCATGCTGGGCTGTCAAGTGTCACACTAACCGTCTGTTCGAAAGAAACACATCATTCGACGTGGCCAAACGTAATCTTTATTTTATCTTCTCAGACTCGGACAAAATCCAGAGGCATCTGAACCAGACGGTATCAGAACGCTTTCTCTTTAACGACAACCTTTTGCGAGAGACGAACAAAACCCGTGTGTGGTTTTAGGGTCGTGGGAAAATGCTGAGGCAACACTTATTTGCTTATAGAAAGTAACCTTTGATTAGTGACATCTGTCAAAGTGTGGAGTTCCAGATGAATATTATTGCTGATCATTACAGATTTTTCCTAGGAGAATTATTACTTTCTAATTAAAATGCCAGCCATTTCATTTTTTGCTTTGAGAATCAAAGAAAGAATTTCAGGGTTTGGCTGAAGGAATGAAAACATCCTCGTTTTAACGCCTCGCTGGGACATATGGTTAATATAAAGAGAAGAAATTAAGATCTAGAATAATGAATGGGGAAAAGGGATAATTTTGGATAGACTTTAGGGCTTAGATATTGATATTATTACACACACACACACACACACACACACATATATATATATATATATATATCCAAATAAAGTTTGAAGTATATAAGGAGATAATTAAGAAATTTTATAAGTTTCTAACAGATGACTATTCACCCATATACTATATTCCCTAATATTACGATGTATTCATTCCCCCTCTCTTATCTAAAGATCAAGTCTGAAGGTATCTGCTATTGCTTACGGCACATATGTTGCTCCTTTTTATTTGTACATAGATTGATGCCGTCCAGAAAGCAGCCGGACCTCCGTCATAAATGCCATTCATCTCAAAGTCCTTTCTTGACTATTCAGTATCGATTCCTTTGTGGCATCCATTTGTTTCTGTGTTTAATGTCAGTCAGGCAAATGCTGAGATATGTCATTAGGGGTGTCTCCCAACTGTTTGGCCTCTCTTGTTGAAGGTTGATTTAAATTTTGCTTGGCGCTGGTTCTTTTGAATATCAGGAGAGAATACAAGGTGGTTGAATCGGCTTGTATTTAAGTACAAAGTATACATGAGGTTTGGATGAAAGGAGAAACTTTAAATTAAAAGCATCTTATCTTATTTAAATTATCCTCATTAAATTAATATCATTATTTAAATTATTAAATGAAACATAAAATTTAAATTTAAAATATGCGTATTTTTGGAAGAACAAGGTACTGAATAGTTGAGTATTTTAAAATTGCAAATCACTATTTTATTACCTTCAGAAATTAACAATGAAGGAAGCGGATTTTGAACAGACACATATTAGAAGGAAAGATATGACTGTAGAGGTTTTAGTTAATTTTGATAGCCTTTAGTAATTAATTTAAACTGTATCTATGGTAGTATTCATGCTTGTAATCTTCAACTATATTTACTCATATTTTCAATCTTGTAATTCTTGTATAACAGGTCGAGCATCGTTTACTTGATTTTATATGTCTCTACCTGCTCTTTATAAGTAATGAATTACACGAAACTTTATAGTAAAAAAGGTTTTTAATCATTACCTATTCTACCAGTTCTTTATATGTAATGAATTAAATGAAACATACAATTAAAATAGTTTATTTAAACTTTACTTACCTCTACTTGTTCTTTATAAGTAATGAATTACATGAAACTTTATATTAAAAGAGGTTTTTAAATATTACCTATTCTACCAGTTCATTATTTGTAATGAATTAAATCAAGCTTTTAATATAAAGCTTTATTTAATTCACAAAAGAGTTTATATAAATGTTACTTATCTCTACTTTCTAAGTAATGAATTACATTAAATTTTATATTAAAAGCGGTTTTAAAACGTAAACTATTGTACCAGCTCTTTATATGTAATGAATTAAATGGAACTTTATATTAAAAGAGTTTATTTAAACGTTACTTATCTATCTCTACTTGCTTAATTTTTTTTAACGTTACCTATTCTACCAATTCTTTATATGTAATGAATTAAATGCAACTTTATATTAAAAGACTTTATTTAAACGTTACTTAGCTCTACTTGCTCTTTATAAGTAATGAATTGCATGAAACTTTATATAAAAGAGTTTATATAAAAATGTACTCTAGTACAGTGTGTTGATGGATTAATACAACGTTTTTCCTTGTTTAAAACACGAAACAGAAATTCGAATTTCTGTTATGGTAAGACTCGGTGGGGATTTCGAAACAACATTTCTAACATATATCATTCAATATTTTGGATTCTAATACAACCAGTCAATGTATAAATCATAAACAATTGCTTTAGTGAAAGAATTTTTTGTTGATATAAATTACTTTATTATTTTATTACTTTACTTAGTTTTTCTCAACACAAATAATAATTTTGTTCAGTGATTTTCAAAATGAAAATTTTATAGAATATACTCTTACTAGTGTACTACATAGCCATACTACAAACTTGAAAATATATTGTATGTTATTTTCAACCAGTTATTATTAAATAAATAATTTAAGGTTACAGAAATCCTAACTACTATTAATGTGTTTTTAATTATGTCAGTAATTGCTTTCTCTTAAACACAACTTATAATTGCACCAGAATTACTAACGCCATAAAAAATAGAATTTTTTAATACGGAACAAATTTAAGGCTAGTTTTTAATATGTTCAAGAACTTAAATCTTGAGTATTTAATTTAAAGACATCTCAGAAATATCTTTTCGTGCATAACTTGTTTCTCACTGTTAACTATTTTTTCGATGCAATGAGTTTAAATATAAGAATACGATAAATAAAAGTGATGGGCGTATTAACAGCAGAATAACACGGTTTTATGGTGCAACTTAACATGTCGCTGTAATGTGATACAAATGCTGGTAGTTTCGAGAAATTACGTAATTGATGAAATCAATGTTTTGAATTTATGGCAATTTATTCCAGCTTTAAAGTCGTATCAAAGTAATCAAGCTTTTGAAGCTTTAAAGGAAATATTATGTTTAAATAATTAGGAAATACGGATAAATAATCCAATGAATTTGTAACACACATAGATCAATATTTAAGTGGACATTCTTTAGACTTAATTATAGTAAGTATGAGGATATAATTGATTTTACAAGATTCAGTAGCGTATTAAAGTCAGGAGAATATAATACTTTATATGTGTAGAGGGATGTTTAATGTTCACTTGAATCATGCTTCAAATATAATTTGTAAGAACTATAGATACTATTTGTTATTGCCAAGCTATAAACTGGATGTCATACATAGGGTAAATGCATGAATATTTAATAATTTCTATGTTTAAAATGCTGTAATTGTTATATATAATGTAATTTTCTAATGTTAAGCAAAGTGGGATTACAAAATGAATTGGATTTACATAGGATTGACATGGATTATATGAGATTACATGGGATTACAAGGTATTACTTACCAATGACTTATACCAAGTCATGTTGAGATAACACAAAGAGTTAAGACACCAGATACAAATCAGCGAAGACTTACCATTTTGCAGACTTTTTTATTTACAAATTTTATTTTGCACAATATAAAATCTGCACAGGAACGCAAATCGACTGACAAACGACCAATAAAACTTTTACAGAATTGAGTGGGAGGAGTCTAAGCTACCTCATTAGTGAGACAAAATTAGACTGACTTTTTTTTTGTTCTACTAATTAGAATTGAAAAATGTTTGTAGTTTACTTAAAGAATATGAGGTTGAGGGGCTTAATATTCAGTTTATACAAAAGTTTAGGGGGGCGATAAAGTAAAAAATCTAAAAAAGTTGGACGTCCCTATGACTTGCATAGATCGGAGTCAGAGGGTGAAACCCAGTGCTCGGATTCGTACTATATGGATAGAAATAGTATTTAGCTGGAATATTTGTGTGTTTAAAGCACAAAAAAGCCGAAAAATTATAAAAAATAAGAAAATATAAAAGTATTAATTTAGAAGTGAGGCACGAGGCCTTCGTCTGAACTCTGGATCTGCGAAATCGAAGTCCGAAAGCTCAGCAATTATTTCATTAGGAATACTATTAATTGTAGTGAAAAATTTATCAGAAACTTTACGGAAATGTTCCTTAATTGTAGTCAAATTAAGATCGCGACGAATAATATCACTACGCAAGACATACACTCTATGACATGCACATTTTATATGTAACGATAAATTTTTCCACTTCATTTTCTACCAATAAACATTGGGCCACTGTCTGTTGACTACGTCTGGAAGCATCCATGATACGAACGATATCCCCTATGCTATCATACAAGTACATGTCGTAATCTGACGATATGCAGGCGTTACCAGCAATCAGAGCCCTATATAGGAGCATGCGCAGTCTCAACACGTATTTTAACACTATGGTAAAATTACGACAGTGTCACTTTAATTGGGTGACTCTTAAGTTATATATAGTTGACACACAAATCTCTAGAAGTGTTAGGAGATCAGTACTTGGAGGATTTTTTTTTAATATTTTTGATAATTTAAATTTATGTTCCCGAGTTTTAATCAAACATCATCCTAGTTGTTGAGGAATCACTGAGTTACCATTATTTAGCAATCCAAAATTCTGTTGAATATCACAAAACACAATTTTTTTTATTTGACGATGATATCGCCTCAATCGTTGAGATATCAATGTGCTATCCTGATTTGGCAATTACAACTTCTGTTGAATGAATCTTAAAACACGATATTTCTTATAGGAGGAGGCCATTTCTCTAATTTTACTCTATTTCTCTTAGAAAACACACCGAAACATTCTTATATCGACCACGCTTAAATGATGAGAAGCACGTATTCCGCATAAACACGCCTCTTACCTTTATTCGAATAAATCTTCTAAGTTTCTATTCCACAGGCTGATGTGTTTATCTAAGAATTTTAAGCAATTTCAAGCAATACTTAAACAGACGACATCCAACGTCTGTTATAACACTTTATACACAAACTAAAAATCTTTGAAAATAATGCAATATGAGAAATAGTTTGTGGGGAGATAGATGGTATAACCTAACTTCTTATCTTAAAATCTGTCATAAGGCCTGATAAGAAGATAGCTGTACAAATAATGTTTCATTTTAAATTCAGACTTGCTGTAATTCATTTAAATTTATATATTATATACGCTTATCTATAAGTATATATATATATATATATATATATATATATATATATATATATATATATATATATATATATATATATATATATATATATATATATATATATATATATATATATATATATATATATATATATATATATATATATATATATATATATATATATATATATATTCGAGAAATAGTTTGTGGGGAGATGGTATAACTTAACTTCTTATTATCTTAATCTGTCATAATATAAGACGACTTGATAAGAATATAGCTGTACAAATAATGTTTCATTTTAAATCCAGATTTGCCTGAAATTCATTTAAATTTATATATTATATACGCTTCTGTATAAGTATATATATATATATATTCGAGAAATAGTTTGTGGGGAAATGGTATAACTTAACTTCTTATTATCTTAAAATCTGTCATAAGACGTAATAAGAATATAGCTGTACAAATAATGTTTCATTTTAAATCTAGATTTGCCTGAAATTCATTTAAATTTATATATTATATACGCTTCTGTATAAGTATATATATATATATATATATATATATATATATATATATATATATATATATATATATATATATATATATATATATATATATATATATATATATATATTCGAGAAATAGTTTGTGGGGAGATGGTATAACTTAACTTCTTATTATCTTAAAATCTGTCATAATATAAGACGTGATAAGAATATAGCTGTACAAATAGTGTTTCATCTTAAATCCAGACTTGCCTGAAATTCATTTATAATTTATATATTATATACACTTATGTATAAGTATATATATATATATATTCGAGAAATAGTTTGTGGGGAAATGATATAACTTAACTTCTTATTATCTTAAAATCTGTCATAAGACGTAATAAGAATATAGAGGTACAAATAATGTTTCATTTTAAATCCAGATTTGCCTAAAATTCATTTAAATTTATATATTATATACGCTTATGTATAAGTATATATATATATATATATATATATATATATAAATATATATATATATATATTCGAAAAATAGTTTGTGGGGAGATGGTATAACTTAAATTCTTATGTTAAAATCTGTCATAAGGCGTGATAAGAATATAGCTTCATTTTATATCCAGACTTGACTGAAATTCATTTAAATTTATATATTATATACGCTTATGTATAAGTATATATATATATAAGATATATATATTTATAAAAATATATAATATTTTTACAAATATATAAATATATAAATATATTTATATAATAATAATATTTTTCGAGAATATTTTTTATCTAAATTCTTATCTTAATCTCATCTGATAAGAATATAGCTTCATTTTATATCCAGACTTGACTGAAATTCATTTAAATTTATATATTATATACGCTTATGTATAAGTATATATATATTCATACAAACATATACAAGTTATTTCCACACAAATATTAGAAATTTATAGAATTTCACACTAAAAATCTCTAAATGCCAGTTTTTCAATTTCTTTATCTAGAACTCTTATAATCAATGGTATGAGAATACTTTTCATCGATATTCTGTCGAGAGAAATTTTGGAAGCTATTTGCCCTAAATTTGCTCTTAAGAGAGTTCAACATTTTCCTTCTCAGAACTTTAAAATATGGTATGAGAAATGCATGCATTTATTTTCAAAATATTAAGAATTCCGGAATTCAGAAAATAGAAGGTGTTTCAGATTATGAGAATTTATTGCTGAGAAAATTATATTTTTATGTAATCGATGTTAATTATATTTTTATGTAATAAATAGTTGAATGAGTGATTGGAGAAAATATATCATTTGAATCTAACTTTATTCCTAATTTATTATTGATGTTAGTAGAGGATTATCATTAAATATAATTATCAAAAGCGCATTATACATCAGTTAGTTTTAATACCCATTGGTTTTATATAGAAAAATGCAGAAAAAATGAGTTGAAGACTTGCACAGCGAAAACTGATATAAGCTTTCGGACCGCACTCTAAAAGGTAAGGTCTATCTCGATAAAACAAGTTTATCATTTTGAATAATCATTTATTTAGCAAAATTTACATTTTAAAACCTATTTAAATGATTAACTAAAGCACCCTACACTTTTATACATCAAGTGCAATTATGGAAAAAATTGATTACTAAATGTCTTAAATAGTGAAAAGAGTAAAATAAAAATAGACAGTAATTTTTAGAAAACTCACTGTTCTTTTAAAATGGAAATACCATAACTAAATGATGACACAGAAATTTTAGGACTTAAAATAAAAGAATGAGAAATTTGTAAAATATTTAATATCTACAGTATGTCACCCAGTCGGTCTAGTGGGTAGACTGCAGTCAACAATGAACTGCAGAAAACAATTTCTGGGGGGGGGGCAAATTTCATACAAAAATATTACATCTTGAAAAAATTAAAGGTTGTTTACAATTGACCAAAAATGTATTCTAAATATATATGTAATAAACATGTATTTTAAATTATCTTGCATTGAGATGAGTTTCAGCGCATAAAACATAAAAAAGGGAAAAAATTGTATTTTTCAACAACTTGAACTTGTCCTGTATTTAATGTAAATTAATGTAGAATAGGGAAAAATGTTTTATAAATATGGATTGCATTTTTATTAAAAGCTACCTGTTTTATTAGGTACATACAAAGAGAAAACCAAAATTTCGCGGGGTGGGGAAGAATTCCGTTGTCCTACCTCCCTCTGCCGACGTACCTGAATAGAGTATTCACAAGAACGTGAAGGTTCAAATACCTCGTACGGCTTGGTTGTAATTTACTATGTTGTCCCTTTTTATGGATTAAAGTTGACGGATTACGTGTTAGTCATATAATGAAATGGTCAAAAACTTGCGCATTGTACTGGTAAATGCATGAAAAAGGCTAGTTCCCGTGCATATGAAAAAAAGTATTATCTATACTATAAGTATATTTAATTTAAAGTTATAAAAATGTATAATGTATTTGGTACTTATAAATATGAAATGGGTTTGAGAATTCCATGTTTCTATTACATGCTGCCATAAAAATTTTAACAATCGCGAGAAACAGGAAATTTTTTTTTATTCTTTTTAGGTTGATTTTAAGTAAAAACAAGCCAAACATGTTTTAAAAGCTATTTTTACTTATTTCAATTCCTATTACAGTGAGTTATTTTTAATGTTATTTAAACTGTTGAAATATTTTGTTTAGAATTTAGTCTCTATTCAATTTTGAAAGCTGCATTGAAACAATTTTGGGTCTTTTCGTTTTCCGGAAACACATTTATAAAGTTAACATTTACATTCGTAAAATTACGATTGAATACTTTACTTTTTTCTCTTCAGCTTTTTCCGATTACTGTCTATTCAGATGATTCATTTTATTTCCTAAGTGATTTAACCAATTTCAATGAAAATGTAACTTGCGAAAATCTTATTTTGTATATTCGTGAAATAACCACTGACTTCTATAGTTCTCTATTCATTTTTCATTTATAGGATTCTTTTTTAAATTTTGAGTAAAATTCTACATGCTAGTTAGGTTTTACGCAACCAAAAGAAAGTATGTTTTTAAAGGAACAAAATAATTTTCAAGGCTTTTTGATTCATCATAAAAACAAATATGTTTTAGATAGCTCCTTTTTAGAATGAAAGTAATACAGATTTTTTAATAACTCTCAAGATTTAAAAATATATTTAGTCTTATTTCAGGAAGCATATTTTTAAGATAACGAAAACATATACCACTGGAATTCATTTACCACGGTATAATTTTGAAATATACATACACACACATATATATATATATATATATATATATATATATATATATATATATATATATATATATATATATATAAATTATTTAACTTTAATATTTCCTTAAAAAACCTCCTCTCTCTCATTTTAAGTCATTTAAATCTTTTTCACAGCCTCTAAATATCTTCACAGGAATGTCTCCGACTTAAAATTCTTCCCAAAGCTTTCTATCCTAGAGATGTAAATTTTCTGTCTATTAAACATGTTTACCAGCCGTCGCTGGCAAATGGATCCGCTGTTTTCGTGATCTTACACTTAAATTTGATGACTAAGTGTGAAAATGCTTTCTGTCTTTGCTCTAGGGTGCACCTCTGTTCAAGCAGAGTGATTTTTGTGTCTTTCCTTTGTATGTCGTTGAGTAGTAAAGATGTCCGTTTTAGCAACTCTGAAATAAAGTGTTAATTAGACTTGTGCCATTCTGTTCAATGTCGGCCGACTGCATTTCTATTACTGCTAGCTGTATAGCTTTCTTCTTATCCAGCAGTTTTAAAATTTAAGGAGTACACAGAAATATATATATATATATATATATATATATATATATATATATATATATATATATATATATATATATATATATATATATATATATATATATATATATATATATATATATATATATATATATATATATATATATATATATATATATATATATATATATATATAACAAAAATATATACACACACACTAATCTTTAGAGGTATCTAACATTTTAAAATTCAAAAAGTTTAAAAACTTGCAAGGAATTGAAAATTAAAAAATAAAATTCAGTCATTAAACATAGTACTACATTAAATATATCATTACTGTATATATAATATGTATATAAAATATATACATACATACTGTATATAAAATATTTTCTTTTTTGTATAAAAAATTAATTTTTTAACTTGTAAATTATATAGTTATTTTGCAGGTAAATGTATTTCTAATTTGTTATTTGGTGTATTTTTAGGTTGTATAATGTATTGCTTTATAACACTTAAACTATATAACATTGTAGTAAAATGAGAGCCTTATTAATAATCTTGATAAACTTTTATTCTAAGAAAAGTGGATCTTTTTTATTTAAACTGAATAAAAATAGACTGTATTAACGAAGATTTTTAAGCTCGAAATTTACCAAGCCATGCTTTTCAATTGAATATAACTGCAGTATGATCCCAAATTAACACAATATTTAAATTTTCTACCATTCGTGCCGTAAGTGGGAGATAGAGACCGACGAATGTTGTCCAGAGTAATTCGGAAGAACCCCACTCAACTTATTGGTAGACAGTGTATATATGTATATAATGTGCAGAATGAGAACGAAGTATTAGTAATAATTGAAAAATAACAATTTAAAGATAAAACTGTTTTATTTATCTAATTCAAATCTTGCGACACCATTTTGGGATATCACCATAATTTTGGGACACCATTTATTAGGAAATACATGTAAGGCGTAATTCTCAGATATTTTTCCTTTTGTAATTATATTCTTTGATCAGCGTTAGTAAAATGAGGTGATACTTTGCTTCATATTTGAAAAGATATGTATATAATGGCTTTTAGAAATCATAGAATTATTTTAGCAATCACTAGTATATAATCACCATCTCTTTTGATGACGAGATTCTTCATATTTTCAATTTTATGTTACTATTTTCAATACTGGGGCAGTTGCTTTTATAGCATCAGTTTTATATTGCATTATATAAAAGGTTTATTTGTGAATAAATGTCCTTCATATTTTAAATTGTGACCAGCATTCTGTTGACTAAATGATCAAGTAGGATCAAATCTCTTCTTTTTCTTATAACTCGATATGCTGTTAGTTTGTATCTAATAAAAGATTTAATTACATGTAGTATGATACCCACACACGTTGCTATTCTCTAACACATCACAGACTACCTACGAGGAATAATTTAGAAGAGGATTACCTTGGGAGAAAGAATCTTGTATATAACAAGTAATTATTATTTTATAACTGAAAATATATGAAACGGAGTTGCAATGAGATTAGGCAGAAATATATCTAAATGTAGCATTCATCCATGCTCTGCGGCTGAAATTGATATTAGTTTGAGGGTATTTCGTAAGCCGTCCTAGCTATTTAATTTGCAAGAAATGGGGAAATTTGTACGTAATTAAATAAGTTATTTGAGGCGAATGTATATTTATTATGATTAATTTATTTAATGAAAATTACCTTTCTGCAGTTCATACGCACGTAATTTATATTGATGAAATAAACATTCTTCGCTTGTGCTTGTTTTAATATGTGCCATCATTACTTATGAAAGAGCTAATGTCTTAAGAAGGAACACAGATAAATTACTACTTGCAACATGTCAAACCTGCTAAATATCCGGAATATAATATTATTAAAAGTGTGACACGATTTCTTTTTATCGAAGGGAGAACCAAAACCCCGTGTAGAAACTATTTTTGGTTCCGTGTAGAGAGCAACTAAGATAATGCCTTCAAGGGGGGAAGTTTTTATTTATTACTAGCTATGACCGATAACAAATATAAAAAAAATGATCGGTTTTTTGACTTATTGGACTTTTATAATCATAGATGGTCATATCCAGGTTCGGCTTGTGTATAGGCACTGGGGTCCTAGAATACCCTTATTTTTGTCGATATAATATATTTATCAATTTACTTATATTTGCATAACATAATTTATTTTATTCTCAGCAATAAAATGTACACCTTATACATTCTACAAGAGTCGGCGAGCCGCGGTAGCCCAGTTGGCAAAGTGAAAGATCTTGTAAAGGCTGAAAGGTTGAAGATTCGGAATCTGAGCCGGCTTTAGATCCATCTTTCTTGCTCGTATCACAATTCTTCTCTCTCAATTCCTCTTTCTTCTTTCTTTTCCAAGATTGTTTCTATTTTTTCTTGTCCTTCTTTCTTCTTCCCTCTTCTTTCCTTCTTTTCTTATTTTCTTTCTTCTTCTATCTATCTCTTCTTTTTCTATCCAATCTTCAACTCAACAACTTTTCTCCTACTACTTCTTTACTTCTCTCTTCTTTCTTCATTCTTCTTTCCTTTCTTCCTATTCCTCTCATTCTCTATTCTTTCTTCTCTCTAATTCTTTTCCTTCTTCTTCTTCTATCCTTCTTTTCTTCCCTTTCTTTCCTTCTCTCTTCTCCTTCTAGCCTTTTCTCTTTCTCCCTTTCTCTCTTCTTTTTCTTTCTCTTTCTTCCTCTCTTTCTTCTTTTCTCTTCTTTCTTTCTTCTTTTCTATCTTCTCTTTTCTTTCTCTCTTCTTTCTCTTCTTTCTTCTCTTCTTCTTTCCTTCTCCTTTCTTTCTTTCTTTCCTTCTTCTCCTTCTCTTCTTCTTTTCCTTTCTTCTTCCTTTCTTTCTATTCTTCTTCTCCTCTCTTTCTTTCTCATCCTTTTCTCCTCTTCTTTCTTTCTTTCTTTTCTATTCTTCTCTTCTCTTCTCTTCTTCTTTCTCTTTCTTCTTTCTTCTCTCTTTTCTCTTCTTTCTTCCCTCCTTTCTTTCCCTCTACTCTTCTTTCTTCTTTCTTCTTTTCTTCTTTCTCTCTTTTTTTTTTTCCTCTTCTTTCTCTTCCTTCTTCTTTCTCTCTTTCTCTATCTTTCTTTCTCTTCTCTCCTTCTCTATTCTTTCTTCTTCTCTCTTCTCTTCTTTCTTCTTCTTTCTCTCTTTCTTTCTTTCTCTTCCTTCTTTCCTTTCTTCTTTCTTCTTCTTCTTCTCTTTCTCTTCTTTCTTCTTTCTTTCTCTTCTTTTTCTCTCTATTTCTTTTTCTTCTTCTCTTTTATTTCTTCTTCTTTTTCTTCTTTCTTTCTTTTTCTCTCTTCTCTTTTCTTCTTCTTTCTCTTCTTCTTTCTTTCTTTTCTTTCTTTTTCTTTCTTTCTTCTCTCTTCTTTCTTTCTTCTTCTTTCTCTTCTCTCTTCTTCTATCTCTCTTCTCTTTTTTTCTTTCTCTCTTCTTCCTCTATTCTTTTCTCTTCTTCTTCTTTCTTTCTCTTTTCTCTTCTCTTCTCTTCTTCTTTTCTCTTCTTTTCTATTTCTCTTCTTCTCTCTCTTCTCTTCTCTTCTATCTCTCTTTCTCTTCTCTTCTTTCTTCTTTCTTCTCTCTTTTCTCTTTTCCTTTCTTCTTCTCTTCTTCTCTTTTTCTTCTCTTCTTTCTCTTCTTCTCTTTCTCTTCTTCTCTTCTCTCTTTCTCTTCTTTCTTCTTCCTTCTTCTCTCTTTCTTTCTTTCTTCTTTCTCTTTCTCTTCTTCTTCTTCTCCTTTCTTCTTTCTCTTCTCCTTCTTCTCTTTTCTCTTTTCTTCTTTCTTCTTTCTCTTTCCCTCTTCTTCTTCTTTCTCTTTCTCTCTTCTCTTCTCTCTCTTTCTTCTCTCCTTCTCTTTCTTCTTCTCTTCTTTCTTCTTTCTCTTCTTTCTCTTCTTTCTTCTTTCTTTCTTCTTTCTCTCTTTCTTCTCTTTCTCTTCTCTTTCCTTTCTCTTCTTCTTTCTTTCTTCTCTTCTCTATTCTTCTTTCTTCTTCTTTTCTTTCCTCTTCTCTCTTTTCTTCTTTTTTCTTCTTTCTTCTTCTTTCTTTCTTTTCTTTCTTCTTTTCTCCTCTTTCTCTTTCTTTTCTTTCTCTTCTTTCTTTCTTTTCTTCTCTTTCTCTCTTTCTTCTTCTTCTTTTCTCTTCTTCTCTCTTTCTCTCTCTTCTTTCTCCTCTTTTCTTCTTTCTCTTTCCTTCTCTCTTCTTCTTTCTTCCTATTCTTCTCTCTCTTTCTCCTTTTCCTCTTTCCTTCTTTCTTTTCTTTCTCTTTTCTTTCTCTCTCTTTTCTCTTTCTTTCTTTCTTTACTTCTTTCTTTCTTCTTCTCCTCTTTTCTCTTTCTTTCTCTCTTTTTCTTTCTTCTTCTTTTCTTTTCTTCTTCTCTTTCTATTTCTTTTATTCTCTTTCTTCTCTTCATCTTTCTTCTTTCTCTTCTGTCTTTATTCTTTTTCTTTCTATTTTTCTCTTATTTTCTTTCTTCTCTCTTTTTTTTCTTTATTTCTATGTATTTTTTTCTTCTTCTTCTTTCTATCTCTCTTTTGTTCTTTTGTATTTTCTTCTAACTCCTTTCAGCTGTCTTTCTCTGCTCCTTTTCTTTCTTTCTTTTCTTTCTCTAGGAAAAAATTATTCAACTTTACAAAAGATCTTAAAACTGATTTGCTATCACAATGGCCTCCAATTCTATTAATACTCTGAGGTCAAATAATATTTTGCTTGGTCCCTGCTTCAAAATTACGAGGACCTACTTGAGAGAAGTCATTCTATTGCTTATTGAAACTAAAGGCGTATCCCTTGGCCTTAATACGATAGCCTGCAGGCTCAATCGTACTTGGTTTGTCCAAGTGGCATGAGAAACAACAACAACAACAAGAGTTAGCTCCACTAGCTGCCACCAACTAAATATAAGTTAAAATTAACTTATAAGAGTGTGTTCATAATAATGCTTATGGATAATGGCCGAGTATTGAGGATACTGCTATTCGGTACTGTAGTTAAGGGGTTCAAATTTATGGTCCTAGTCTTTAACCATCCGACTTTTAGTGGTAGGTCCCGGTCTCAGTAGACCTCGTGTAGCAAAAAGAATAGATCGCAGCGCGACACTGTGCACCAAGCATTTTCTTTCCTCAGTTTTAAACAGTGTTCACAGTGTGTTATCATTGTAAACTGCTCCGAGCGGTTTGCGAACGTTCTATTTCCGATCGTAAGTCATTTGGGTATGACTTTGCATGGGTCTCGTATAGGGAGCAGGTATGGAGACGAAATAATCAGCAGTAGATGATTTCAAACTTAACAATGTTGATTTATTAAAAAAAAGACATTTAAAGAAAACAATATGTAAAGTCGTCCAGAGAGGAGATCACTCTAGGCAACCTACTCATCTGAAAGTTCCACCGGGAGCCCCCTCCTGTTTTTCCTTTTTCAAACAGGAAACCTCAGTTTTAGGGGAGATCGACACCCCCCCCCAGTTGACCTTCGTCCTTAGTAGCCGACGGGGTCACACAAAGAACAATTTCTTCTTTCTTTCGGTGCGTTGACAAAACGGCAGATTTGACACTTCTAAAAGTCCGTGCGTCAAAAGGACCATTACTGCCGTTTTCCAATTGTTCGACTCCTTACAGTGAACCAAAAGAATAAAAGTTCGCCCGACCACCGACAGAGACGGACGCGACTATTACAATCATATTTACTCTCTTGAAATATTTGCACATTACATGCAATAATGCAGATATAAAATATAGTTTTTATTACATTTATATAAACTTCTGAACACTTTTTTTCACCTTTAATGAAAACAAACTTTTCTAAGAAGCATTATAAATCCAGATAAGTTACATACACTTGCAATGATTTCAACTACTCAACAGTCGCGTTGACAAGAAATAATGAATTCGAGTCATTTTACACTAATTTAAAAAATATTCTCTAAACAGTTGAATTTTGAAAACAATTAGTGAACACTGTTAGTTTAATAAATTAATATTGACAATAGTAAAATGAAAAAATAACCCAAAAACCAAATCAGAATAATTAATAAAGTCAAAATAAAACATTCAAAAGAAGAGTTTAGTGAGAGTTTCTGGTATGATTACCAGCACCAACCACGGATGTCCACCTGCAGGTATCTTAATTCTAATATCAGAAGATAACGCATGATATCTGCAGTTAAAGTTAAGTAGTTTATTTTTAATGGAATTCATCGAAAAAAAATCGCTAAGGTGCTTTAAATATTTTATGTTCTTTTAAACAAACTTTCGTGGGCCGTAAATGTGGCCTCAAAAGCCCACATGCAGTTCGCCAGTTGGTAACTCATACATTAAACTATGTAAAATACCTTTATAAGATAATACCTCTAGACATTTCATTTACCTTTGAAAATATTGCCCAAATTAGTCATCTGCGCCCATATGATACAGTATGCTTTATGTAGGAACATTTCCGAATTGTACATGTTAATTAAAGCATCACAAAACGTCACCTACCCTAAATCTAATCACTCTACGGAATCCATTCATTGATTCATTGTTATCGTAATAAAATTCCTTTTCCGAAAAATGATAAATCAATGCTATACAATTCTATAAGTCCGGGTAACGTATCGACCCCGCTCCACATTCATCACTCGACCTCTAACGACGCTCTGAGCGCAGCATGTGGTCGAGAAGTGGACACAAATAAATTTATAACCAACGGTCAGATGCAGAATTTTAGAATGGATTGTATTGTAAATGAATGATAAAAGTGCCGCGTTGCCGTCGATAATTGGTTGCAGTAAGAGAAATAATCGAAAGAGTAATATCAGGAAAGTAACTGTTCGAACATTCTTAAAGGAAAAATATTATTCCCTCACAGGTAGAGTTGCTAAACGCCGGAATGTAACTCGAACAAATTTTTAAGAATACATTATTTTATGATGGATGATGACATATCTAATGTCTATCCTCCCACAATTTCTGTCTTCAGAATCAAAATTAAAACTGAGTTAATAAAATTGAACTTTTAGTGTAAATTTTGAGAGATGGAAGGTTGGTTAACAATTTATAAAAAGTGTCCTAAAATTAAGGCAAGATTTTAATTAAATAAAAAACAGTTTTTCTCTTTAAATTTTTTTATTGAATTGTAAAGTACACAGTATAAAGTTAAGTATGGAACAACACATAAGGCATATGTCCTCCACGGCTTTACTGGCATCTATGCGCTTTTGCAAAATTATCACTGACCATTTTGTATAAACGTGCTCTCACGTGCTACTTCGACACTGACGTTTGAACGGCCTGTTCTTGGATGACCAGTGTATTATTGAGCATCCCCAACTGATCCAGCCTTGTTGCATTTTTCAATTACTCATTATTAGTTCATTCTCATCTCTGACGAAGATAAATCATTGTTCCAACCATATTTTGTATGGAATTTCGAACTGTGGTCGCCAGAATTTTTATTGTTCGACAATGAAAATACATTGTTCTATAGTGTAACACTCCATTTTTACTAACCCTAAACTATCAGCTGTCAAATGGTTGTTTTTTAATAGGGTTGCCAACACTTTACTGAATAAGAGGTAGCAAATTCAGGCTTTGTGTTAATTTTGTAATTAGATTGCCGTAATTTCGGTTAGATAAGGCTTGGCTTGATTTTTAACGTCTGCAGCTTATCTGAATGAAGTTTGTTTTTCCTTTTTGTACTCTCAAATATTAAAAAAAAATGTTTGTCACGTAACTTTATTAAATGATTTATTCTGATTTTTTTCGTATAGTGTCATACAGTATCAATCCTATGTACCGTGGCGTATAGTATCAGCGAGTGATGTTTCTATGTAAATGCACAGGAGTTGATTTACTCGAAGATGGTTGATAGGTGTAGTGCGTTATGGTTTACAATTTTGCTACACTGAGACTGTTGATACAGACTTATTCGATGATGCTAGGAGTCTGAGATCGCTGCATTTTTTAGGAAAAAAAGAGTCGAATCGGTAACTAAGTCTACAAAAATACAATGTTGGAAATTGCGGGTTTATTGCCTAAAATTAGCCATGTTCATTAATGGTGACTGGAGTACATAAAATGTTCTTGGTTGCAATGACCTCCAAGTTCTGAAATGATATTTTGGCCAAGCCTATATGCTTTCCTGCTTCTACATTTTACTTCTAAATTCTACTAGGATCTATTTCAGTTAAGAAATTCTTTCACCGTAGCGAATTTTGAAACGATACTCATTAGCAGACAATGGGTTTTGTTGCTTTAATTCTACTTCTAAATTCTACGAATCTACTTGAGCTAAAAATTCTTTCATTTCAACAAACGAAAAATCAATTAAATGTGGCCTCTTTCTATCTTGCTCGTTCCAGTGGCCGTGGCAACAACAACAACAGTGTTGACTAGAAATTTATAAGGCACAAGAAGTTCGAATAATAATTAGTTTGGTCTTTATCGCAACAAATTTTGCAACAAATAATGATAATTTTTTCTTAAAGTCATAGTGTGTATAAAAATTTCTACCTGATATTATAGTAATAGAAATATCAACTGTCAGAAAAGCACAATGAGGTGTTGCCTTTTGTTACTCGAGTTTGTTTGTTTCAATCCTGATACGGGTGTAAATGGGCTTTAAGTAACAAAGTCCATCCTAATCAATTCCCACAAATGATTTTTAAAAATTAAGCCCATCACTCTCAGCCATAATTAAGTAATACTGTGTATTGGTGAAACATGTCTTTTCATATTATTTTCAAACTTCTCCGTTTATTGCTTTATAATTTATAAAGAGAAACAGCTGCATAAAAAAAATTAAATTCGTATTAATATAAACCGTTTGAGGTTCCATTAATTAGCTCATTTTAGAACATTCATCATCTCTTAATTATTTTCTAAAACTCAGCACTCATTTAAAAATTCATTACTTCGTTGATATCTTTAGAGTTACTGTTAAGAGATTTAAATTAAGGATGAAAAAAAATCTAACTATAATTAGCGTAAGGAATATAGTAAAGTCAACGAGAAGTGTTTTTTAATTTGAATAATAAACTAAAGTAGTTTCTATATTTTAATTTAAATAAAATATAATAATGAATTTTTTTCAAAAGTAATTAGTAAGATCTACTTTTAGAGGCCTTAAATATAAAATTCTACTTTAGCTGATAATTTAAGAATTTCATGACATAATTTCTAGACGAATGAAGGTATTCTAGTGGAATGTTTGAGATCATCTACTTCATTTTAGAATAAAGATAGAATAAAAACAATAATGTGATACTAAATACATATATTAAATTTTGTATTTCAAGTGACATAAAAGTATCGTCTCAATATTTTAAAATTGATACTATAGGTCATTTAGGTACACAGTTATAAAGATTTATTCAACTTAACTTTTGCAAACTAGATATGGTGAGATAAAGGTGATCATCAAGTAATATAAAAAGAAAAAATTGTTATTTAATCATAGAATTACATGAAACATGTTTAACGGAAAACTTTGAAAAATGAGAATAAATTTTGAAATGTCTATTCTGCTATTTTCAAAGTCACTCATACGAAAGACTTTGCAGTAATTATTAATGGAAAAAATAGCCGTTTTTACAATTGTAAAGAATTAAATGCCATACCTTTTTTAGTGCCTACTGTACCAAAAATCTGCAAAAATAACTTTTTGGAAAAGAAAATGCAATTGAATAAATACATTTTTTAAACTTATATTTCATATTTATATCTAAATTGATGATATAAATCAGACCTAGCTTACCCAAAAGAATTTGCAGGCCGTATTGAAAATTGATTTTATTCAATATGAAGTATGATATACATAAGACGGAATTAAAAAGGAAAACAGTTTCTTTAAATTACAGTTTTAATTGATTTCATTTTAAATTAACTATAGTAATATTAAATATAAATAAGTTCACATATTTTCACCAATAATAATCAATCAATAAATAAAATTATATTTCCTATTTATTAGTATGGTTTTCGTTACATGTAGAAGTTCCGGAAATTCCACCGCACATCGCGGAGTATAATTCCAATACGAAGTATTACAATGTGTTTTACTTTGAGTAAAAAAAATACTATTGCTTCACATTGCGTTAAACTGAAAAGTTCTTATTCCATCAAATGTTTATAAACTATAATTTTGAAATCATCTCAACTCATCTCATATTTTGATTTCAATTTCAATACAAAGTTTTTAATCATTTTAAAATGTGTTTATTATTGTCTGTGTTATAAATGCTGTTGAATTAAAATACATAAATTTAAATTTTGTATTCTTATAAATCATATTTTTAAAATCCCCATAGTTCCTTCTATATTTTGATTTTAATTTCAACACAAAATATTTAATTATTTAAAACGTTTTTTCTGGTTTCAAAATGTTATTGCTTTATGTTGCATAAAGTAAAATTTCGTAATCTGTCAAATTTTTATAAATTACATTTTTAAAATCACCTTTATTCCTTTCATATTTTGATTTTTGTTTCAATACAAAGTATTTAATTATTTTAAAATGTGTTTCTTTGTCTGTGTCCAAAATGCTATTGCATTACATTACATAAATTTAAATTTCGTATTCTGTCAAATCTTTATAAATTATATTTTTTAAATCATAGTCCTTTTCATATTTTGATTTTAGTTTCAATAAAAATTATTTGATTGTTTAAAAATGTGTTTTTTTGTCTGTGTCCTAAATGCTATTGCATTATATTACATAAATTTTAATTTCGTAGTCTGTCAAATTTTTATAAATTAAATTTTTTAAATTACCTTAATTCCTTTCATATTTTTATTTTATTTTCAATACAGAGTATTTAATTATTTTAAAATGTGTTTATTCATAAAATATTTTATATAATAAAATATTTCATAAAATAAAATTTCTTATTCTGTCATTTTTTATAAATTCTATTTTTAAAACCACCTTAATTCCTTTCATATTTTGATTTTAATTTCAATACAAAGAATTTTATAATTTAAAAATGTGTTCATTTTGTCCTAAATGCTATTGCATTATGGTGCATAAATTTAAATTTCATATTCTGTCAAATTTTTATAAATTAAGTTTTAAAAAACTCCTTAAATCCTTTCATATTTTAATTTTAATTTCAATACAAATTATTTAATTATTTAATTTTTTTTCTGTTTTCCAAATACTATTGCATTACGTTGCATAAAGTAAAATTTCATATTTTGTTAAAGTTTTATAAATTATATTTTTAAAATCACCTTAATTCCTTTCATATTTTGATTTTAATTTCAATGCAAAGTATTTAATTATTTTAAAATGTATTTCTTTGTCTGTGTCCAAAATGCTATTGCCCTATATTATATAAATTTAAATTTCGTAGTCTGTCAATTTTTTATAAATTATATTTTTAAAATCATTTTAATTTCTTTCATATTTTGATTTTAATTTCAATACAAATTGTTTAACTATTTATAAATGTGTTCATTTTTGTCTGTGTCCTAAATGCTATTGCATTATATTATATAAATTTAAATTTCGTATACTGTCAAATTTTTATAAATTATATTTTTTAAATCACCTTAATTAGTTTCATATCCTGATTGTAATTTCAATACAAATTATTTAATTTTTCAAATTTTTTCTGTTTTCCAAATAATATTGCATTAGGTTTCATAAAGTAAAATATCCTGTTTTGTTAAATCTTTATAAATTATAAGTTTAAAACCATTTTATCCTTTTCATATTTTGATTTTAATTTTAATACAAATAATTTAATGATTTAAAAATCTGTTTCTTAATATTTGTACTAAATTGTATTGCATTATATTACATAAATTGAAATTTCGTATTCTTTCAAATCTTTATATTTTTAAAATCACCTTAATCCTTTTCATATTTTGATTTTTATTTCAATACAAATTATTTAATTAATTTTTTTTCTGTTTTCAAAATGCTATTGCATTATATTACATAAATTGAAATTTCTTACTCTGTCAAATTTTTATAAATTATATTTTTAAAATCACCTTAATTCCTTTCATATTTTGATTTTAGTTTCAATACAAAGTATTTAATTATTTTAAAATGTGCTTCTTTGTCTGTGTCCTAAATGCTATTGCATTATATTACATAAATTAAAATTTCTTATTCTGTCAAATTTTTATAAATTATATTTTTTAAATCACCTTAATTCCTTTCATATCCCGATTATAATTTCAATACAAAGTATTTAATTATTCATTTTTTTCTCTTTTCAAAATACAATTGCATTGAATTGCATAAAGTAAAATTTCATGTTTTGTTAAATTTTTATAAATTATTTGTTTAAAATCACCTTAATTCCTTTCATATTTTGATTTAAATTTCAATACAAAGTATTTAATTATTTTAAAATGTGTTTCTTTGTCTGTGTCCTAAATGCTATTGCATTATATTGTATAAATTAAAATTTTGTATTATGTCAAATTTTTATAAATTACATTTTTTAAATCCCCATAGTTCCTTTAATATTTCGATTTTTATTTCAATACAAATTATTTAATTATTTAAAAATCTGTTTCTTATTCTTTGTACTAAATGCTATTGCATTATACTACATAAACTTAAATTTCGTATTCTGTCAAGTTTTTATAAATTATATTTTTTAAATCCCCATAATTCCTTTTATATTTCGATTTTAATTTCAATACAAAATATTTAATTATTTAAAATGCTTTTTACGTTTTCAAAATGCTATTGCATTATACTGCATAAACTTAAATTTCGTATTCTGTCAAGTTTTTATAAATTATATTTTTTAAATCCCCATAATTCCTTTTATATTTCGATTTTAATTTCAATACAAACTATTTAATTACTTTTTTTCTGTTTTCAAAATACTATTGCATTATGTTGCATAAATTGAAATTTCTGACAAATTTTATTGAAATTTTCTGTCAAATTTTTATAAATTATATTTTTAAAATCCCCTTAATTCCTGTCATATTCTGATTTTAATTTTACTACAAAGTATTTAATTATTCAAATTGCTTTGTGTTTTTGAAATACTATTGCATCAGGTTGCATAAAATAAAATTTTATGTTTTGTTAAATTTCTATGAATTGTATTTTTAAAATCACCTTAATTCCTTTTATGTTTTGATTTTAATTTCAATACAAATTATTTAATTATTTAAAAATGTGTTTTTCCTTTTGTCTGTGTGCTAAATGCTATTGCATAATTAAATTTTGTAATTCCGCCAAGTTTCTGTAAATTTTATATTAAAATCAAGATGTAAGAATAACGAGAGAAATGGCCGTGGAAATATTATTCCATATATTTTCCATAACTATTCCTGTTGGCGACAGAATCTTTAAATCGTTGAACTTCGGCGCTTCTGTGAAGGAGGGGTGGCACGGTGAGTTTTCCCCCTCCCACTTAAATAAATGCACATCCATCGTGAATAAATATTTATTTAAACAGAATTGGTCCCGGAACGGAAATTTTCATCCCAGCCCATTCTGGCCGTGACATTGGTCATTACCAAGCAATTTCATCTCGCAAAATAATGAGAGCAAATAGAAATTCTCTTGACTCATTGACCTCCTGAGGTATTTATAACAGTCTGCCCTAATGATGTGCCCGGGCATTCTTCTGACGTTCGGTAACGTCCACACAAATGAATGGCTGACCAGCGGTCAGCCACTGAAATCGAGATCAATTGTGCTAAACATGTATAGCCTGCCTTCCTACTCGATTCGTTTCGACTCTATCAAGGAGAAAGTATTGAACGAGGGCATGCGATTAATATGAGGGATACGTGTTTATTTCCGAGGCCTTAATCTAAGTCGAAGCTAAATAATTTGACTCAGGTTTGTTTAAGGGAATACATCACTTTTAAACAACTTTAAATGAATGATTTTTTCTTATTTTTCGCGTTATTATATCCTTTTAAACTATCATAAACACATGGGATATTCACCACTTGATCTCTATTTTTATTTAATAAGGATTGCTGAATTTATATGGTAGTAATTCAAATTTTATATTATAAAATTTATTATATGTACACCTTCAGTTAATTAGTGATTAGACTGATTCTTCATATTTCATCGAATCCTAAGGGGGAGTATCACCTTTAAGCAACTTTAAATGGAAGAATTTTTCTCATTTTTCGCATTATTATATCCTTTTAATTATATTAAATGTATGGAAATATTCACCATTTACTCTGTATTTTTATTTAATAAGTGTTGCTGCTGAATGTATATGGTAGTAATTCAAATTTTATATTATAAAATTAATTATATGTACACCTTCACTTAATTAGTAGTTAGATTGATTCTTCATATTTCATCGAATCCTAAAGGATTGGGGGGGGGGAATATCACCTTTAAGCAACTTTAAATAGAAGAGTTTTTACTAATTTTTCACCTTATTATATCCTTTTAATTACGATAAATGTATGAGATTTTTAGCTTTTGTTCAATATTTTTATTTAATAAGTGTTGCTGAATTAATTTGGTTGTAATTCAAATTTCATATTCTAAAATTATGTATATATATATATATATATATATATATATATATATATATATATATATATATGTATATATATATGTATATATATATGTATATATGTATATATATGTATATATATGTATATGTATATATGTATATATATGTATATGTATACATATGTATATATGTATATGTATATATATGTATATGTGTACATATGTATATATATATGTGTGTGTGTGAGTTATATGTATCTATGTGTGTATATATATATATATATATATATATATATATATATATATATATATATATATATATATATATATATATATATATATTTATATAAATGGCCAGTTACATTTGATCATTGGCCCTATTACTTTTATTTGCACTGGCTACTGGGTAAGGAGAGCGCTCTGCAGCTACACAATGAATAATGTTGCAGTCGGGCCACATTGAAGACAGGCACAATTTTGAGAACAACTTAAATCTTTTGTGAGGAGCTGCTGAAAAGACATCTTTCTCAGTTAACTGTAGACAAGAGAATGATAAAAAAAACCAGTTTGCTAGAACAGAGGTATACCCAAGAGCGAGCGAGATAAAATTTTTCCAAGAGACAAAAATCTTAGTCATCGAATTTAACTGCTAGTTGAGGGGAAAACTGAGCCATCTTCCTGCGACAGCTGGAAAATGTGAGATATTAAAGTGAAATAATTTTAATACATTACATATATATCATCACTTAAATAGTAATTCACTTGATTCTTCATATTTTGACGAATCTTAAGGGACCAATCCACCTTTAAGTAACTTTAAATGGAAAATTTTTTTTTATTTTTCACCTCATCATATCCTTTTTAATTTTGTAAATACACAGCAATTTTAGCATTTGTTCTCCAGTTTTATTTAATAAGTATTGTTGATTTACTTAGCTGTATTTCTAACTTTACATTCTAATATTAAATATTAATTCTTCACTTCATTAGTAATTAAGTTTTCATATTTCGACGGATCTTAGGGGACCACATCACCCTTAAGCAACTTTAAGTGGAAGATTTTTTTTTATTTTTCACCTTATTACAACCTCTTTATTATCGTAAATGTATGAGATTTCAGTATTTGATCTAAATCTTTATTTAGTAATTGTTGCTGAATTAGTTAGGTTGTAATACATATTCTAAGATTAAATATATTTTTCTTCCCTTCATTAGTAATTAACTTGACTTTTCCTATTTTTACGAATATTAAGAATACTCTTCAACTTTAAGCAACATTAAATGGAAGATTTTTTCTTATTTATCACATTATTAAATCTTTTTTAAATATGGTAAATATACGTGATTTCTAGCATTTGTTCTCAATTTTTATTTAATAAAATTTGCTGAATTAACTTAGTTGCAATTATAATTTGATACGCATATATTTTTAATATACGTATTTCAAAAGCTATAGTTGTAGTTAAATGAATTTAATTTTTTTTTCAATTTTTGAACACTTTTCTAAAAATGTATAACATTTGGAGTACAAAACTAAATAATCTTAAAGTCTAAGCGTTATTAAAAAACGTTATTAAAAAGAGTTATAAAATATTTGTTCTGAAAGAAGACGAGGTTTTTATTTTATGATGAATAGTAGGAAAAGCTGTCTTATGGTAAAATCACTCTCTCTGTCTCTCTCTCTATGTCTCTGTTTCTATCTCTCATTCTCTGTCTCCCTGTCTATCACTCTAACTCTCTCTATCGCTCTATCTCTCTATCTCTTTCTCTATATATATCTCCCTATATCTCTGTATATATATATATATATATATATATATATATATATATATATATACATATATATATATATACATATATATATATATATATATATATATATATATATATATATATATATATATATATATATATATATATATATACATATATATACATATATATATATATATATATATATATATATATATATATATATACATATATATATATATATATATATATATATATATATATATATATATACATATATATATATATATATATATATATATATATATATATATATATATATATACATATATATATATATATATATATATATACATATATATATATATATATATATATATATATATATACATATATATATATATATATATATATATATATATATATATATATATATATATATATATACATATATATATATACATATATATATACATATATACATATATATACATATATATACATATATATATATATACATATATATATATACATATATATACATATATATATATACATATATATATACATATATATATATATACATATATATACATATATATACATATATATACATATACATATATATATACATATATATATATACATATATATACATATATACATATATATATATATATATATATATATATACATATATATACATATATATATATATATATATATATATATATATACATATATATATATATATATATATATATATATATATATATATATATATATATATATATATATATATATATATATATATATATATATATATATATATATATATATATATATATATATATATATATATATATATATACATTGAAAGAGCTTTTGCGATGACAAGGCCTCCTTTATTACTAAAGATAAATCCATGAAAATATAAAAAGTGTATAAACTATTTTTCAGCTTCCCTCAAAAAACAGTAAGTAATAATGTGTCAGTAATAGCTTGGTATATCAATTAGAATAAATAATTAACTAGAGGTATAAATCTATTATATACTACTCTTTATTTTACCAACAGTACTATTACTTGTTGTTCTGAGAGAACAATAAATAAACGAACGTTAGAGCATCTCTTTTCAATGCTTTATAAATGGTAAAAAATGTCTTTACATTACTAATGCATATCTCATTTAAGTATAGATATATTTTTCTACTTTAATAGTAATACAAGCCGTTTAGGGAACGCCTCACCTTAAAACCTTCAAAAATTCGATTTTTAGAATATTATATTTTTAAAATTTTTGGTCATTTAAAATGAAAATCCATTAAAATATTTGAATTAGAAACCGTGAATAGAAACTTTGCATTTAAAAACACAATATTTAAGGGAACTATAAAAATTTAAATGCGTTTTCAACTTGTGCACAATGTAAATAAAAAACTATTGCACATATTGATTTCGAATTTTCACAGTCAATACACAATAGACCTATGATGAAACTCTGCCTTCCTTTTCCATTGTTGTTTATTTCATTTAGAATTTATAATATTTGAAATGGAATTTTTTGAGCTTTTTTGAAAATTCTATCCCCTGGTGGAATATTTCTGAAATTTTTTTTTCCACAATTTATAAACAGGTGGGGAATTTATCCGTAGTAATTTTTAATTTCCAAAAATTGCAAAAATATTTAATGGAAATCACTTGCTTGTGTTATAAGTCTGTGCCCAGTGTGTCAGAAAAATATTAAAATTTCGATCAAGCTTTCACTTTATAGAAAAATTTTATTATTTTAAAAACAGAGTAAATTAAGGAAAATTAATTAAACTTAAATAGATAGCAAATGTTGAAAATCCCATGTATTTACGACAATAATTAAAAAAAGATAGAGCAAAAAATAAGATATAAAATCTTATATTTAAAGTTGCTTAAAGTTGATGTATCCTTTTAAGGTTTAACAAAATATGAAGAATGAAGTTAATAACTAATTAAGTGAAGATATTTCTGTGTAATTTTAGAATATAAAATTAGAATTACAACCAATTTCCAATCTACTTAACCTGGTGGTCTCAGCTTCCAATGCAAACATTCAAATCTGTTGGTATTCCAAGGCAGATATAAGTAAAATTAAATAAAGTGTATTTTTTTAAATAATGAATCACGGAATAGAAGCAGCTGCACTTTCAGTTAATCCAAGTGATATATTTAATGCAAGTGTTGATTTTATGGTCTGTAGTGATATTTAATTATATGTGAAAAATGGAAATACTAGGTTACTTAATTAGTGTACACATCACTAATTATATTTTGCAATTGACATGGGAATGATGTTTGATTCATGAAAACAGAATTTGTGGAAACATTAATAGAGATCAGTCGCCATGCACGAAAAAAAAAAAAGAAATAAACTATTGTTATTGGTACCAGATTAATTTTCACGTTTAGTAGAATATTATGTTCATGTAAGAACTAAGGCTTTAGAAATGAATATTTATTCAGAACTGATTGGTTTTATTAATGCAAGGACAGCATAATTGCAGTTAGTGAGGGTAATAATGAAATATATTGTGCTTAATAAAATAGGTATAAACGATATAATTTATATACATATTTTATCTCCAATTAACCCAGCCTTTGGTCAGGGTCTTTAGGGTTCCAAAATAATACGTTATATTTAAATCAAAATTTGATTTCATTTTCAGGATATATTGTTTCAGTATCATTAAGAATTCAGAGAATAAAATAAATTACTTTCTTAATGATTAGTAACACATTTTATTTTAATTTTCTTCGTAAAGTTTAAAATCGCTATTTGTTGGTAATCCTATCACATGGCTAAAGAAAATATGACAACGTATTTTGAAGATTATTTAAAGAGAATTGGGGTTTCTGTAAAAATAAAATTAATGTCAAAAACCGATTTTATTGAATTCGATTAGAGGTATTTAGATATCTGCTGCTGTATATTAGAATTAGAAGTAACTAATTTTATCTAATCGGGCCTGATAAGAAATGTCTTAAGAAAATGATATAAATGAAATGTAAAATATTTTTTTAATTTTCAATAGATCTCTCTGTTAAAGGTAGGAAGAAAATGTATTTGTCATTTGATAGCTGTTTGAAATGAAATTAAAATGAAAGTAATATAAAAATAAATACAGTTAATATCTAAATAATAAATTAAACTTAGTAGAATAGCATCAAAACCTATCTTATAGTATAATTTAAACATTCTCACAGGAATTAAGTTACTTAAAAATTCTCCATAATGAAGTTGACCTAAATCAATGAGCTCTGCCTAAAACCTTTCCAGGATTTACTTTAATCACTGTACACATTTTGTGAAGATTGATCCAGGAGTTTAGGAATGCATAGCGAATAGTAGATCGTAGCTCTGCAAATCAAACAAAATTTTTGTTTGAATGGTTATGTTGGTATAACATAGTTTTTTGTTACAGAATTTTATGATAAGAATTTTATAGAGGACAGTTGTAACAGCAGATGTGCACCTCCCTTATTGATTGCAAGATACACTTTATACGAGGGTTGGAACTTTAATAATGGCAATACTGCTGTAAAAAAGCGACGGAACAAAACCAAAGAATGCCACATAACCACACGTAAGCTACATACCTACCTTATCTTTCAGCAAAAAGACTCGTCCTTCCTATGTCATATAAATGCGGAAAGACGTGAAGAACTAATCCTTGTATTAGCTTGCGGTCTAAAGTAAGTGTTGTTGAGATGTTTTCAAAACAAGACAAACGAAAATGGGCAAAACTTCAATGTGCCTGAGGTCACACATTACGACAATGTCATCTGCGGCTTCAATAGGCTTGCGGAGAATCTGCATTGCTTACAGAACTGTAGCAAGATGTGTAAAAGTCTCCAATGAAGGACGTCAAAACGTGGCAGACATGCATACGCCAGGTCGTCCTAGTGTCAGAGATGCAGAAGTGCATGCTTTTACCGCACTAATGGACAGTAATCGATGCCAAACTGAGCTGGTCCTAAAGACAGAATTTAGGCATACTACTGTGCAGCACATTCTGAAGGGACTCCTGAGCATGAAAAAAATAAATTCTGCACTTTCATAAATTCTGCACAGAACGTCCCTATCATTCTGCATGACAATGCTTGGCCACGTACAGCACAAGCTGTGACTGATTTGTTCGATCGATGGGGCTGGGAAGTTCTTTACCATCCAACATACTCTCCAAATGTAAGACCCTGTGACTTAATTCGTATGATGAAGAAACCACTTCGTGGTATTCTCTTCAGAACTGTTCCAGAGATTCTTGCGGCAATAGACCGGTCCATTCGAACTATCAACAGAACAGGTGCTGCTATAGGTGTTCTGGGACTTCCACATCGTTAGAAACGGGGTATACACGATGCTGACGACTATGTAGTAGGACTGTAAAACATGGTGACATGAATCACTTTTGTATTCCATGTAAATATGTAGTTGCCACTATTAAAGTTCCAACCCTTGTATGATGAAAATATTTCATATAACTTAATAATATAACAGATATTTCAATATAATTCAATATAACGAATATAACTGATTTTCATTATAATATAGTCGCTGACTACAATCGTACAACAATAACTTGCAGCATAATTATTATTATTATACATCGATGTACTCATTCATATGTAGCTATAACAACACTTTTTAAGTAGTCAAAACAATGCTCTGAAAGCCCATTTCTAGTACGGAGTAGTAATGTAATTGCAAAAATATTCAACCCATCTTGAAATATCTATATAACGAAGAATTACATTATAACGGATTTTAACGCTGGAAACGGCCATCAGATGACAGTACTGGTGCTCTTCTCAGGCAACACCGTAACATAAATTTCATTGGCCCTCATCAGCAAATCACTTTTTTTCCTCTTTTTCTCTGGATCGCTCATTCCCTAAAAAGTTCTAACTTAACTTTCCGATCGAACTCCATCTCTCTCTGGTGATCATCGGTTTTAATAGCTTAAATTATATCGGTCCACAGGATCCAATCAAATTTCTCCCAGCTTTCAGCTGGACCCGTTTCTCCGGTTCTGCAGTCGTGCTAGCTCGTACATCTCCTATACTCTGCTACTGTACATATCTTTACTCATAATAATAATAATAATAATAATAGTAATAATAATAAAATAAATCTTTTTAGTACCTCTGGTTTATTTATAATTGTTTCATTAACTTAATGTTTACTTTCTTATTTTTTATTGTATTTGTGTACCTCATTCACCGCACTCATGGATCTTTTTTAATTATCTCTTAATTTAATTTAATCCTCATTACCCATGCTTCTTCAGTAATTTTGACCGAGCGGATCAGGCTCAGGAAGGTCAGAATAAAGTGCTCCTGTGTGATCGCCTGTGTGATGGTCAGTACTTGATAGACAAACTCAACTTTTAAACCTTTGAAGAAATAGCAAGTAATAATTCTGATGACGCATCGTAAAAACAAATAAAAGTTAAGTATAATTTAAGTCATACGCACAAAAAAGACCTGTTGAGTTTATAGGAAATTTTTTACTCTATCACCTAATATATTTATTCCCAAGAATGTATTAGGATGTACTGAAAAGCTGAAAAAGCGCTAGTATATTTCTATAGTATTATGCTAAATGTAGACATGCCAACCACTCCGGTTTCTCCGGAGTTGCTCCGGAGAAATGAGGAAATCTGATAACTTCGGACACTCCTTAGATTGTTCCGGAAAATAACAAAACTTTTAAACAGCTAAAAGATTACAATTCAGCAATTAAATACAAAATTTTGTAAATATATGCAGTATTACTCTGTGAAAAGAATAATATGTAATAAAAAATATATTATTCTTTTCACAGTAATGCTGCAAGTTTTCAATACTGCGTGGAAAAAACCAAACTGGATTTAGGTCAAATTTGAGTAGACAAACTCTAAAATCTCTGGTGAAATGGAAAATGACCATTACCTAGGAAAATGGAAATATTTGAATCAGGGTCAATGTCGCTAAAAGAAAGTTTTGTTCTGAAAAATAAGTTGTTGAAGCTGAAAAAGCTACTCATAAATTTTTAAATGCATAAATTTTAATTTACCTTTTACAATTTACTACTATGTAATTTACATTTAATTTAGAAACCAATAAGATATGTACTTATACATAATCTGTAATTAGCATGTTAAAATTTCAAACTACGCTATTGCTCTAGACACATGTGCTTGTATGTTGGCATGTCTATAAATGACAACCATTTGAAATCAGAATTTATTTATACTCTAATATATCAGTTTAATATCTCCGGTGGCTCCTGAAACCTATCTAAATTTAAACTATGCAATCATTTTCATAAAAATGTGCATTAAATATTTTGGATTCTGGAATTCTGAATAAAAGAATTCTGTCTTTTTATTAATACTAGATTGCCCAAGGCAGTCATTTTGACTGTTTTTTAATTTCAATTAGAAAAACAATTATGAAATATAATGACACAATTTCTTAGAATTTGGTGACTTTTTCTATAACATATAAATGGGTTTATGAATAATTGTAGTTACTTCCGCCCTCCTTTATTTCCGTATATATATATGTGTGTTATACCTATATTGCTCAGAAGCAGTCATTTTGACTGCTTGGGTTGGTTGGTTGGTTGGGAGCACAACGGTCTACTTTTTTGCAACACGAGGGTTAATGAGACCAGGACCTATTGCTTATAGCCGATTCCGAACGGTTACGAACACCCATGCCACAGTGGGACTCGAACCAACGAACTCCGGATCCAAAGGTCAGTGCCCTAACCATTCGGCCATCGTTCGGCTTGACTGCTTGGGAAATTTTAAATAATCAAAAGATATTTTATTTATTGAATTGAGTAAATTTCTTATATGACCTGTCGGGCTTTGTATTGAAATAACATTTTTTTCCGATTACGGTAACATACCGATGCATGATAAATTGTCGATTTGGGCGTATACTTGATAAGTGTTAGTTGCTCAATAAGCTAAAGTAGTACTAGTTATTCGAATCTTTATAAAGTGTTGTTTTAACAAGCTGTTTATTTTATTTCTTTTGCTAAATTTATTAAAATTGATAAAAGTAATAAAAACATGTTACCAGAATCAATTCAATTTTATAACAGTACAAAATTTGGAGTTGATATGGCGGATCAAATGGCCAGAAAATATATAGTAAAAGCTAGTTCTCGTAGATGGCCCCTCCAAATATTTTTCAATATTTTAGATTTGGCTGCCATAAATGCTTGGATCATTTACAATGAAACGACAGGAATACAAATAGAACGAAAAGAGTTCTTATTTCAATTAGCAGAACATCTTTCCAACGAATATAGAGTTGCAAGACAGAAAAATTTATCAGAACATGAAGACGCACAAAGTTCAACTGCAACATCATCAAATGCAACCCATTCTCACAAACGCCAATTTTGTCAAGTAAGACTTTGCCACAACAACAAAACAAATAATATATGTGGAAAATGTCAGAAGTATGTTTGCAGAAGATGTACACATAAAAAAATTTCCACTTTCATTTGCATAAAATGTATAAATAATAATGCAAAAATTATTTTTTTTTAAATTAAAGTAAATTTTTTTATTGTTAATATTTACTAATAACTTGTTTAATTGTAAATAATATAAGAAATATTAAAAATTAATTTTAAACAAATTTCTTTACATATTTGTTATTTTTTCACAGTGCAGTCATTTTGACTGTTTTTGGGCAATATAGGTATACAAGAAATCTCGGGCAATCTAGTGTTAAAGAATAATTCCCCTACTATGTTAAAATACGTCGGAATGACAAAGAGAAAAGTTAGACTGGTCAACAAAAAATTAAATAAAAAAAAATCAATTTCACTAAAGTAATTCACAATTTGAGATTTTTTCCTTCCTAACTTTTCCTCGAAAAGTTCGAAATCCATAAACAATATATAACTTACTTTCTCGCGGTATTTTTGCTCATGTGTAAGATGTATGGCAAGGACGAGTTTTTAAACATTTTCGTGTGTTGACAGAGCTGTTGAGTATGCCATAACACCAGCTGCGAACGGGTCTTGGATATCTGACCAATATCGACCAATATTCATTTGATGTCGACTTTTCACATTGTTATGATTATAGGTAGTGAAGGAAAACGCTAGAAAAGGTTTGGGAAAGAACGTTCTCAAGTAGAATCAGAATATATGGATGATTTTTAAATGATGAAAGCTTTCTCGTAATAGTTTAGTCTGGTTAAAGTGATCATTAGTTTAAGAAATAATTGTAAAATCCAAGGAACAGGTGACAACAAATAATAAAAAAGGCAGATTGTATTATTCAATATTAAAATTTCATTAGAAATTTCGAATTTTCGAATTTTTAAAAAGCAAACTTACTCTTTTTACATTGCAAAGTAAATTAACAGGCAGTATATAAAAATCTATGTTCAAATTGTTTAGATATATGTTTTTACTAGCACTAAACACCTTTTAAATTAAAAAATTAGAAATTGAAATTTTAAGTTATTTTGTCACATAGGAAACATTGAAAATGTTACTTAACACACACAGACATGCATACACATAACGAATAACGTGCATTTACTCATACGCATACATTTATTAATTTAATTATATAAATCTAAATGTTTTCATTTAGTTTTATGTGAGAAATTGTACTTATTTGGACAATAATAATTTAATAAGTTTTAGTTTTAAAGTAATTTGTTTTCACAAAGAATACATTATTTAAAATTACCTAATACATTCACATGACTAATAATATATACTATCATACGCATACAATTGTTTTGTTTAACTGTATGAAAATTAATGTCTTTATTTAGATTTTTATATGAAACTGTACTTATTTCAATAAAAATAATTTTAAAAATTTTTAATTGAAAAACCCAAAATGCTACAAAAACCAAACATTGGTCTTAGTAACCCAACTTATTATAAATCTCGTATCATATTGCGTAAGATTTATACATTGTATAATTATTCGTCACGTTTACACATTTGTATACTTTCTAATCAACCAGGCACCAATATTATGATGTTTGAATCTAAATACGTTTTTCTTATAAATCAATTACTTTTTAAATAATTTAATATATTGTTGATTGGATAGTCCTTACAAAACTTAAAGCTTTACAAAAACCAAGCATTTGTAAAAGTAACCGAACTTATTATGCAATCTCGGTATCACATTGCATAAAATATACACCTTGTATAATCATTCATTTAGTATACACATTTGAATACTTTCTAATCAATCGAGCACCAATATTATGATTATATAAACCTAAATTTTATTGCTCATAAATAAATTAATTTTTATATAATTTAATATATTATGGTTTGGATAGTCTTTATAAAACCCAAAACTTTAAAAAACCAAGAATTGGTAACTCAACTTATTATAAATTCCGTATCACATTGCATAAAATATGCACACTGTATAATCATTCTTCTCGTATACACATTTGTATACTTTCTAATCAATCGGGCACTAATATTTTGTTAACTCACAGCATGCACCCGCATACATTCCTGAATACCTAGAAACACTGAACTTAGATTGAAAAATAAACACATCTTTGAATCGTTAGTTGAATTATTCCGTATGTAAACATAATTGCTTATATAAATTAGCCAGAATTACCTTCCCTAAATAATTAATATTTTAAGAGCATTATTGATTATTCCAGAATTCAAGGAAGCTCAAAATTATGAAATATGTGTAAGCATTTCAAGAGCTGGAGTAATTAGTCTTATTTGGTTAATGTTTAATTGAATTTTAATTTGTTGTACGACGTATTATAATTTTAGCAAATGAGAATAAATACAATTTATGGAAGATATATTTTATAACTGATGTTTGTGTTGCTATTATTTTTGATAAATCGTGTATAAATGAACGCCATTAAAATTTGAAATTAATGAACTGTAAAGAGTAATTCCTTATTGTAATGAAGCATCAATCACTAAGACCTGGAAAACAAAGCATTTAAATGCTACATTATCTAATAGGATTGTCTTCACTTATAAACTGACTTATTTATTTGTTGAGAGTGAATAATGAATTGTACTTTATTTCAAAAATATATATATGTAAGCATATGTATATATTTCCAATGCAGACATCCATACAAATAGGTATCTTTACATTAAACACGGCTGCAAATATGTTACTAATTTATCCCAACCCGAAAATTGTGTATCTTAAGGAATGTTACGGACTTGATAATATTATCTCTGCTAGGTCCTCGCAATTTAGAAGCAGGAACGAAGCAGAAGATCCCCCCTCCACAGTTCTTGGATTACCCTTTCCATAGGCATCGTTTGAACGTAAAGGATATTGTGACCACGAACCTATTTTAATTGCCCAATCCACTATTAATGAACACGGCGAATCTTTGGCCTGTCCGATCTTCGAACTCATAACCCTCCCGTTACGAGATCAATGCTTTTGTCGATTGAGCTGCCATGAATAATTAAGATATATACATATATATATATATATATATATATATATATATATATATATATATATATATATATATATATATATTAGACCATAAAATAAATTGAAAGTAAATGTCAAAAAATTTAGAGGTTATGGAGAAAATCTGTATTTGACGCTCTCCTAAAGAAACTTTTACATTTGTATTTGTATATCCTATTTTTCAGTGATTGTATTTGTTTCCCAGGCGTGTTATAACAAACTGTTTTCCCCAATTGTATTAAGAATATTTCTTTGTTGTATTTTTCTTTCAACATTTGCCATTCATATTTCCTTCTGTTGAGTGATTCTCAAAGTCTTTGATGGCTGTTAAAACGATATATTTTTTCGAATTATATCAAGTATATTTCGGACACAATATTTTCCCAATTGTATCAAGAATATTTTTATACTATTTTTCTTTCAATATTTGACATTCAGATTTCCTCCTGTTTATTGATTCTGGAAGTCTTTGGCTGTTAAAATAATAAGTTTTGCGAATTATATCAAGGATATTTTGGAATAGAACTGTATGTGATATAACACAATATTTTCCCCAATTGTATAAAGAATATTTTTATACTATTTTTCTTTCAATATTTGACATTCAGATTTCCTCCTGTCGATTGATTCTGGAAGTCTTTGGCTGTTAAAACAATATATTTTTCCGAATTATATCAAGGATATTTCGGAATAGAACTGCATGTGATATAACAAAATATTGTCTCCAATAGTATCAAGAATATTTCTTTGTAGGATTTTTCTTTTGATAGTTGTATTTCAAATTTCCTCCTGGTGAGCGATTGTCTTAGTCTGTAATGCCTGTTATAACAAAATATATTTAATTCCTCAATCGTATCTAGACTATTTCGTCACAACACATCATTCAACAGTTGAAATTCAGATTTCACATTGTTGAATAATTTTTGCTAATGCGTGTTACAAAAAAATAAATTCACTAATTGTGTGAAAAATATTTCCTTGTAGTAATTTTCTTTCACTGGTTTCAATGCAGATATCCTCCTGTTGAATGATGTCGAAGTATCTAATGCTTGTTATAAAAAAATATTCCCCAATTGTATTACGAATATTTAATCATTGTACTCTTCTTTCAACTGTTGCAATTCAGATTATCATCTGTTAAATGATTCTCGAAGTCTGTGATGCACTGTTATAAAAAATATACACAATTACTTAAGATGAAAACATCTCTTTTTTTGGTCGGCAGTAGAAATTTTAAGATAAAATTTTATCATAAATTCACCGAAGTATTTATTTAAATTAAACTCTCTCAAAACACATCTACATCCTACGGAAGAATTCAGTTTTACCGGCAACATCAGGAATTAATTCATATATTGCCTGCGGTGCGAAACAGGCAACTCCCATCAAATCATAATGAATGGCAGAGAGTAAACAGAAATGCCCTTTAAATGAAGTGTAAAGAAAGCGGTGAACCCAACGGCTATGAAAATGAATTGTCCCCATTCATCTAACTGCAACCGTAATCACGTTATACCATGTATGTTCCATTTAAGCTCGCGACTTACTTTAAAAGATAAAATTTCCCACAAAATGATATAAAACTCTTGTGGTATCGACTGTAACTTTATTAAGGGATTTTAGTCAACTTTTCGTTCTCCAGAGGTGAAATACGTAAATTGGTGAGATTTTGTTAAGTTGTTGGATTGTTATTAAATTATACTATTTTTAATAATAAATTAAAATGCAGGGAATAAAATTGTGTATCAGTAAATACAACAATATAGGTGCTGAGAAATGAATTTAGAATGAAAGGTTTTCAACACATCAACATTTTAGCTGGTTTATAAGCTTTTTATTAGATATTTTGCATGCATATTTATATCACAAACTGATTCACGAAGTTTATAAATATTTTTTCAAAGAAAATTATTATCTGTTACACCTGTTATGTAAAAAAAGAAAGTTAATGTCTACTTTAATGCATGTCAAAATTTCACTCTTTATTTACTGCGGACGAATGAGAGTTACACTTTGGTGTCTGCTCACATGGATGTTCGTAGACTTCCTGAATCTGCTTTAAGTAATAAAATGCCAAATGTGGCCAGATATGACACTTTTATAAGTCATAATTTATCATTAGTTAAAATGGGATTTAAAAATGATTTTAAAGTTCGCGTGACACCCTGAATTACGTGTACCCAGACCAAAAGCTGGGTTTGGATTAGTTTAGTTTGG
This sequence comes from Pardosa pseudoannulata, assembly GCA_032207245.1. Classification (NCBI taxonomy): domain Eukaryota; kingdom Metazoa; phylum Arthropoda; class Arachnida; order Araneae; family Lycosidae; genus Pardosa; species Pardosa pseudoannulata. Next base: position 12,650,960 of record CM063498.1, read on the forward strand.
AGCAGAGATCTCCGGTCTGTTTTGCTCACGAGGCCTAATGAGACTAGAATTTACATCTTAAAGCCGATTCCAAACGGTTACGAAGAATCATGCCAGCAGCGTTATTCGAACCAGCGAACACTACCGAAGAACAGCACTCTTCCATTCAGCCATCGTTTGACACCGAAGCTAGGTGATAGGACGCTAGTCTAATATGAATATAAATCTTTGCCATCTAAATTCAATATCTATTTTTAAACATTTTTAAAATGTACATGAAATTTAAGTTCCCCTTTAACCATTCAATCCTCATACGACACTCCTTGAATATTTCGTAATAGCGTCATTTTGGACTATTTTTTCTACATATTTATGAATACAATTTTAATTATGCTTATTCACTAATAATGCTTTACTTTTATTTTCTAAGTTCTTACTTTTATAACTAAGTAAGCGAAAAGTTTAAAACTCTTCCCTGATTATCCCGAGTTATCTCGGGTTCGTATATATTACAGTTAATTATTATTCCGAGAAAACTCGAAGTGGAATTTGTCAGCAGGATTTGTTTTATAACGTATTTACTGGACCTGGAAGAAATGAAAGGAAATATTAAGCTCTGATTGGCAGTTAGTTGGTTTCTCAGTTCTTTTGGAGGGATTGGTAACGTGTTTTCCCTATTCTTTCCTTATTCTATAGTATACGCCGGCTTGTGAATTAGAAACTATAAAGAAAGATAGTTGTGAAAAATCACAGTGATGAGTTTTCTGGCACATCAGGGAGACCCAGCATTAGTCTTTTACCTCTCAGGTTAATTTTCCTGGTATTTCCCCGATGTTTTTCCTACTACTGCAAAAAAAATCAAATCCTACGAGACAGTGTACTCCATGCTCATTAAAAGAGATTCCAGAAGTAAGAAAAGAGACCAAGTACTAATATACAGAATGTCAGGTATAACTTTGGGTTTTCCCTCTTTTCAAAAACTCTCATACAAGGACTAATATTTAACTTTTTTCCATTTGACGAGATAACTCGGGATAGTATACTAATATTAAAACTAAATGTTTTTATCCCTGTAAAAAGTTAAAAATTCAACTTAAAATCTACACATTTTGTTTTGTTTGGTTACCTCGTATTTAATAATAAAATAAAAAAATGTGATGTTTTTTGCAATTTAAAAAAAGAAAAATTGTAAGGGAAGCGGTTAATAGTATGAATTTTACTTATATATATGATTGCTGAAAACCACAGTTAAGTAAATCACGCTTTCGATCTACCGCATCACTTTCGGGAAAGTTTCAAAATGAGACTGAAAAGCCATTTTCCCCGTTACAAATATAATCGTATCAATCTTGACTTATTGTAGATCATCGACAAAGGAAAGAGTGAAAGGTGCGTGTGTGTAAGTGGTAGATCCCCTCGCTCTGATGAAAGTATGATGAATTGGAGCTCTCAGACGAACTACTTGGCAAATACGTCTGATTTCTAGAGTAAAGAAAACACCCATTTGACCTTGAAAAAGAGTTATCTGCCCTTTTCTAGTGTCTGTGGAAAGTCTCATTTAAGGCTCGCGTTTGGGAGGTTAATTAACGAAGGTTGATGTATGGGTGAAAAATATTTTAAAGATCACTCAACACATCTCTTTTACATTACTTTGTAAAGATGTAGGCAGCAGATATCTCTATTATCCACATAACCACCGTTACCAATAAACACTTTCTGTATTATAGCATAATATAAATCTTCATGCAATTAGCTTGGAAAACTATGCAGCATTCATGTTTAGAAGTCTGAAAGGTTAGAACATAGCCAAAAGCATGTCTCTAAATTTAAATAAATCCGAAATAGTGATATAAATCTCAAAAACGATAAGACTGGATTGTTAGTGGGAGATAGAGGTACGGAATTATTAGACCCTACCTAACGATGATTAAAATTGAGAAAAATTAGAGTATGTTTTAGGAGATTTATACTCCGTATAAGTTGTGAATTCTATACTCCAACATGTCTAGAAAGTACAGTGTTATTTCCGTAATTTAATTAACACATTGTATGAGGGACAGTACTAGTACCTATTCTGACGATTGACACTTGAGTGCGGGACACATACTAGTACGTTTTCTGACGATTGATACTTGAGAGCCGAACACGTACCGGTTAGTGTAATAACATGGTTTGTTTGTGGGTACAAAAATAACGGTATATACAGGGAAACGAAGCCGAATGTTCTTGTCTACTACATAGATTCTGGAAAAATTGAGACAAATAAAAACTAGTTTTTACACATAACCCAGAATGGAACAACCACAGAATGGAAAAAAATTAAAACTATATACTACTATTTCTATTTGATTTTTCATATTTACTATACTATTCTAAACTTATCCACTAAAAAATACATTTTTTGTTTACAAAAATCTTATGGTTGTTATTTATATATTTCTATTTATATACTTGTTTATATATTTCAATATAAAATACGAAAAGGTGTTTAAAAAATTAAATTTTTTATCTATTGAGATTTAACTGAATAACTAAATTTACGCTTAAAATGCTCGCCCTGATGACAATTACGCTGTTAAATGTACCCGCACATAATGTGCTAATTAAAAGACACATTTAGCAATAAAAACATCGTACTTTCTAGGTAAGTCGGAGTATGGAATCCATAACACCAAAAAGTATCATCGAGTAAGAATGTAGTAAAAAGTAAGTTCGTCATGATTTCTTTATGAATATGGTAAAATTTGCCCATGATAAAGTGATCAGTATTCCTGTAGTCTGTAATGTTTTTAGTTTGGTTTGGTTTGAAGTGTTACGGTCTACTGTTTTGCTACACTAGCGCTAATCAGACCGGGACCTACTGCTTAAAGATAATTCTGAACTGCTAAGAACATTTATGCCTTCAGCAGGATTTCTATCCCGGTCCACCGGTATCGAAGATTTTCCGCCCAACCTATTCGGCCCTTGTTTGGCTATATAAAGTGAAATTGGAAACTGCCTGAAGGAAAAATGGTTTGTTATATTAGAAAAATAACACTTACCGATTTAGTAGTGTATAATCGTAACTGATAGTGCTATTAAATTCTAAATAGGTAGTGAAAAGTAGCATTTAACTCTACATTTTATTATTTAATAGATTTTAAATCATTTGAGTTTAATATTTTTTTTAACAAACATTAACATATGTACATATCATTAAAATTAAAAACAACTCATAGCTATAAATAGGGCAATAATAACTTTTTATTTTTGACTGTTACATGTGAAAGTAGCATAAGATTTAAGAAAAGAGAAGTTTATAAATTTTAAAAGCATATTTTGCTGCAATCTCTCTTCCCCTCTAACTCTTCCTTCCTCCGCCAGGTAGAATGTATTTTGATTTTATTTTTATTCTTAGAGTCACATTTTGTTCCTTGGGTAAAAACAGATGAGAAAGGAGTCGGAAAAATGAATCTATCTCAATATGCGGGAAAATGATGGAGTGGTAACGCGAAATATTAGGGAGAGTTTTCGAAGTGAAAGATAGGTTGTTCCGATAAAATTACAATGTTCTATACAGGCATATTTTAGAAAAGAATTTATTCTTAAAAGTGGCTGCTTTTGCTTTTAGATATTCCTGTCATAGCAGTGAAACAAAGTAATAACTACTTATTTTTAAAAGCTAACTGTTTATTTTATTTTATTTTAGCTCTAAAACTTTTTTATTGCAAACTTATATTGCGTGTTTATATTGCAAAAGAAATTAAATAATAAATTTCTAATAACGTTTTTCTAACTTGTAATAGAAACGGTAAAAAAGAAAATTAAAACTAACTTTGATGGATTATAACTGCCCCAAAACTAAGTGGTAATACTGAAAACATTACGATTAATTTGAAACTAAATTAACTTCTGCAGCTGAACAGATGAAGACTCTAAATGCAGGATATCCCTTTAAAATCCCTTTAGAAAGCTAATCAAAGTATGGAAGTCATCAAACTCAATATCTCAAATTCTTAAAGTCTACAATATTATAATAAAATCAATTTTATTGTATTGTATTGTATCAATTTTATTGTATAGTGAGACTTAAACTACAGCTTGATAAAATAAATTCCATCCAGACAAAATGCCTAAAAATAATTATTAAAACGTACCGGCCGAATAAACTAATATATGCAGAATTATATAGAAAAATTGGTTTCAGACCGTTAACAAAGGACATTACCAAAAAAAGATGGCTTTGGATTAGTCATGTGCTCAGAAGAGATTCAGAGAAAAATGAGAGGATTGATCTCACCTGGGCCACTGATGGAATGAGAAAGAGTGACCGCTCCACGTTACTTGAAGGGGGAATGGTCATACGAGAGATAGAGACCAACTCGGATGGCCAATTTGGACAAGAAAGAGATGCCGCTGTCGACAGGAAGGGATGGATGGCGAGCATTGCGGCCTCATGCGAGCATAACGAGTCGCAAAACAAGAATTTTGTAGGAACTATTTCTGAAGATCGAGCAAGATTAATTCTGAAATCTTCCAATTCGACAGTATGAGGAAGCCCTTCTTTCTCTTCTCTCATTAACGTATGCCTTTAGGATTTATGAAGTCTTCAATAAACTTAAGCAGCTAAAAGCAAAAAAAGACATTTGTTTGCAAAAAAAGACAGCCTTTACCTTCTGATTCCTTTCCCACGCTTGTTTTTCCCGCTAAACTTTTTCAAATCATCTGTAAACAGTCATTTTATTTCTCTTCCAGAATGAGGATTTAATAAAACATCACAGAAAAAGAGTAATCCAGGAAAGACCGGTATCAAATTCCCGTCCTGTTGACTCCATTCCAAATTTAAAGGGAGTGACGAAGGAAGATCTTCCAAAGATATGGTGTCGTTTTGAAATTTTTATCTTTCCGAAGAAAACTGTTTTGGTATTTCGATTGACGTTCTGAGAACTCCTCCAGAATGTTTGTATGAAGCTTTGACTCTTGTGATGTACAAGTTAACATAGAATTGTCCTAAACATATAGTCTTGCAGCACCTTTATATTTGTTGATATTCCCATCTATATTCCTTGCATATTAGGTAAGAGGATAATACTTTCAATGTTTGTGTAGAAAATTTTAATTATTATCTGCTATTTTGAGAGAAAATTAGCTTACATCTAATTTTATTTATTTTTTTATTTTGCTAATTTGCCAAATGTGTGGTTAAGAGAGATTCGAAAGCTTTTACTTTAATATAAATTATCAATTTTTTCTGTTTTACTTTGTATCTTTTTATTATTAAATTACATCCCAGATGAGCCCGTGGTGCATCCTTTAGTTTTCTAATGCTTTTTTTTAAATCTATTACAGGAAGGTAGTAAATTGGTAAATATTTTCTTTTCTTCTTACATTTTAAAATGGAACAAAGAGCTCATACACAGCGTTATACTAATTATCCAATGTATTCAATAATAGGCAGTATGCCGAAACATTGGCAATACTAGTCTTTGAATGTAAAAAATATTGTTGTTGCAATCGAGCGTAAGTTGCATCTCGGCAATTGCCCCGTCAAGAATAAATACTATTAAACATCTAATGTCATTTTAATCACCGCAAGCAGGTTTGCTCATCATAAATTGAGCATATATAATATTACAGTAACAACACAAGAGTGAAGCTGACGAGAGTATCCCAGTGTCTACAAAAATCATACCAATTCTGCAGTGAGAAAAGAAAATCACATATTATCCATTTGACTTGTTGAGAGAGGTACAAAAAATAATGTAAAAGTTCTGTTTCATTTACTTTGATACCCATAGATTAAAGATAATAGCTACATACATGTTTAAAAATGACCTCCTAGGTTCAAATGGTCAATTTCTTGAAAAGTCTTTCTGTTAGTCGAAAACTTACAGGAGAAGTGTTTAATTTCTTCCTCCATTGTATTGAGGATTTGATTTTTAGGATTTCCTTAATTGTTTATTACTTGCTTTAAGAGACTTCAACTTTTAGGTATTTGATCCGAGCAAGGAATTTCCGGCTATTTATCCAAAGTACAGCTCACATAGTTTTTAGGTAAAAAAGTAGGCAAATAAACAGTTGAAACTCTGAACTGATTGTTGTATACTGGACAAGTTAGATGGTTTTATGGTGTAATTTTTGTTTGTTATTCATCAGGGATTTTAAATGAAATGAAATAAAATAAGAACTGTAATGTAGTCCAGAAATTTCTTAGCTTTAAGAAAGTAGTTGCATCATTTCTCTTAATTTAAATTCTTAATCTTAATCAAACTTAAGCCATTTTAGTATCGATGGCAATGTATAAACCTCATCTAAAATACCCAGGGAACTACCTTCATTTGGAACATAAGCCTGAAATAGTTTGTACTCAGCAAAGTTTTAAAATTTTTAAAAGTGTTTACACAAATAATTGTTCAAGCGAAAGTTCCAACCGTTTGGGAAATATCTTCCTTGCTATTCAATATATCGGCACATATTTTTGTGATATGAAACATATTCAAATGGGATTTAAAATATGATACAGATGGGGTGTGAATGTAAATCATTAAATTTCGATGAAAATGATAGTTATATGTCCAAACAAAGTATATAGATATATGTTTAAACATTGCCTTTTGTTCTTTAAAATATTAAAATTTTCTTAAACTGTAGGTTTTAAATATAATAAGTATTGCATTGATAAAATATCTTACAAAAATGATTTATCTATCAGCGATCTTCATTACATAATAGATTCAAGATTTGTAAAAATTCTGTAAGATGTTACGCTCAAAGTTTTAGAAATTGTTTCTTATTTCAGAATTTCTTTTTAATTCTTTTTCTGGACAAGTACTCTTAATGATATAGATTTCTAATTTTTATGCTGAAGAAAAGTGTTGCTATTTATTGTAAATCTAATAATTTTTAGCATAATATATCTATTTTTAAAATATCCAGTTATTGCTTTCTAAGCCTTCCAGTTATATATCATAATATATAAGTATGAATAAATTATTTTACTTTACGTTTACTTTATCTAATTACTTTATCTAATTAGCACGGAAAGGATATCATTGAATGTGTAATTGCTACAGATAAAGTCATTAGCAATGAAAGTAAAATGAAGAATTACTTTTATTTATCTGATATAAGAGTATAAATGTATCGCATATATCTTTGAAGGAAGAGCATTTTAATATAAATTAAATATGGAGATAAGTGATAATGGTAAAAATTTGTAGACTGTTACGCGGGAAGATAGTCAATTAATAAATAATTTACGAATAAAGAATAGAAATAAATATCAAGAAATGAAAGGGTTAATTTGGTTTTTTCAGTAAAACAAAACAACTTATCTGAAATTTTATATTAAAAAATGCAACTGAAATAAATAATCAAAAATAATTGTCTCTAGAAAAAAAATAACAAAAAAAATTATTAAATTTTAATACACGTTTTTTTTTAATTTTTAATTTTTTTATTTTTTTTTTAATATTTTTTCAATTTTCCCGAATAGTGTTTACAAAATATATTTTAAAGTTTTAATATTCATTTCAGAAAAGAATAAATAATTTAATACTATATTTGTTTAAATTAAGCATTTAAAATATTTCTTTGTCCTAATTTGCATCTGTTAATTTCTAATATTAAATTCTTATAGTTAATTATATCAACTTTTTCTAAGAATCTGTTTGTTACAATGGAATTTTTTGTTATGTACAAACTATTTGCCTAGGCAAAAAATCTTTCATTTTCAGTCAAACACCATTGAGGTAAATGTATAGAAATAAAGATCTATTAACACATTGTGTGCGGGTACATTTCGCTCTCTAATTGTACTGGGAGCGGACGTTTTGAGCGTAAATTTAGTTATTCAGTTAAATCTCCATAAATCAAAAATTATTTAACTTTTTAACCAAATTTTCATATTTTATATTGAAATATATAAACAAATATATAAATAGAAATATATAAATAACAACCATAAGATTTTTGTAAACAAAAAATATATCTTTTAGTGGATAAATGTATAATGCTATAGTAAATTTGAAAAATGAAATAGGAATAGTAATATATATTTTCAATTTTTTTCGAATTATGTTAGATGTAAACATTTTTATATTATAAAAAATGAAAGGCAAGAATATTCGGCTTCGTTTTTCTGTATATACCATTACTTTTGTACCCACAAACAAACCATGTTGTTACATTAACCCATACTAGTACGTGACCGCGCACAAGTATCAATCGTCAGAAAACCTACTAGTGCGTGTCCCGCATACAATGCGATCACATCCTTCTGTGCTTAATTGACACAGTTATGAATTGCACATGATGTTAAAAACTCATGCAAGTGGTATCTCAAAAATATCGATTACAAACAAGTCTTTTCCAAGCTAATATATATAATTTAGGATGATGAAAAGAAGCATTTTAATGGTAATTAAATTTAAGGAAACACAAATCGAAGCATGGAGGTTTCCATTAAATTTTCTTAATTATTATAAATGAACATTTTATATTCTAAATTTAAAAGCATTATACAACTTAATGTAATTCCGTGTGATGTTTAAGCAATAGTTTATGCATTTAATATTTAATATAGGAGTTTTCCACTTAATATCTTTAATATATTATAAAAAAGTGGAATAATTACTTGCTTTTCTTCAAATAATTTTAAGCATTCTTGAGTAAGTTGCTTTGTAAAGTAAATTTTAGAGCCCTGCAACAAGTCAAATAAAAATCTAAAACCAATCTTAATTATATCACTTTTAATTAAAATTACCATTTTTCATTGTCTAAATAACACATAAGAACGCAATTTCACTGCCTATTTTCAGACTAGAATATGAACTGAGACTATCGAAAAATATGTTCACACGTTTAAATCCTTAATCAAACATCCTCAAATTTTAAAGCAAATCCTCAAATTTTAAAGTAATTTCCAAACCCACGGATTAACCATGAGAAAAATTTAATCGAAAACTCCCTTCTCCTGCGACTGCTTTTGGCTGACTGGCGGATGATTCCATCCCGTCCAAATCACGAATTATCTGGTGGAAATCCCTGTGGCAGGAGGGAGAGCGCACTTCCGCCGAGACGGACGAGTAATGGATGAAAATTATCGAACAAACCAGGGAGAAAATGCGTTTTAATTGAGATGCACGGGAAACGCCCCATTGGCCGTGAAATCAATTGCTCCACGTTATCTGACGGCATACACGCAGATATCTTCATTTATGGCGAGTTCCGTGGGAGTTGTGTTTAGGAACATTGTGGAAGGAATAATGGTTCAGCGGCGGAAAGCAGGAAAATATCTTCCTTGCTATTCAATATATCGGCACACATTTTTGTGATATGAAACATATTCAAATGGGATTTAAAATATGATACAGATGATGTGTGAATGTAAATCATTAAATTTCGATGAAAATGATAGTTATATGTCCAAACAAAGTATATAGATATATGTTTAAACATTACATTTTGTTCTTTAAAGTATATAAATTTTCTTAAACTGTAGGGTTTATATATGTAAGTATTGCATTGATAAGGAGTCTTACAAAAAAAATATCTATCAACGATCTTCTAACATATTCAAGATTTATAAGAAATTTTGTAAGATGTTACGCATAAAGTTTCAGAAATTGTTTCTTATTTCAGAATTTCTTTTTAATTTTTTTTCTGGACTAGTATTCTTAATAATATAGATTTATAATTTTTATGCTGAAGAAAAGTGTTGCTATTTATTGTAAGTCTAATAATTTTTAGGATAATATATCTATTTGTTAAAATATCCAGTTATTGTTTTCTAAGCCTTCCAGTTATATATCATAATATATAAGTATGAATAAATTATTTTACTTTACATGTACTTTATCTAATTACTTTATCTAATTAGCACGGAAAAGATATCAGTGAACGTGTAATTGCTACAGATAAAGTCATTAGCAATGAAAGTAAAATGAAAAATTACTTTTATTTATCTGATATAAGAGTATAAATGTATCGCATATATCTTTGAAGGAAGAGCATTTTAATATAAATTAAATATGGAGATAAGTGATAATGGTAAAAATTTGTAGACTGTTACGAGTGAAGTTGTCAACTAATTGATAATTTAATTAAAAACAATAGAAATAAAGGTCAGGAAAAGAAGGGGCTAATTTGGATTTTTCAGTAAAACAAAACAATTCATCTGAACTTTTATAAAAATAACGCCATTGAAGTAAATGATAAAATAAATATTGTCTCTAGAAAAATATAACAAAAAATTATTTAATTCTAATATACATTTAAAAAAAATTACCTCCTGTAGTTTTTTTCCAATTTTCCCGAATAGTGTTTAAAAAATATATTTTAAAGTTTTAATATTCATTTCAGAAAAGAATAAATAATTTAATATTATATTTGTTTAAACTCAACATTTAAAAAATATTTCTTTTTTATAATTTACATCTGTTAATTCTAATATTAATTCTTATAGTTAATTATACAACTTTTTCTAGGAATCTCTTTGTTACAATGGTATTTTTCTGTTATGTACAAACAATTTGCCTAGGCAAAAATCTTTCATTTTCAATCAAACACAATTGAGCTAAATTTATAGAAATAAAGATCTATTAACACATTGTGTGCGGATACATTTCGTAGCGGAATTGTATCGGGCGAGCTGGTGTTTTAAGTGTAAATTTAGTTATTTAGTTAAATCTCAATAGGTGAGAATTTTGAGTTAA
>CM063498.1:12666632-12674132 GCA_032207245.1 Pardosa pseudoannulata
CCCTGCTTCAGTTTCGAATAAAATTACATATTTTTTAGAATTCCTTTAAATTTATTTTCTTTCTTTTAAGGGCAACCTAGATAGTTGCCCTTTACTGAATAAATTTAATTTCACATTTTTGTATACTACTATATCATGTTTCTTCATTTTTCATTGTAAATTATAAAAGATGTAATAAATTTTTAAATAAAGGGTAATCTTAAAATTACTAAGTATTTAAATGTTCAGCAATTTTAGGTCATTATATAATTTTTTAACAGGTATTATGAAAATAGTATAAATTTCACATGATTTTTCACTAAAATTCTTTATACTCTATTTATTACAAATATTACTAGGCCGAACGATGGCCGATTGATTAGGGTGCTGGCCTTCGGTACCGGAGTTCGTGTGTTCGAATTCCACAGTGGCATGGATGTGCGTAGCCGTTCGGAATCGGCTTTAAGCTGTAGGTCCCGGTCTCATGAGCCCTTGTGTTGCAAAAAGTAGACCGTAGCACTCCCAACCAACCAACCAAATATCAATAGTTAGAAAATAACTTCGAAATTAAAATAGAGGTTATTTACATTAAATTCTTATTTTCCATAAATAATAACCTAAGTTGTCTGTCCGTCTGTCCGCGAATTAATGAAGTGGTTGTACCTGGAATAGATACAAGCATCCATATTGGATTTTTTATGAGTTAGGGTTAGCAAATTCAAAGCGACTTCAATATCCACCCCATCCCCCCGTTTTCAAGCATTTAATGCTATTATTTCAAGCCTTATTCTCCCTCTTATTCTACACTAAATTCATTCTTAATATGATGGCGAAAGCTGAAAGTAATATTTAAATTTCTGGACTTTCTTTTACTTTAACCTCATACACTCTACTTAGTTCCTACGTCATGTGTAGGAGTGGCACGTTCGGTAGAGTGTCTGCCATTTGATCGCCGTACCTCTCGGGTTGACGGTTCTGTCCCCGATGCGGCAAAGGTTTTCTAAATGTCTAATTAATTTAATATTTTCTGCTTTTTCTTTTAAATTATTATTCCGAATGTTGTTTTATTATTTTAAAAATACATTTTTACTATTTTTTTCAACTTTTTATGAGTTTTACTATTTTTATTTATTTAATTCATATGTTGTTGTGCGGATGTCCCTAGCACACATAAACATTTCATGTTTTCTATCCTTAAACTTTCTTCTAGTAACATAATAATAGCCTAGGTTATCTGTCCATCTGTCCTCGAATTTATGAAGCTGTTGGACCTGGAAATGGATATAGAGCATCCATATTGGATGAGTTAGGGTTAGCAAAATTCAAAGCGAGTAAAGTTTATTTTTTTCTAAACTATCGATCCGATTCTAAAATAAATTGGTATAAATAAGCTTTATCACAGCAAAAAATAATGTCGTCTTTAAAACGTTCGAAATCCACCCCGTCCCCCTTTTCGAGCTTTTAATGCTATTATGTTAAGCCCCATTTTAAAAGCAGGTGGTTAAATTTATCAATTTATCACATAATAAATAGGTAAAATTAACAATTTTTTTCTAGCTTTATGACGTTATTCCTTTAACAATCTCATTTAATAATTTATTTTAGATTATTTAAATATCTTCTGCATTATTTTCATACGTTTTATCTCTAAACTTAGATATTACGTAAATAATTTTCTTTTATATTTGGCTGAAATAATAGATTAGGTACATATGTGATAATTATAATCGATTACTTTTGTTGAAAGATATTTTTCAGCCAAAAAACAAATCATTTTTTTTACCTGCCTCATAGGGTGCTTTACAATTCTGGAAAACTAAAACTTTTACTGATCCCGTCATATGACGGGCTATATGCTAGTTAAACAATACCTTATATCAATTCACAGATCTGTTTTTCTTCATTCACTTTTTCCTCTACTGTAAATATTTAAAAAATAAAAATATATAAAATGCCAAAAGTTTTTTTTTCTATTGTGCCACTCTTCAGATACGTAACGCAACAAAAAAACTTTTAAGAAACCATTAAAAGCATTAAAGGAAAGGAGTGATCAGAATTTATAAATATGTCTTTAAGTGATGGGTTTAAAGTATTCATAAGAAGTATATGGAACCGTTTCCAGAAGTTGTTTTTTAAATCACATTACTGCATAATCTTAATGTTCCTTTTAAGCCAAAACTCTCAACTAGAAAGTATTGCCACGCTGAAGGACCAAACGTTTTGCGTTTTTATATGAGGTAGTTGAGTTTGACAAGACATTTCCTTAATAAATCTAAAACTTATATTAATTTCCTAATTTTTACCTTTTATCTTTTTTAAGAAAATATTTTAATATAGGTTGAGTTTAAACTCTAAATTTTCCCCCAAAAATGGTTCAAAATAAAAGTACTCTTAAATTTATCTATCTAAATTGTTCGGCGTAAAAAATATTCGATCTGTTTTTATTTTTTTAGTTTAATTAGATATAAAAAATTATTTTATTTCACATATGTTCTTTAAAATTTGCAATAACGCTATCTATGTTGCAAAAGCATGGAAATTTCGGGAGGTGTTACAATTTTGAAACACACTGTATATTTCCCTTAATCCTACTGCATAAAATACAAAGAAAAATACCTTAATGAATTTTGATAGCTAAAATTTGTTCGAAATTATGTCAAAAAATCGTTTAGCATAATTCTGTTAACCTTAGAGCACTATCCTTACGTTTTAGAAACATTTTGTAATTGAATTAGTAAACCATGAAAAGCTGAAAATAACTTTGTGCAATAAATACCTTTGTAATGTATTACTTGCCTTTTTTCACTTTAAAATAACTTTTTAAAAAGTTGTCTAACAGAGTATCATAAGTGATTTGAAAGACTGGGGAGACAAATGTATATATGTTTAGAAATATTAAAAAATTCATTGTATATTTAGAAGATAAATTTCATATCAATGTACTATTCAAAATTTTAAAAAAACAGACAGTGCATTTACAAGATACATTTCAGATCAGCATTTTATTTCAAAATTATATTTCAACAAATTTTTATTTAATAGACAAAAAAAAAAAAAAAAAAAAAAAAAAGAAAAGAGGCACACAGTGTTTTTGTCTGTATGCAACTTTTTCATAAATCTGAGTTGTTTACTGTTCGAATTTTTGCTACTAAGCTGTTATGGAAAGCTCATATGGAGTTTCAAATTGGATTGAAGCCTATTTGTATAATAGGTGATACTGAAGGTAACAGTTTTGGAAAAAATTGTTTTAAACTATTGTTCATTCCTAAACTATTATTAGCCTTCTGTGAGAACTAGCCGAGCAGTAAGTTTAGACCATATCATACTTATGAGTAAAAGAAATTAAACTATCGGGATTTATTTTTGTTCACAGATGATTAGAAATAGGGATTATTAAACACTTTAGTTGTTTTTCCGTGCTCTCCTATGGTGAGTGTGCATTCATGAAGATATTTAAAAGACTTATGAACACATGAAGAAAATATCATTGATTTCCTATAACACGTAACAATTAGTAACTTTTGTATATATCCCTAATAACAAAAAAGCCTATAGAAGAAACGTATACACCTATATAATCTGTAATATAAAGTTTCTTATAGCACGTGAACTGTCTTAAAATGTTTAAAAATGTCACTGACATATTCTTAACAAGCGAGGACGCGTGACAGGTCTCGGAGGCCCGGTGCAAAGTTTCTTAGCCAAATAATGACAAAATTGCCTTTGATGATGAACAGAAAGCTTGTATTTTCAAGAATACTTTATAAAAAGTTTTAAAATATTTCGGGTTATTTGAAATATTAATTTTTAAAAGTATTTTGGATTGAAGATTTTTTTATTAGCATTCCAAAAGCACAAACATAAGAAATACACAAGTTAAAAAACTTAAATCGTATCTTTATATTTCCTTATTTTAATCAAATAACGATGTGTTTTTGACATTATCTCTCTTTCGATCACAAACACTAAATAAAAATGCAAAAGTGTATGAGCGTGCACTGAATTTTTGGAGACCGAATAAATTAAAATTATCTCTTTCTTAAAAAAAATATTCAGACAAAATGGAGGAAATGCATGTGATTGGGGTCAAAAGGACCAATAAGACAACTGCTGAACATTTAGGAAGTTTATTACAGTTGGATGATTCTGTATAGAATGTTTTTATAACGCTTAGGCCTCAGAAACCCGGCGCACTTGCTCGCGGGTTAATATTGTTTTAAAATAATACTTTAAGCTACAGTTTTATAATTAAAAATATTCAAATCGAAGCTAATATAACTGAAAAAAGCGGTGCAAAATAACATCAATCGTCAGATTTGGTTAGTTGGTTTGAAGCTAGGTGGTTCTGCTACACGAAAGGTTATTAAAACTATAATTCAAGAAATCTGTACAAAATATATCCCGCATCATGAGATATGGTTGATTGGTTTAGAGCTAAACGGTATTCTGTTTTACTACATGAGATCTAGTGTAACTGGAAGCTATAAATCAAGAATGTGGTATAAAATAATATTCCGTATTGTGAGATTGTGTTGTTTTGTTTAGAGCGCTAAGGTCTGTTTTACTACACGTGATCTAATGTAACTGGGAGCTATAATTCAAGAAAACGGTACAAAATAATATCCCACATCATGAGATTTGGTTGATTGGTTTAGATCTAAATGGTCTACTGTTTTACTACATGAGTTCTAATGTAACAGGGAACTATAAATCAAGAAATCAGTATAAAATAATATCCTATAGCGTGAGATTTGGTTTGTTTGTTTAGAGCACGCTATGGTCTGTTTTACTACATGAGATCTAATGTAACTGGAAACAATAATTAAAGCATTATAAAATAATATCCCACATCATGAGATTTGGTTGATTGGTTTAGAGCTAAATGGTCTACTGTTTTACTAAATGAGTTCTAATGTAACTGAGAGCTGTAAATGAAGCAGTATAAAATAATATCCCGTAGTGTGAGATTTGGTTTGTTCGTTTAGAGTGAGCTATGGTCTGTTTTACTACATGAGATCTGATATAACCGGGAACTATAATTCAAGAAAGCATTATAAAATAATATCTCACATCATGAGATTTGGTTGATTGGTTTAGAGCTAGACGGTCTACTGTTTTACTACATGAGTTCTAATGTAACTGGGAACTACAAATCAATAAAGCACTATGAAATAACATCCCATAGTGTGAGATTTGGTTTGTTTGCTTAGACCTTTGTCTGTTTTACTACATGAGATCTGATGTAACTGGGAGCTGTAATTCAGGAAAGCAGTATAAAATAATATCCCATATCAGGATATTTAGCTACTTAGTTTAGAGTTCTACGGACTATCGATTTCTACAAGAAGGCTAATGAAACCAGGACATACTGTATAGATACGATTCTAAACATTTATGAATATACATACCAGAAGTGGGATTTCAACCGAAGATTTCCCATACCATGAGATGTTAACCGAAATTTAAACTCCAGTTTAGTGCAGTGGTATATATGTATTCATCAGCGTAACGAATATCTGAACAATTGCTGAATGGTTAAAGCGCTGATCTTTCGTGGGTTCGAATTCCCACTGTGGCATGGATGTTCATAGCGTTTGGAATCTGCTTTAAGCAGTAGATTACGGTCTCATTAGCAAGTCTCGTGTTGCAAAATAGTATACTGTAGCACTCCAAACCAATGAATTAATCATTTTAATCTAACAATCGAAGAACGAATACTTTTTTATGATTTCACCCAAGAATCAATGCTTTTTTACTCTTATATTACTTTTTCAGAATGTATAGTTCCCAATACAAGTTGTGGTTCGATTTATTGTAACAAATATAATCCACAAAATAAATATTCGGAGATGACCACCCGGAAACGGGCTTGTCAGATACAAAGGCTATTACAATAACGGACATTTTAAATTAAATTATTAATTGAACATTCCATCGAATGCTCATGAAAAATGAATTACTGTGTAAATTCTCTATG
This sequence comes from Pardosa pseudoannulata, assembly GCA_032207245.1. Lineage (NCBI taxonomy): Eukaryota > Metazoa > Arthropoda > Arachnida > Araneae > Lycosidae > Pardosa > Pardosa pseudoannulata. Next base: position 12,672,589 of record CM063498.1, read on the forward strand.
TGACCTGTGTTGACAGAAATCCGGGCCGTTTCATTTTATAGAAGTGAGCGCAGCGCGACCTATCCTAAATCTCAGGTGAAGAATTGCATTCCGTGTCATCGTATTAGGAACTCAATGAATTCGAAAAGCATTGATTTGTTCTCAGAGGCTGGTTCTCGGGGTTTTAATGAAATGAGACACACGGTTGACAAGTGAATAACGCAAAATCGATCGCTTGCCATCTTTCATTTCCGATATCAAGGAACTATTAATTAATTAATAAGGAGGATTTATTCTATTCCCCCCATCTACCGAAGAATTCGAATTTAGAATATTTGGTAGTTTCTTTTTTCCTTTTACCGTGGTAAATTGTGATTAATGATTAGAAAAGTATTTTCTCAACGTTACGCTATTACAAAACCATAGATATTTTACTGTGTAAAAATGTTTTATAAGTATAGATATCAATACCTTAAAATTTTTCGTTTGATCTGCTTTCTGATATAAGGAGTGTATTAAATTTATTCTTATAGTGATTTTGAATTTCTTCATGAATTTAAATTTAAATGTTAAAATAAGACCACGACTGGCATACAATTCTAGTAGGGTTTAAATATCATGTGTAGTATTAAAAATATTCTATGCTTTAAAATGGGCAAAAAGCTATACCAGAATTTTTTACTATCATTTCAGAAAATCTGGTTATATAACATGATTTGAAGTTAATAAAAGCATAAAAAACACGTCACTCACCACCTAACTCCAAAACATGCTTCTTAGAATGAGACCCTTGACTATGTGCAGATGTTGATAAGAAAAATGAAAATATAAAGTGAAAAATGAAATCAAGTGAAATTAAGAATTGTGAGAGTTCAGCTATGTTTTACATAAGGTTTGCGAAACTGATTTGCTTGCTGCACTCACACATTGTGGATTGCATGCCCAGGTATTTTTTCGCGACTCCAGGAGGCGTGTGGTGTGGCCAGTGGAAACGACTGCACTTAAACTTCACCAAGTTTGGAGAGTTGGGATTGGTCGCCAGGAAGCGATTCAAGACCATGCCTGGAGTCCCGGTCAATCTGGACAGAGCCGGGAAATGACGCATCGTGCACAGGACAATGGAACAACGGACGCATCAGCTCAGGCCAATGAAACGACAACTAGTTGAAAGAGTTTTCGGTGAAAACAAAGTATAGGGTTGCTGGAGTAGTTTAGAAGGAAGGAAAAGAATGTAGCGTGCTCATAGAGTTTTGGCAATTTTTCTTTTAGGTAGCACGTGGAGTGCTACTTAAGTGCTTATATTACTTTTTATTTCTTTAAATATTTTTTTTTATCATTTATCTTTATCTTTTATAGATCAGTGTCATTTTGCTAGAATTAATTTAAAGATGATACAAAGCAAAGTTGGGTTATTATTTTAACTTAGAATAATGGATTTGAAGTAACAGCAGCAACGTACTACATCACAACAAGAATATTAAGTGAAAAATGAAAATATATATTTACAATTGAGGAAACTTGGATTTACTAATCTGATTGCAATTGAAAAGATCAATTTACTATAG
>CM063498.1:12681632-12686632 GCA_032207245.1 Pardosa pseudoannulata
CACACACACACAAGTCAGGATTTAAATTGTAGATTAATTTTAAAAGATTTTAATTAGGGATTATTTACTGAGAGGGACGCGGCGTGAGGTGTTAGCCACATAAATACGAATCACTCGCAGTGGTTTAGGCAGAGAGCAGTGTGCACATTCCCCGGACAGATCTGTGACTACCCGAAGCAGCTAAGCCTGCCTTTGTTAAAAGTTGGGCGCCAATCTGAGACGCCATTGAAGATAATTGTCGAGTAGTGTGGTTTGAATTTCGAATAAAACTATGAAAATGATGTCAGGGCTCTAGTGTCATTTAGTGGGACCTGATATATATATATATATATATATATATGCGTGTGTGTGTTTATGTGAGGTTTAAAAATGTAAAAAATGGGGTTAAGAATTAAGCGAGTTATTAAAAATAGTTAGAACTCATTAACCCTCTAAGCGGTTCGCACGTACAATTCCGCCAAACCGATGATGTCTTCAAAGCGGTTGTCAAGTACAATTTTTGACCTCCAAAAACGTTCCGAAAATGGATATAATGTACATTTCTGCCAGTGTTTGAAGTAGGAGGATAATTTCGATTGTTTAGAAACTGCATCCCTATTTGACTGCCATTTATTGAGGGATGCACCCCTACTCCCTAAGGCACAAAAACGCTGATAGCTTTTCATGGCTTTGTAAATTTCTATTTCGAAGTATTTCATTTGCGGTAACAGATGTATCTCTAATTGCACCGCTTAAATATCTTAGATAACTTTCTTTAAAAAATATAAATAATTCTCTTAAAGAATAGTTTTATTTGTACTTTTACAATCCATTATTTCTTATGGGATGATCTTCCAGACTTGATGAGCTTTATGTGCATTAAAAATGAACAGTCTATAATATCTATTCATATATCTATTTATAACCGGAAGTAAAGGGACAATAACGAGAGTGAGTTTCTCGTATTACATTCTAGTCGACAAAGGGTGAAATAAAAAATCATAGAACTATTTGACCTCTGACACAATAAACCTTTAGCGTATTTTTGGAGACTTTATTTAATATTTGTGTTCCACTCGGAGGGTTAAGGATAAGGTAATTGTAGAAAGACATTCCCTCGAGCCCCATAATGCAAGAAATGCTACTAAATGCTCTGAACAGTGTAGCGACTCTTCTCACAGCTGTAGATCTGAATGATGGAGAGCACATTGAACATTTACTGTAGTACTAATTAATTGTAATTAAGTTGACTTGTAAGTGTTCAACATTTCTTCCTTTGTAAATCATCTTTTGGTTCTATAAAACACTATAGCGCCATGTGTTCGTCGCTAACACGACTATTTTTTTGTTGCCACACAAAATCCGGTATCTTTTTTATCCGTTTGGTGCAAACCGTATCATTGTATCTTCACTCTTTTTTGAATTATTCATTCTTAAAGTTCATCCTGACTTTTGGATCACATGGAATTTTATATATTTCTATATAAAAGTAGGTCGAATGATGGCTGAATGTTTAAGCTATGATTTTCGGTACCGTAATTCGTGGGTTCGAATCCCACTGTAGCAGGGATGAACTTAGCCGTTCAAAATTGGCTTTAAGCAGTAGGTTTTCTTATTAAACCTCGTGTAGCAAAAAGGTAGATCGTAATACTGAAACAAACCTGTATTAAAAAGTAAAACAGATTGCTAATAAACTTATTTTTTATATACGATATAATCATTTTAAATTAACAAATCCATGAGAATAACTTTATTATTTTGAATGATAAATTTTCATCCCCTCCTGTTAATTTGGATAATCCCCATGAAAAAAATTAAAGCAATTTTTCAATGACATTTTCAATTTAAAGTAATCAAAATAGTTTGAGTATTTCATTTTATTTCAATTTTTAAAAACTGTAGGTGATTAATTTATTTGTATGGGCTGAACGATTTATTTAGAAACATATCAAGAGCCTTTTTGTCTAAGACATTGAAAAGAAATAAAAAAAGAAATAGATGTAGGGATGCAAAAAAGTTAAGATTTAAAATGTCGATGCTTGGCTATTAATATTGTTGTGAATTAATTAATTAGTGATATAAATTCAAATTATAATTATGAATCAAAATTTTGTATGAAAAAATTTATAACATTTTTTCAAAAGAGATAGAAGACGAAATATATTTAAGAGTGAAAAAAAATTAAGATTTAAAATGTCAAAATTTGACTATTGATATTAGTATGAAATGATTAATTAGTAATATAAATTTAAATTATAGTTCCAAATCCACATTTTTGTATTAAATAAATTATAACATTTTTCTAAAGAAGTACATACAGGGATACAAAAATTTAAAATGTCGGTACTTCATTGTTAATTGGTATGAAATAATTAATTAGTAATATAAATTCAAATTATAGTTACAAATTCAAGTTTTTGTATGAAAAAAATTTATAACATTTTTCAAAAGAAATAGAAGGGGAAATATATCTAGGGATGTTAAAAAATAAGATTTAAAATGTCGATTCTTGACTATTAATATGGGTATGCAGTGATTAATTATTATTTTAAATTATAGTTATCAATTCAAATTTTAGTTAAAAAAAACATAAATATTTTATAGTCATTCTCATTCTTCTAAAACGACTGTTGTTATTATACTGTTTTTAAAGTCTTCTGGGCATTTTCGAATTTGACTATCGTGCGGTGGTCACTGTTGACCGCGTGAAATCGGGGAGCAATTTGCCGATATTCTTTTTGGAAAACCATTAGAGTTGAAACGCTGCGTCTACTCTCTGTGCCGCCAGATTAATTGAAAGTCACGCTAATTGCCATCAGAAATGGAAGTCCAAGTGACAAATTATTCCTTCATGTATGGCATTTTGTGGGATTGTTGTATCTGCGGAAGGAAATCGGTCATCATTTCTGGCCACCGGCTTGTCACGCGCGCGAGAAATCGTTAAAGTCTCGAAAGGATGAGAAATGGGAGATCCAATTGAATTTTGCAGGTTTTGAGCCGTTGCGTTGATGAAGGAATTATTTCTATTTTAAATAAATGGCATCTGCTTAGGTTGATGGAGTGGCTTAGATTACAAATCAGAAAACAGAAAATATAACGACTCTGTGTCAAAAAGAAATTTAAATTGATTATAAAACGAGGGTTGAAAAGAGTAAAACAAAATTTTAGATATCTCACTCACACACTTATTCTAGAAATGGCTTTAATTAGATAATCCTAGATGTTGCAATGCCAATTCTGTCTGTGAACGAATTTAGACAGTACAAGGTAAAAAAAATATTGCACAAAACTGTACAACTAATCGAGTTAAAAAAATATAAATATTATCTTCATTAGTATTCATTCTACTATGAACAGATTTTTACAACCTTTGTCAGTTTTAGAGATCAGTATTCCGATGCATATCATCGTGTGCTTTGTACTCACGTAAAATGGCATTTAAAGACATTGTTTCTATGTCATGAATCTTAAATAGAAGGGTTCTATATAGAAAAAACTAGTTTGATATTCTCCCATAAAGTAAATACAGTGGAAGATACCAGATTTTTATAGTTAAGTTCTGAATTCCGTTAGTAGTCTCTAAAAGCTTTATAAAATATAAATAATATCTAAGACTATCTTTATGGGAAATTTTCCCATGTTAGTATAATGAGACAATTTCTGCATTAAAGAATGCTTATTTTATACAAATTAATAAATCAAGTTTGTTTTACATCGATATATAAAACTTATTATATTTTATTTGCTTTATCTACCATGCTTTTCAACATGTATTTTCCCCGAGGCTATATATATATATATATATATATATATATATATATATATATATATATATATATATATATATATATATATATATATATATATATATATATATATATATATATATATATATATTTAATATTTCCTTAAAAACCTCCTCTCTCGCATTCTAATTCCTTGAAATCTTTTTCCCAGCCTCTAAATGTCTTAATCAAAGAAGAGTCCTGGACTTAAAATTCTTTCGATACAATTCCCAGAGCTTTCTATCCTATAGATGTAAATTTTCTGTCTATTCAACATGTTTTCCAGCTGTCGCCGGCAAATGGCTCCAGGTTTTTCTGATGTTAATACTTAAATTCGCTGAGTATTTTCTTGTCCCCTGGGAAAATTCTTTCTGTCTTTGTTCTTGGGTGCACCTCTGTTCGAGCAGAGTGATTTTTGTGTCTTTCTCTTGTGTATCGTTGACTAGTAAAGATGTCCGTTTTAGCAGCTCAAAAATAAAGTTTTAATTAGACTTGTGCCGGTCTCTTTCAATGGCCTGACTACATCATTATTACTCTTAGCTACTTCCTTGCCCAGTAGCCCTGCCAAATAAGAACAATAAGGGCTACATAATTATTGTGACCAGCGAAAATGATTATTATATATAATAAATATTTACATACTATATTGTTTACATTATTGTATTCCATATACACATTTTAATATAACATTTTTTAAAATTTTATGTGATTTTCATATGAATTATAACATTTAGCTTAATCGTTTAACAGCACTTAATACATCACAATTTCTAAAGTATTTTTGATTATTTTGAGGGAGATAACGTCGAAATATGTGAGCAATGCTATTGAAGTAGCTGTGAAGCCTTATATAAACTACGGTGAAAGGTTGAATCATCTAACTATAGCAGTAACAAACTAATTTAATATTTATTAGGTTATTATGAAAGAAAAACCATTGTATATTACCATATCAATAAAAATAATGACAGAATATAAATTACCTAGGAAATTCTTTCTGTCTTTGCTCTTGGATGCATCTCAGTTCGAGCAGAGTGATTTTTGTGTTTTTCTCTTGTCTGTCGTTGACTAGTAAAGATTTCCGTTTTAGCAGCTCTAAAATGAAGTTTTAATTAAACTTGTGCCGGTATCTTTCAATGGCCCAACTGCATCATTATTACTCGAAGTAACTTGAAGTATTGAACTCAAGTTATATATAGTTATAAGTTTTTGCATCTCCGTTACGGTATAAGTGCG
>CM063498.1:12691632-12704132 GCA_032207245.1 Pardosa pseudoannulata
GACGTCATAATGCTGGAAAAAAATGTTATTTTTACCTATTTATTACGTGACAAATTAATAAATTTAATCTCCTGCTCTTAACCTGGGAAAATAGGTCTCGGAATAATGACATTAATGGCAATCGTAAAACATTTAATGCAATCCCCTATATAATATCCTAAGTTGTCTGTCCGTCTGTCCTCGAATTTATGAAGTGGTGGTACCTGGAATAGATAGAGGCATCCATATTGTATTCTTGATGAGTTGGGATTAGCAATGTTCAAAATTCCCTCCTTCCCCCCTTTTCTGGCATTTAATGCCATAAGTATAATGGCATAATTATCTAGTATTAAATGCTAGAAAAGGGGGAAAGGGTGGATTTCGAACGTTGTTAATCCTAACTCATCAAGAATCCAATATGGATGCCTCTAATCATTCCAGGTACCACCTCTTCATAAATTCAAGTACAGATGGACAGCTAACTTAGTCTATTATTATATAGGGGATTGCAGTAAATGTTTTACTAGTATTAAGATCAAATTGTTAGGATGAAGCTTATCTAAAAAATGTTTTGCGTTAGGCCCTGACTAACATAGACATATTTTTCAGTGACGTAGATTTTAACCAGTTGACAAGAATATGGAAAGCTGTTTTTTAAATAGCTTTTATTTAATAAGAAAAGCCATAAAAGTGCACTATAAAGTAAATCTTTTCTTTGAGTGTTTAGGTATACTGCTTGATGGAAGCGATACTAGTAGAATAGATGGCTATACTACTTTAAAATCTCTGCAGTTGGGATACCACGTACGCTGAACACCTTTTAGCATTTACTGAACTTATTTTCTATCATATTTTTTTTTTCAATTTAATTTTTTATGACCCTGACTAAGATAGGCATATTTTTCAGTGACGTAGATTAATCAGTTGACAAGAATATGGAAATCCTTTTTTTAAATCACTTTTATTTAACAAGAAGAGCGATAAAAGTGCACTATAAAGTAAATATTTTCTTTGAGTTTTTAGGTATGCTGCTTAATGGAAGGGATACTAGTAGAATAGATTACGATATTAGTTTAAAATCTCTGCAGTTGGGATACCACGTACGCTAAACACCTTTTAGCATTTACTGAACTTATTTTCTATCATATTTTTTTTTTCAATTTAATTTTTTATGATTGAATATTGTATTTCCACCGGTATGTGCAACATTTTAGATATGTAACTAAGCAGGAACGCAGTTAAAAATTAATTTTAAAACATCAAACTGACACAGAAGTGAAGTTAAGTAAAAGAGATTAACACATTGTGTGTGGGTACATTTCGCAGCGGAATTGTACCGGGAGCTGGAGTTTTGCGCGTAAATTTAGTTATTCAGTTAAATGATTTCATTTTTTAACCAACTTTTCGCCTTTTATATTGAAATATATAAACAAATATATAAATAGAAATATATAAATAACAACCATGAAATTTGTGTAAACAAAAAATATATTTTTTAATGGATACATTTACAATACTATCGTAAATTTGAAAAATCAAATAGAAATAGTAATATATAGTTTTAATTTTTTCGAATTATGTTAGGTATAAACATTTTTATATTATAAAAAATGAAAGACAAGAACGTTCGGCTTCGTTTTCCTGTATATACCGTTATTTTTGAGCGCACAAACAAACCATGTTGTTACACTAACCCGTACTAGTACGTGACCCGCTCTCAAGTATCAGTCGTCAGAAAACGTATTAGTACGTGTCCCGCATACAATGTGTTAGAAACAAAGTTAATAAATATAATTATGTGCGTGAATAAATTCGTCCAATATTTGGGTCGAATTAACTTCGTGCACTTTCTCATTGCAGTAATATTTAAGTGCTCGTATTCCATATCAATCTTTGAGAAAATTTATTTATGAGATTATTTAGTTATTTTGCAGTATTTGTACTTATAGGCAGGACTAACTATTTTAATTTAACATCAAAGTCTCAGGTATATAGAGTCAACGTCTTATTTGACATCTGGTATGAGATAAAAATGTAGTTAATGGTTTTGTTTTACAGTTCCGGATCACATTTTAGTGCCGATATGGCTATTAGACATAAGTTTTGCCAATAAGCTATATTGAGTTCTGGTATAAATAGTTCTCACATATAACTGAAATATTCACAGATCTAAAGATTAAATAAATCAAACAGATCATCAACTGAGATTTAAATAGATTAGAATGGAATTCTGTATCGAAAGAAGTATGTGTACCATACACATATTAATGAATTAATAGTTCTCGCATACAATTGAAAGATTCACAGCTCTAAAGATTAAATAAATGAAACAGATCATCAACTGAGATTTAGATAGCATAGAATGGAATTCTCTGTCGAAAGAAGTATGTGCACCCACACACATATTAATAAATTCATGGTATGGAAAATACAAACTTACTTGTATTAATATTTTATTATTTATCATGTCTATCATGTCTTTATGATATTTAAACAGGTATACATTCAATATCTATCTTGGAGATATTAGTGATAACATGCAGAGATTTACAATCTGTTAAATATAGTTAATAAATTAAGCGCATTAGACTGTGATCTGTGGATAGCCCGCATTTCTATAGCTGTTGTAATGCATACCTCGTTATTATTTCAATAGCCGAGATACATTATAAACTTGCAGACTTTGTGTCTTCGAAATTTGGATAAAATTTATTAAACGATATTAATCTTTATAATTTTCGGTTTGAATTGTTTTGGAGAGCAAGAATTTAACTTGTTCTACAAAAGGGATAATACAATTTTTGATTTCAAAGTAAAAATGATTTGAATAAATTTGGTTTAAAAATCAAAATATTTTAGAATACTATATTAATTTCCTAATAATCTTAATGGAGAAAGTTTTTTTATAAGGTTGCATATTTCTAAGGAAATAATATACTAGTAATAATACCAGTAATAAAAAATATATACGCTTAATTCATGAAAATAGTCTGTGAGTTTGTTACTGTTGCAAACACAAGTGACAGTAAATATTTTCAATACAGTGGAATTGCAGTCATAGGAAACGATGTAAGATCCCTAACTAAATTTTACAATAACTGAAAATGTAAAAGTTTTTGGAGTTCTAAAATTTAACAATTAAGAATTAAGGAACAAAATGTTTATATCAAAGAAATATGTATTTTTAAAACTGAAAGTATGCATATTATATACATTAGAACAAAAAATAATAAATAAATTTAGACCTTTTTTAAAAAGTAGCTCTTGCCCCATCAATAATATCTCTAAACTTAAACTGGAATTAAACATCCTGGTCTGTAATTTTTATACACTTTTTAGCGTTATTAGCCCCAAAACTACAAATGTTTTGATCAAAATAGTAATTTTTTTTATTTTGGGAGCTTACACTATTTTTAATGTCAGTGCCCCAAATGCTTTGAGATGCTTGATATTTTAATAAAAATTTATATACTGTAAACGTGTTGCGAAATATATTGAATTTTATCAATATGAATATTATCAATCATATTGAATTTTACTGATTTTTGATGGTTACTAATATTATTTGAAGTTTTTTCTCAGAAAATAAAATTGTTTTTGACATAAAATCAATAAACAGAGCCGATATTGGTAAAAAATATCAAACAAGACAAATCATTTGAAAATATTTTGCATTCATAAAATTTTACGTGAACAATCTATAAAAATATTTTCATACAAAAACAATGGAATTAAAAAAAACTGTTCTTTTTATAGTTTTACAAATACCACTTTACTTTAGTTGGAGAATAATCTCCTTGTTTCAAAATTACGTTAAAAGAGTCACACATAAAAAATAAATTTGTAAATCAAGTCTTTCATATTTATTTCTAATGTCCTATAATTTCAAATTTTATTTTTTTAATTTTTAACAGACAGAAAGCAGTATTACAGCAGAAGTCTATGTAATGCTTCAAACTTTTCAGCAAAGGAGAAAAAGTCAATCGATTTTACAAAAGATAAAGTAAAGTCTTTCAGACTGTAGATAAATAAGGCAATTTGAAGGAGACAACTAAATGCGTAACGTCTTACGAAATAATAATACAAAACGAGAAAAAAAACTAGAATGTACTTACAAGACAGTCTAGGGAGTAAAATGAATTGAATGTACTCAGCACTAGACCAAAATCAATGCATATGTCTCCAATGGTAATACACACAATCGCTAATGGTTTTAACCAAACGAACGACAGAAAAGGGCACAGTAAGCAGATTTCGCAAGATTGCAAAGTAGAAGATGTTTTATTTTAGCCATTGAATGAAAGCTCTCATTTTGAAGACCTTTAAAAGTTTTTCCATTCAAAAATATTCAAATTCATTCAAATTATATTCAGAAAAAAGTCTCAAACACCAACTGAATGAGACTTAATATGTAAATTATTCTTATTAAGCTAATCACCATTAAATGTTAACACGTAACGGTTAAGTTATAATGGCAACATACACGTAAATTTCCTTGTTTGAAACTCTATATATATATAAATGAATTTGTGTCTGTCTGTACTCGATAGACTCAAAAACCATATATCCAATCGCCGTGAAAATTTTGGAAATTATTAGGTATATCCCTAGGACGGTTTTTGTAAACTTTTAACGTTCGAAATCCCTTTCTCTCCCCTTTATTGAGCGTTTCATGTCATTATTCTAAACATTATTTTCCTCGGTTAAACGCAAACTATTAACTTTTCAATTTATTGCATCATAACTAAGTGAAAGAACCAATAATTTCTAGCAATTTTATGTCATTCCGTTAATCCCAAGTAATTGTTTTAAACACCATTTTCCTCGGTTAAAAGCAGGAGATTAAAATTTTAAATTTATCACATAATAAGTAGGTGAAAATGATATTTTTTTTATCATTATGACGTCATTCCTTTAAACATCTCATTTATTCATTTCTTATTTTATATTATTTAAACATCGTCTGCGTAGTATCCATTCGATTTCACCTAGAAATTTAGATATAAAGTGATTAACTTTCATTTCTATGTGACGCAAATTATAGCATTTTTATAAAAGAACTAATTTTATATTTAATTCTTGGTTATTTTTTACGTTACAATGAAATGTTCATTAACAATATTCTAACAACAAAAAGTACAAATATCAGTGACTCTCGTGGGCAAATAAAAACCTATCATTTTATATAGTTATCTCTATATTCATATGGTTGTCAATATGAATGTGTGTATTTGTTTCATAAAAAACCATGTGGTTTGTCATAAATTTCCTTAATTTTTTACAATATTTATTATTACTACCAAAATTAGTACCGTTGTTATCAAAACCTCTGCTTCCTATTCTACCACGTAATATCGCAAGATCTATTAAAGTTGCTAATCAACGTACAGCAGTAATACAGTAATATAAAAACTGAATATTGTTATAATACGCTTATAATAGAAATATATAAATATGCCAATGACTCGAACTGAACTGTGACGAATTTAGAGAGTTATGCACACAAAAAAAATCTTTGTTTAAAAGTAATACATTAAGTTCACCGTAGCAAAGCACGAGCACACTTGCTACTTTGTAATAAAATATTTCATATTCTCTTTATACGCTGCGTTTTATTTGTGAAGAAAATATTCGATGAATCAGAAATATCGACATGAAGTTATGCATTGTCTCTTTTGGTTTAACGGGATATTGTTGTTTTTAATTAAATTATACTCAGCTTTAATATGAATTGTATTTAAAATTTAAATAATTGTTCACAATAAATCTTACTAACAATCAACTGCTATCTCAATTCCTTTCGTATATGCTTCAACGGTATTCATTCCATCGTGTTCAATACACTGAATAAGCTTTTCAGGCGCGGCAAATATCGCATATCACATTATGTGTGTCCAAATATATGTGCTGAAAACATATGTACTTTTCTAAGCAAATACAATACTGATAATGAAATGTATGAAGAGAGAATGCGTTCCCTATGAGTTTGCTGCAGTTGTAAACACAAACAAATCTGTTGAAAGTAATTGTTTTGTGATGATTGTTATTTACATAAGATCAACAGATAGTGTAAATATTTAATAATCGATATCGTGTCGGGATGTTTGTGCCGTTCGCGGATCAGATATAATAGTTCTCGGGGATTACTGGGATTTAACTTTACCGAAGGTACTCAAATCTTTATTCTTTGAAATATCAAGTTATTTTTCAATTTAATAATGTTAGAATAGATATAACAATAGAACAATTTAATGGAATAAATTTATCTATATGTTATATGCATATATATATATATATATATATATATATATATATATTTGTGTGTGTATGTGTGTGTGTAATAATACGGACTTCAAGATGGGTGGTTGCAGTCATGGCCTATGGAAATGACACCGTTTTAGTCAAAGACCTTTATTAGCAGAACGTTGGAAGGACGGGTTCCCCCGTTCATTATAGGGGCATTACAAACTGAAGGGCCATCGAACCTGAAGCTATAACTAAAAGACCCTTTATTAAAATCTCAGACAAAACCTATGTGAAAATCTCAGGGAACACCTGTCTCCGATAGCATGCATCTTCTAGGGTAATTTAGGAAATCCCCAAAGAAAAGGAGATGCATGCTATAGAAGACATATTTCCTTTGAGATATTCAGAGATATTGACTGAGATGTTGACCCAGGTTTTAAGGACCTTTACATTATAGGGGCATTACAAACTGAAGGGTCATCGAATATGAAGCTATAACTAAAAGGCCCTTTATCAAAATCTCAGACAAAACCTGTGTGAAAATTTCAGGGACAACCTGTCTCCGATACAATGCATCTTCTAGGGTAATTTAGAAAATTTAGAAAAAATTAAAAAAAAAGAGATGCATGCTATAGGAGGCAGATTTCCTTTGAGATATTCAGAGATTTTGACTGAGATGTTGACCCAGGTGTTAAGGACCTTTACTTATAGGGGCATTACAAACTGAAGGGCCATCGAACATGAAGCTATAACTAAAAGACCCTTTATCAAAATCTCAGACAAATTCTATGTGAAAATCTCAGGGAACTCCTGTCTCCGATAGCATGCATCTTCTAGGGTAATTTAGGAAATCCCCAAAGAAAAGGAGATGCATGCTATAGAAGACATATTTCCTTTGAGATATTCAGAGATTTTGACTGAGATGTTGACCCAGGTGTTAAGGACCTTTACTTTACTGATCACTGTTATAAAAAGACAAAAGTCCGATTTTATCCTTTCTGCATTTCTGTTGATTTAAATCTTTACTAGGCCTACTTTCTGCTGATAAAGGTCTTTGACTAAAACGGTGTTATTTTTATGAGCCATGGCTTCAACCACCCATCTTGAAGCCCGCCTTATATATATATATATATATATATATATATATATATACATATATGCAATGTCAGCTAACATTAATCCGAAGAAAGTGTTTATGGTTGCTATTCAGTTGCATTGGATTTCTCTTATAATATATTTTAAAGATATGAACTCATACTATCCCCTTATTTAGTACGTCCAATTCATTTAAACGACAATTAAGAGGAAATACCTTTGAGTATTTTTGTTTAATAAACAAAATCTATATTTAATATAAGACTTGGAAAAAATTATAATTTGTTTTCCAAATTATCTTAAGTCCAGTGTCATTTAATTTAATAGCCTGTGATATCTGTTTAAGTTTTAGTAGTATCCATCACGGTTTACACAAATCCAATTATATTTTAACTTTTAAAGGATCATACTTTAAAAGTATTATACTTTGGGAAGGTTTTGTAATCACTGAAATAGTTATATTCCCGGAATGGACAAAACTGATTTTCCAATCACTCAGACAGTTAAATGATTATATAGTCATCAGTAGTAACCCTATAAAAGATAAAGAAAATCGGTTGGCGTGGAAATATAGAAACAATAGATAAACAATGGTGGTGATTTATAAAGTTAATAAATTTGTATTAATTATTCATCAGGAATATATATCTTTTAACAATTTAACAATATACATTGTATGCCACAATGAGAATGCTACAGGGAGAAATTTTTCTATGCATTTCTGGTAAATGAATAAGAAAAACAGGTGGCATAAGAATGCTTATTAGAATATTAGTGACGTATACCAGTAGTTCAGAAGCTTCTTCTAACTCAGAGTGTATGTCCAGTGGCATAATAGTGATCCTGTTATTATTGTTATTTATCTCCCTAGTGTAGGAAAGCTTACACCAGGTACAAAAGAACCAGATGCTCCAGATCCTCATAGATCAGAACCTGCTCATCTCACAGAAGTCTCCTGGAAGTGCCAAGACAATTAAGAAGATTTGGAATACATTGAGCAGGAACAAGGAGAGTAAATCCTATTCACATTCAAGAATTACAAATATTTTAGGTGGCCATTATTAAATCTCACCATGGCCGATTGAAGAAGCCGGGGGCCATTGCTAGGTAGGGACAAACTAACAGTGACCCTTGTGAGCATAACTTGTTACGCTCCAGATGCAGCTACCTTTAGAGTTACGCTATGCAAGATTTATGTTAAACTCAGTTGAAAAAGGTAAAGAAATGTTAAAGGAGGCTTGCAAATATGAAGTTACGTTACAATAAGAAGTTTTCAAGACACAGAATTAGATTAGGAACTTCTGACAGAATGCTGAAGATGATCCGTCTGTAGGCCGACCATTGACTACGAAAACGGAAGAAAACACCGGAAGAGGAAAGAATGTTTGCTGATTAAGTTTACATTCAATTGAGAAATTTTCAATTGTGAACTGACAATTTTACTTGAAATTGCTCATTTGCTTGAAGAAAAGTGCAAACCGCGTTAATCACAATCCAGCTGGCAGAAATCCGCAATATAAATAAATATATAGTCACCATTAGTCACCCTATAACAAAGAAAAAAAATCTGTTTATAGTCTTGAAATCTAGAAACAATAGTAAAAACAAATGTGGTGGTGATTTATAAAGTCCACCATCGTCGTCCATCATGATGGTGCTAGGCCCTACTCGTCATAAGTTGTGACTTAATAGCTAGCAAGATCACATCTGTTCTTCTACATTTACTATATAGTCACTACCTAGAAACCTGTGAGATTTTCTTTTACGTTTTAAGGACATTAACAATTTCGAAAGTAGTGGGGAGATTATTTCTTACCTACATAATCTTAACATACACCTGTGGATAGCGCAAATCTCATTATAATTAGTTGTCCTTGCTATTATAACGATGGTAAGACTGATTCCAGCTTCAGGTTTGTGCTGTCATCTGTTGTTTCATCAATTGAATATAATTTGCACATCTGATTTGAAGGTTGGTAAACATCGTGTGAGAAATAAATGGCCCTCGAAAGTGTTAAAGTATATTATTTTGACACATTCTATGATGACCAAAAAGTCGTAACAAGCCTATGCGATCTTATAAAATGAGTTCAAACAGTGATACAGCCACTAGCTTTACTAGATGTATGACTACCCAATACTTTTATGGTTATTAATTGTTTTTCTTTGTAAGTACGATTATTTAATTTATTTAATTTTTTACTCATTACTTTTAAGACGGATCTCGTAAAATATACATCCTAGCAAGTGAGAAAGATAAGATTAAAAATAACGTACTATGACAAGTTTGGCCTGAACATATTTTTATTACGTCGTGTTGAAAGAAATGATCGAAAAGAATTTTATATCATCGGAGATGGGTTTCTTTAATTCATTGAGGAACTTGCATTTACAAAAATATATGGAACTATTTCATCCCATGGTACAACTTTTCTAGCAAAGTCTACATAACTTACCAAAATAAAAATGTTCATAGCGCATGCTAAACCGGTTACCAATGGAAAATAACTCTAAATAATACAATTAAGTAGAATTAGTTAATCTTTGAGTGAAAAATAAGAAAGGAAACTTAGAATAGCAGTGTAAAACACAAAAATGAGCACTAAACAAAAAATGTCAAAAAGGATATTATCTACAAGGATTGGAGATGTTTAATGTATTGTGTTGGGAAATGAATTTCACGCAAATAATTTAACACTTTTCCTGATTAACAAATAGGGAAGATAGGTGTTTGGTTTGGTTTGGAGTGCTACGGTCTACTTTTTGCAACACGAGGGCTAATGAGACCTGGACCTACAGCTTAAAGCCGATTTCGAACGTTTACGAACATCCATGCCGCTGTAGAATTCGAACCCCCGATATCCGGTACCGAAAGCTAGCAACCTAACCAATCGGCCATAGCTCGGCTAGTTATTCAGTTAAAATCTCAATAGATCGAAAATATTTAATTTTTTAACCAACTTTTCGTATTTTATATTGAAATATATAAACAAATATATAAATATAAATATATAAATAACAACCATTAGATTTTTGTAAACAAAAAATATGTTTTTAGTGGATAAATTTATAATACTATAGTAAATATGAAAAATCAAATAGAAATAGTAACAAATAGTTTTAATTTTTTCGAATTATGTTAGATATAAATATTTTTACTTTATAAAAAATGAAAGACAAGAAAAATTCGGCTTCGTTTTCCTGTATATACCGCTATTTTTGTACCCACAAACAAACCATATTGTTACACTAATCCGCACTCAAGTATCAATCGTCAGAAACCTCACTAGTACGTGTCCCGCTTACAATGTGTTAAAAACAAAGTTAATGAATATGATCATTTGTATGTATAAATTCGTCCAATATTTGGGTCGAATTAACTTAGGGCACTTGCTCATTGGAGTAATATTTAAATGTTCGAATTTCATATATCTTGCTTTGAGATGCCACCCTAACCAATCGGACATCGTTCGGCGGAAGATAGTTGTTAATTTTACCAGCTATATAAGTTATCTTTACTTCAATGTGATCTTAGATGTTAGAAGGAGAATGGCGGAAAAGGTAAGGTGCTGATTTTCGAAACATTTTGTGGGTTCAAACCATACTTCTAACTTGGATATTTGAAGCCCTTCGGAATCTGCTTTAAGAAGTTTATCCCGGCCTCATTTTACCTGTTGTAGCAAAAAAGAAAACCATAAAAAAAACAAAAAAAACTCTCGAAGCTTTTTTTTTAACTCTTCACCAGACGACAGTCAAATTGGTAAATCATTACCTTTCATATTCACTATCGTACTGGTATCAGCAAGTTCGTAATTCACAACTAGCATGGTTCTTAATCAGTAAATTCCTGTTTCAAAAAAATGTAGTAAAAAAGAAGACCACACAGCTCACTCTCTAAAAAACCTCTTCCTTATCCTTCTACCATCACTCGTATCACACTACAAGTATAAGGTAAATTGAATAAGAAATTTTCATATATGATCAATATTACACCCCCTATAAGTGAACAGTACCAAAAAATACAAGACTCACCAAAGAACTGAAATAAAGTTTTGGATATGTCATCTTGAAATTTTTAATTAAATTACTTGCACTTCATGCTATCGATGCTGAATTATATATCATTTAACTCTTTAATCTTTGTACATTTTAAAATGGAACCATTACGTAATGGTAATTATTTCATCTTAAGAATCTTAACTACTACTCTAATCTCATCTTACGATATTGCTGTGAATAAATAGATAACTGATTAAAAGCTGATTTAAAAAAATACAAATATTGTGTGATTTTATTTTATCCAGCATTTTCTTTTGTTTGTGCGATACGATTTACCTTTTAATTACATGAGGATTAATGAGACTGGGACCTACTGCTTTATTATTCGGAATTTCAAACTAAAAGTATGGGATGGATTTTTGAAATGGGGATTTTACGTATGTGATCAATGTGTAATAGGTTGGTACTGTTCCTTCATAGAGGAGACAGTACCTTAAAATCAAAAACTTACCTGAAAATTGAAAAAAAAATTATTTTTCTGTCGTCGTGAAACTTACCATTAAACTCTCATCGCTGCATGTTAGAGATGCTGAATTATATAAAGTTTAACTCTATAATCTCTGTACATATTAAGTTGATACAATCGAATACTTTATATCGCAAGTATTACTTTAATATTATCTTATGATATTGTCGGGAATAAATGAATAACTGACTAAAAGTGGAATTAAAAGAATTCAAATATTCAGTGATTTTATTTCATCCAAAATTATTACTTACTTTGTTGTACTACGGGTTACATTTAGCTACACCAGGGTTAATAAGACTGGAACCTAAAGTTTAATGCTGGTTTCGGACTGCTATAAATACACGTTTTAGTAGTGGGATTTGAAACCACGAACTCCAGTACCGATAAGTATCACCCTACCAATTCAGTCATCGTTAGTCTATCTAGTAAGGTATAATTCTTATTTTGTGTTACAGTTATAATTGACTTTGAATACACCAAACTTGTTAGCATTTTGAATCTTGTTCGTCTTTATAGGTAGAAGATGTGAATTTAATATTCAAAGTTGATTTAATTTTACTCCCTTCTTTATCCATAAAAATATGTGCTTAAAAAATTTCTCGACAGTGTATCAATGCGTGTGTTGTGAAATGATAAGCATCCTACCTAAACA
>CM063498.1:12714132-12716632 GCA_032207245.1 Pardosa pseudoannulata
GGATGAAACAGGCTCCCATCACCTGTATGCTTCCTATATTGTATTTGGATGTTTACAGAAAGCAACCCATTTCCCCAAAATATAAGCATATGATAATGATATCCTTTCAAATGTCTAAGTATCTCTAAGTGATAAGCTTATTAGAGAAAGTAAACGTTAAGATTTCCCAACGGTAGCCGAATGGTTAGCTCCCTGATTTTTGGTACCGGAGTTCGTAGAATCGAATTCTACTATGGTATGGTTGTTCTTAGTTATTCGGAATCAGCTTTAAGCTGTAGATCCCAATCTCATTAATCCCGTGTTGCAACAAAATAGACAGCTCCCAAACAAACTAAATCAAAAGTTAAGACTACATTTACAGGAGATCCTTGATTTTTCGTGAACCTATACTTTTTCGTTTTCCAGCCGTAATCGTCCGATTCACTTGCCCCTCCATTTATACTTATAGAATCAATGTTTTTTTTTCTTTCTTCTGATTCTTCATTTTTCCATATCTATTGTCGAAAGATTTTGGTTCCATTACTTTTTATTCCTGGAAGCATCGTTTTTTAGAATTTAGGAGAACCGAATGAGTTTTTGGTGCGCTCTTTTATATAAAAGCTTCACAGTCATGTGAATGATTTCTGGTACTTCATAACCTTTCATATACTCCCACAAGGTTAATAACCTAACAACTAGTGGGCGGTATAAGGACAGTGCAGAAACAAGATTATGGGAAAGTGGAGGAGGAAGAAGATAACATAACTGAATTATTACGAGTTTTCCTGAAGTTAATAAAATTTAAAACCATTTATATGCACACACAGGGACATCCATAGTGTACTTACAGGAATGAAAGCGATAGATTCTTTACAGTCGGGTAATCTACCCAGCTAACAACGTTACGTTGGGCCAACATTGTACTGCATACGTTGGGCCAACGTTGATATGGCATGTTGGCCAACGGTTGGTTAATGGTTGGCTAATGGTGGTTGTTTACATATTGCCAACGTAATATTACGATGGGCCAACGTAATGCCAACGTTTATTATTTCTGTTTATTATTTTGTTATAGTGTATAATATAGAATGGGAATGTGCTATTACTTTGAAATAAGATGATATTTTTATAACAGTGTCATTTTTAAATTTTGCAAGAGTCGAAAAATAGAAAATAGGTATAAAAAAAAGAAAGAGATAGGTTATTTTAGTCCACACCATACATTTCATATAATACCTACGCTGCGCAATCCATTTATCTCTTTGAAATCTATATTAATTTTTTTTAATGATACAAACTGTTTTTTAAATAAGAAAAACGAAAATTTCCCCTTCTGAGAGCTAAAAATAGATGATTGAAGAAAAGCACAACACAACAGAGGTTAAACAATATATATATATATATATATATATATATATATATATATATATATATATATATATATATATATATATATATATATATATATATATATATATATATATATATATATATATATATATATATATATATATATATATATATATATATATATGTTAGTCTTTTTTCTTTTATTTACAATTTTTTTAATTTAAATTCAGCCACCATTTCCATCTACCAAAGTTCTCTACATTTTCTCTGGATTCAATTTCATGGCATCTGAAACACAAATAAGTAACTTGAAAAGTATATATTATATAATGCTTTAATGTTACCACAGACATTTCCTTTTATCCTTTTAGATTTTTAAAATGATTCAAAGATGATTTGAATATGTAAAAAAATAAAAGCAAACATAATTACATCTAATAAATAAAATTAAGTTATAAAGTAAACAAGTTTCATAACAACTATGATAAAGTGAAATCCGTAATATTTACATATTATCATTATACAAATTTATTATTATTATTAAGAAAAGACACAATTGACTTAAATTTTGATACTTTCTTAAATCTGTACTAAAGAAGTGTATTAAAAGATATTAAAGATCAAAGTGTACTAAAACACCGTGTATATACTTTTGTAAATAATATGTTACTATTAAAAGCACAAAAGAGAAACTACAGTTCAGATAGCCAAATATCGTTTTCTTCAGGAATAAATTAATAATAATGAGGGCATATATGATAGAACACAAAAATATCGAGAGAACTTACCTTGCAAATTTGAAATCCTGCAGCGATGGCGCGTTAACCCTAAAGATGGCGATTGATACACAACTTTCTCTTTTGGCGGAGCTTCTGCGCATGCTCGTAGATATAGGCGGTTACTTTTATATTTCTTAGCCAATGGTATGCCGATATTTGTGCAAGAGGCGTAAACAGAAAATCTCCAACGTTGGTCCAACGGTTGGCCAACGTTTCAGAATTACTGATGGCCAACCAAACATTTTGCCAACTAAATAATAACAACTATATAAATCATTTCATTTCCCCTTTTCAACGTTTACCCAACCAAAGACCAACAGCCAACTTATAGCCAACGAAAATCCAACTTTTCCGTGCTAGCTGGGTATTTGTCCAGAGCAATATCCCTTACA
>CM063498.1:12721632-12801632 GCA_032207245.1 Pardosa pseudoannulata
CAGAGGAGATATTATAATTGCGAATAATTTTTGTACCCAAATTTCTGAGGCGATACCCAATTTGATCATCTCTGAATCCATTTTAATTATTTAGTGGTGACATCTGTTTATACACATGACTATATCTCGCATAGGTTGAAAACTGATGAGAGTTACAGCGGGATAGTTAGGTTGATAGTTATAGAACGTTGAAATTTTATAAGATGGCCTGATGTTACCCACACTAGTCATTAATAGCAAGGTTTATAGCAGTCAAGGTCAACGAAGAGTGGAGAAAAACTACATAAAACATACAGTTTACAGAAATACAAATGTAACCAAATAAGTTATTAGCATAGTTCAGAAAAATCATATTTTGTATAACTTAAATGAATAATGCTACAAGAAAAAAGGTTGGTTTTGGCCAAATTTTATTGTTTTTCCAACATTTTAACAAACCACATACATTTTAAAGAGAAGAACCTAATTTACATGTATGTACAACTATTACAATGTTAATGCAGGAATAATCATTAATATATATATATATATATATATATATATATATATATATATATATATATATATATATATATATATATATATATATATATATATATATATATATATATATATATACATATATATATATACATATATATATATACATATATATATATATATATATATATATATATATATATATATATATATATATATATATACATATATATATATACATATATATATATATATATATATATATACATATATATATATATATATATATATATATATATATATATATATATATATATATATATATATATATATATATATATATATATATATATATATATATATATATATATATATATATATATAATATCTTGAAGATGTTCTTTTTTATCAGTATTTTATATCATCAATTTTATTTATACATAGAAACCTCGCATTTATTTTTCATATAAACTTAACATTTGCATCTTTTTGCATATAAACATTCTAATTACAATAATTAACAAATAAAAATTACCGTGAATTTTTAATCTATCTATCTATAATATTTTTAAATATAAAACCATTACATTTATTTATATAATAGCATTAGTGTAAAGAATAATTTACAACAATTAATCTTTTTTACTACCCCTTCTTTTCATGATAGCATAAAAGTATGGCTCCTATGTATCAGGGTTTCAAATTTGCTGAAAGAAAATTTCGGAAAAAATGAAAAAATAATTGAAAAACCGGAAATTAATCTTATTACAAATTTTGTTAATTTAATGTAGATCATAATGCCTATTGTCAACTCATTTATTATAGTTCCCTAAAGACTCATTTATTTTTTACTTTTGTTTGAAGAGAACTGCAGGAATTGTGTCTCACCGTATTTGCCACATGAACAGTTAGGGATTATATTTTTCCTGGATCTTGTAGGTAAGACTTGACACCCCCTTTAAAGCTAGTTGAAAAATGTAAAAACACCCTCTCTTTTTGATTTCAAAAAAGTTTTCACAAGTTGACCTTTTTTTAAATGAACATGTATATTGTCCTTATGCTATGTATATTTATATAAAAGTATATTACAAATCAGAATATAGGTATGTAAATGTAAAGAAATAAAGAAATCATGTATATTATATTGGGTTGGCAACTAAGTAATTGCAGATTTCACTCATAGATTGCGTCAGTTGAATTTTTAGGTTTGCAGACGTGGTACAAATGTAAAACACATTTTGTTATTTGATAGTTGGCAATCCAGCTGTCAATCAGTAAAATAAATTTTTTGATCGGTTGCGTAGTTTTCGCTTGGCCTTCGTTGAAGAATGGAAAATCAAAAGGAACATTTTCGTCATATTTTGCTTTTTTATTTCCGCAAAGGGAAAAACGCCTCGCAAGCTCATAAAAAGTTACGTGATGTTTATGGTGTCAAAGCCTTAAAAGAACGGCAGTGTCAAAATTGGTTTGCCAAATTTCGTTCTGGTGATTTTTCACTCAAAGATGAAAAACGCCCTGGTCGTCCAGTTGAAGTTTATGAATCCCAAATCAAAGCAATAATCGATTCAGATCGTCACAGTACAACACGTGAGATTGCAGAGAAGCTTCATGTATCAAATACATGCATTTAAAATCACTCAAAACAATTTGGCTGAGTTAAAAAAATCAATATATGGGTTCCTCACGAACTGAAAGAAAAGGATTTAACGCAAGGCATAAACAGCTGCGATTTGCTAAAGAAATGTAATGAAAATGATCCATTTTTAAAACGACTGATAACTGGCGATGAAAAATGGGTTGTTTACAACAATATCAAGCGGAAAAGATCGTGGAGCAGGCCACGTGAAGACACTCAAACAACATCAAAAGGTTTTGTTATCAGTTTGGTGGGATTACAAAGGAATTGTCTACTTTGAACTCTTACCACCCAACCGAAAGATTAATTCTGATGTCTACATTAAACAACTAACGAAATTAAACAATGCAGTTGAAAAAAAGAGGCCCGAATTGACAAATCGAAAAGGTGTTGTAATCCATCATGACAATGCACATCTTTAGTCACTCGGCAAAAATTATTGGAGCTTGGTTGAGATGTTTTGCCACATCCACCATATAATCCTGATCTTGCACCATCGGATTACTTTTTGTTTCGATCTTTACAAAACTCCTTGAATGGTAAAAATTTCAATAATGATGATGATGTCAAATCGTACCTGATTCAGTTTTTTGCTAATAAAAACCAGAAGTTATATGAACGTGGGATTATGATGCTGTCTGAAAGATGGCAAAAGGTCATTGTTCAAAATGTGCTACACATTACAAAATAAAGTTATTTAGTTCCAAGAAAAAATTGTCTTTGATTTTCTAAAAAAAATCCGCAATTACTTAGTTGCCAACCCAATATATGCTTGATTTATTTATATGGAAACACTACAGTTAATATTATGTGTAATCCAGTATTCATTCGACTGGAATCTACTGATGAAAGAAGTTTCGGATAATTAAAAACATACGCTATTATAATGAGGATCAACCGATAAACTGAAATATAGAACAAAGATATTTAATGGGTATTTTTGTATAGGAACTTTAGAAAAAATTCTGTAAAGTGTATTACACGTTATCTCTTTTGAAAATTTCAATATAAACTATATTAAATTGTATAGAGTTGATAAACTGGAGATGTAATTTTCTGTATTAATGAAAGGTAATACAGATGTTTTAACTCTCTGACTGCTCAATTAAAACAAAAGTAAACCAAGATCTCTTTTAAAATTGCGTATTTTTTGTTGCATAGTTTAAGTATATATATATATATATATATATATATATATATATATATATATATATATATATATATATATATATATATATATATATATATATATATATATATATATATGTAATATGGGCGATACTCATTCAAAATCACAACACAGTTTATTTCTGGTGAGAAACATGAAATCTATACAACAGGCAAGCACTTTTACAACCTCGTGCACACAGACAATGTGATCATTTACATTTGTGTACGCTTTTCCAGTAGGGATTCCTAAGGTAAAAAGACTACGAATAATCCCTAAGCACAATTGATCACGTGATACAAAATACCCATGTTTAAAGAGAACGCGCTAACTATTGGCTAAAGTAGTACATACAGAGGCTGAATTAAGTCTATAGCATGTCTGAAGGGAAAAATAAGAATTACCGCGCAAACACCGAACTTACTTTATGAACAAAATTTATTAAATTAATATCAAAATACGTAAATAAGGGATTTTAATATTACATATATATATATAGATATATATATATATATATATATATATATATATATATATATATATATATATATATATATATATATATATATATATATATATATATATATATATATATATATATATATATGTATATATATATATATATATATATATATATATATATATATATTTGTTTGTCTATATATATATATATATATATATATATATATATATGTATATATGTATATATGTATGTATATATATATATGTATGTATATATATATGTTTGTGTATATATATATATATATATATATATATATATATATATGTATGTATATATATATATATATATATATATATATATATATATATATATATATATATATATATATATATATATATATATATATATATATATATATATATATATATATATATATATATAATATATATATATATATATATATATAATTCAGACAAGAAGACAGTAAATGTTATTGTTATTTTGTAACCTTTAGAAGAATTCTCAGCCAAAATAATTTTCATTTATAATTTAATTAGAAGCAAAAAAATAATGGTATAATGGAATAATGGCACATTATAACAAGCAGAATTTTTGACATTTTTAGATCATATCTGTTTCAATAATATTTGTTATAAGACTGAAATTGCTTTGTGTGAGCAATAGATATGTATTTTGAAATGAGTACCATCCAATATTTATTAGAGACATCTATGTTAGAGAAATACATCGATTCGACCTTAAGGCATCTTTTAACATATCTGCAGGTCAGAGACTGTAATGTTTACCAGCGCAAAATACTGACAGTCAATGTATTTGATGAAAGTGGTTTCAAAATTTATTTCACGGAACTGAGCCTACGGATAGATTCGTAAATTAGTATTAATCATGTTATATTAAAGTTAAAATATGCCAGTATTTCAACAATAAATATGAAAAATAGTTTTTGAGAAAAGAAAATCATAAGAGCAGTAATTAATAACATTTAAAATTATTAAAGTGCAAGATTTCTAGGTAGTGAATGTAAGCCGAAACACGAATAGAAACAAAATTCAACCTAAATTTTCTAAAAGTACAATGAAATTCAGTATCTGAAAGTATAAGATTTATTGAGAGTATCATAAAAAGTGTCAGTGCTAAAATAAGTAAATTTAAATTTTATGGAATGTATAGTTAATACACTAGGATTCTATTAGTAACTGAAGGAAATATGTCCTTCAAATAAGTACAAAACACCGAAAGAAACATGAATAATTGAAAATTCAATATTGAGTTTTTCTTCTGGTTCTATATTCTTTTTTCATAATTTCCAATGAGCCGAACGATTACCAAATGGTTCGATATTGCTCTTCGCTACCAGAGTTTGTGTGTTTGAATTCCAAAGCTGGTATTGGTGTTCTCAGCCATTCCGAATCCTACCAGTGTCATTAGACTTGTGCAGACGATATACTGTACTATTACTGTACTGCATTATATATATTTTGAATTTTGCTTTAAGAGAAATATGTAGGTATTTTATGTTATAATCAGATAATTTTCTATCAACCGAATAGAAAGGTAAATCTCCAGTATTGTTAAACATGCACTTTTATATGTCATTGTTTGTCACTTTTTGTGTAAGTGTGTAAAACAAAAACTATATTAAAATATGTGTTATAAATAGGAAATAAATAAATTTTTAAATTATTTTTCCTATTTGTCTGTTTTGAACTGTCTGAAATAACAGCGATTATTGACACGATATAAGATTTCCTTTCCAATTTTTTCACTTGTTGTGTAAATATGTAAAACAAAAATTATATTAAAATATATGTGTTATAGATATGGATTAAATAAACGAATAAATTATTTTTTTATTTCCCTGTTTTTAACTGACTAATATAACATTAATTATTGATACGATATAAAAAGATTTCTTTGCAATTTCCTCAATTTTTCTGTAAATGTCTAAAACAAAAACTATATTAACACTAGCATATAGCCCGTCATATGACGGGATCAGTAAAATTTTTAATTTTCCAGAATTGTAAACTACCCTATGAGGCAGGTAAAAAAAAATGGTTTTTTTTTTGGCTGAGAATTATCTTGCAGCAAAAAATAATCGTTGATTGAATTTTAAATTATCACATACGTACCTAATCTATTATTTAAGAGAAATATAAAAGAAAATTAATTACGTTATATATAAGTTCAGTGATAAAACGTGTGAAAATAATGCAGACGATATTTAAATAATTTAAAATAAGAAATGATTAAATGAGATGGTTAAAGGAATGACGTCATAATGATAGAAAAATGTTTTTTTCATCTATTTATTCTATAATAAATTGATAAATTTAATCGCCTGCTCTTAATCGGGGAAAAAAGGCTTGAAATAATCACATTAAACTCTCGAAAAGGGGGGAAGGAGTAAATTTCAATATTTTTGCTGTGATATGAAGCTTATTTATACCAATTTATTTTAGAATCAGATCGATAGTTAAGGAGAAAATAAACTTTACTCGCTTTAAATTTTGCTAACCCTAACTCATTAAGAATTCAATATGGAGCCTATTTCCATTCCAGGTCCAACCGCTTCAAAAATTCGTGGACAGACGGACAGATAGATAACGTAGGCTATTATTATATAGGGGACTAGAATTGGGAACTGTTACTATTATGTTATTGTTATTGTTGTGTAGTTAGTTCTAAGTTAAATTTTAAGATAAAAGTTAACTTAGGTGGGAGAATGTCAAATCGTCTGTTAAAATTGATGTTCTACCCACATATTATCTTTTTTATTTTATTTTTTCTCTGTAAGTTGCGAGTGGCAACGAACGATTTTGTTTAGTGAAAACATGGCTGTTCTTTCGTATGCGAGAAAAATGGCTCTTGAGTTGCTTTTGTGCTTTAATATGTTAATATTATTTACGCCATAAAGTCTTCTATGTGACATTTTCTGTGCATTTAAAGATCTCGCATACGTAAATATAATAAAAAGTGTTTTATATTAAAAGGCGTCTGTTTTGAGCAATTAATTAACGCCATTGAGAACATTCTTCAGTATCACACTTCTGATTTCGAAACCCAAACAGGACAGTGATTATTTGGTGGTATATATGAATGGTATCGAAAATGATAAATTTAATCGCCTGCTTTTAACGGGGGGAGAATAAGGCATGAAATAATAGCATTAAACGCTAAAAAAGGGGGGATGGCTTAGATTTTGAACTCGCTTTGAATTTTGCTAACCCTAACTCATAAAAAATTCAATATGGATGCCTGTATCCGTTCCAGGTACAACCGCTTCAAAAATTTGCCGACAGACACCTTAGGCTATTATTATATAGGGGATGTATTGTAGATATGAAACAAACAATATATTAAATTATTTTTTTCTATTTCCCTTGTTTGTAATTGTCTAAAAAAATACCAAGTATTGATAGATATATACGATATAATAAATATTTCTTTGAAATTTCCCCACTTTTTGATTAAATGTTTAAAACAACAACTAGATTAAAATTCCCTTACCAGTATATAAATGCATATTGCTCATTTTAATGTAATTTAAATATGCTTTATTCCTGCAATGTAACCTCGCTTAAATAACTGTAACCGAATTATCAATTCATCTTGCATGCTCGATTTTTCAGCAGATGAAATCAATCTCATCTACAAGTCTTTCGGAATGTTAAAATCATTGTCTCCCTCTTTCCTCTGGCGCTTCTCGCGAGGGAACTACGTCATACAATTAAGAATAATTTCGAGCGATAACAATTGACAATCTGCAGTTATTGGATGTATCGGTAAAGATTTCTTCGCACAGGCGTAATCCTTTAGAAAAGTAAAGCAGAGACATTTAAAACAAAATCCCCCACGAATAGCTGTTGGGCAATGAATAGGCTGCATAATGATTGTTTTAAAATTCAACGAATATTGTCAGACAGTTAACTAAGTAAGTAGCCCTGAAACATGGGGAATATTGGATAATTCCTTATTAGTGCTTATTGGTTGCGAATATTGATATTCATGAGTTTTAAATTGCGTATTGTTTCTTATTGATTATTTTAATTGAGTAGTAAGTTACGGTTATTGAAAAGGAGTTTGAAATTGTTGAAATCTAAATTTAAAGAGATCTATTCACTCAAGTATATTTATTATTCTGATATGAAACATTTAGATTTGAAGCATTTGCGTGTTTGTTAAAACATAAAGCACGATAACTTTGCATTGAAAATGGAATTGTATTAATGTATTGTAATAATGATTATAAAGTTTCTATATATTTTGTCTCCAAAGGTCTGTTGTAATTGTTTAAGTTGCATAACAGTTTGTGATGATTGATTAGATCTATTGAAGTGAATTTTGTTTTCACGGATAATGGATATTCAAATTACGATAATTAAGTAAACAACCCTAATTCTTATTTTTAAATTAATAAATTTTCTGCACTTCTAAGTACATTTCAAACATAAATGTTTCACAAGCAATTAATTGGTAATACAAAACTTGCATTTTCTATTTCCTGAAATTTCTGTGATAGGATTTCTTTCAAGTACAGGGTGATTGTAATTAAAATTCCATATTAACGATGCTGTAAAAGAGAATTGTTGATAAGAATGACTATAAATTTAAGCTATACTTCACGTTTTAATATAATGGAAGAATTGGGAAACTGTACGGTATAAAACAAGTTCCATAGTATATCCATAGAGGGCACTGTAAGTGGTGTAATGAAAATGGATTTGACTGTAAGCCATATTTGGAATCGAAATATGACAGCTTTGGCCTCAGTTGCACAGGAAATAATTCAATAATTTTTCAATATGCCTTAGTGCAAGTGTACCCAAACCCAAATCGGTTGGTGGGCCAAAAAACAATTTACTGAAATGAGGTGGGCCGCACATATAAAAATAAAAAAATTATTCAAAATATTTATTATGGTACAATATTCAAAATATGCATTTTTGCAGTGCCAGCTGCTATTGTACATAATAGTTGTGTTATTCATATATCATAACTACAACGACAATAAACATCAACTATACTGTATTTATAACCACCCCCAACACCTTACCTTCCATCATGAGGGATAAAATATTATTATTATATTTAAACTATATATATATATATATTGTAGTTTATTCTCAAGCACTATCACATGTATTATTGTAAAATTAATGTAAGATTTGTTTTTGTATTTTACTAGAGATTTTATTATTATTAACAGATAATGTAGTCGAAGAGCATCGTAGCTGATTGATCATGTTTTTATGAAGCAACATGCTGCGACACTTTGTTTTTACCAGGTTTAATTTAGAAAAAAAAATGATTCGCAGCGATAAGTAGTTCCAAATGCTGATATAATGCACATTGTCCATCGTCTTAAATTTGGAAATTTATCTTCGGCGATATATTTTTGATAATACTCAATCTTATTCTCTTCTTAGAGGCATTTTAGCTCAATGTTTGATTGCAATTCTATCAGATATATTCTAGAACACTCAAATTTCAACGTAATCTGTTCAACAATATTCAAAGACCAGCTTTACGTTGGTTTCTATCAAGTCTTAACGTACATAATATGTGATATTTATTATCGCAAACATTAACAACTAAAATTCTATGTTTCAACTGTATATAGTCGTAATGACTAAAACTATATAGACAGTTGAAAACTTCAATTGGGCCACAAAAAGTTTTTAAATGGGTTGTATGAGGCCCATGGATCGCGGATTGGGCATGCTCGTCTTAGTGTGTCAATTGCTTGAAGGAAAAATACACATATCCCGAATTTTTATAACACGTGCAACGTATCTTGAACATAAATGCGTTTCAATTTGCATGGTATGCCGCTTACAGCGCTATTGATACACTTTGGAACATTTTTCTCATACCATACCCTTTCCCCCTTCTTTTAGTGTAATCTTTTAATGTAATGTTGCAACGATCTTGTAAATGTAAGGTTGCGGGTTCGGCGTTCGAACCGGCCTGAGGTATACCTTGTTTGTTAAAGGTGATCGGGACACGTAAAATAAAATTGCCTATGATGACCGGTCACTTGTGATTTTAGACATTTTGTTGAATATCTAAAAAAATACACAAGGAATTATCCTGGAACCTCAGGCTTGTAAACATGATGGTAGACGCCATATATTTCAGCAAAGAATTTTTCCCGAAACCCCATAGGGCATCGTCAAGAAATTGAAGAAAAATGAATATGTTTTGGATAACCTTAAAAAATATAATGTATGAAAAGTATTGAAACTTTAGCATATGGTTAAGATGCTTTTTGTAATAATATGTGATCATTGTTATGAGGATAGCACGCATACTCGTGGAGAAATTAAGGTTTTTATGAAAAATATTCCCAAATTTCTCAAAGTTTTTTTAGCTTATAATTTGCAGAGTTCTCCATATCACATAATGCTATTATCAGGAATCATGTGCAAGGTACAGTTACAAGGTGATATAGTGTCTGAAATATTTGGTTTATAATTTATTAAATATTTGTATTTAATGATTGCAATAAAATTAGTAATAATATTTAATATTAAGAGTAATAATTATAGTAGTAATACATTTATAAATATCTATTATATGCCGGGTGGCCATAATTAAACTGACAGTGCTCACAGTGTTCTCTAGCTCGATCTATTTCCGAGAATGATGCCACATTTGGTAGAAAGATTAAGCAAGACGGGAAACGAAGGATTCCGAGAAAAAACAAATTAGTACCAAAAGTCACCGCTAGGGGAATATTTGGCACTGTGTAATAGAAAATAGAGAGTTAACAAATGCAAATCAATACGGAAATTATCTTTTATTTTGCATTCAGAAATGAGGTTCAATGTGACTGCCGTTGTTGTGGACCACATATTGCATTCAGTGCACAGTAAGCACAACAGCAGAAAGTAACATGTTTGCATTAATCTCCCGTACAATCCGTGATATGTTATCCTTTAACGTAGCCAGGTCCTCGACTACTCCTTGATAGACCTTGGACTTAAGGTAACCCCATAGCCAGAAGTCGCATGGGGTAAGATCAGGCGACTGAGGTGGCCATGCAGTTGGAAGGTAGCAGCTAATGACTCTTTCTGTTGTGAATTTCTGTCGTAGCAGCTGTTGCACCCTTACAGCAACGTATGGAGGGGCTCCATCTTGCATTAAAATGATTTCCCCCAGGGATTGTCTTTGCTGAAGTGCCGGAATGACAAAGCTGTTCAGCATGAGGCGATATTTCTCTCTTCTAACAGAACAGGTTTCCAGTCCTTTCGGGGTAATATTCTCATATTAGAATGGACCTACGATAAATTTCGCTGTGAACCCACACCAAACAGTTACCTTTATTGAATGTAAGGAAATTGCTGTCACTGCATGTGGTGATTTGTCATCCCAAATTCGGCAGTTCTGATTATTCACAATTCCATTCAGGTAAAAGTGGGCCTCGTCTCCCCATAAGATTTTCCACAGCCAGGAATCATCCACCTCCATTCTGGCAAGAAAGGTGAGAGCAAAAGTCAATCGCTTATCATGGTCGGGGTACAGTAACTCCTGTACACGGCTGATCTTGTACGGATAGAAGTTGATCATCTTTCGTAAAATTTTCCATACCGTACTGTTAAGGCATATCCATATTCCGAGCTACTCCACGAGCACTAGAGGTGGCAGCAATATTGTTTGGTCCTCTGTCGACAATTGCCGTTGCAACTGCTTCGATTGTAACTTGTGATACAGGTTTTCTTCCTCTGCTTGACTGAACCTTCAAAGAACCTGATTTCTCAAACGTCGCAACCACCATTGCTTTTAGCCCATTAACTGACACATTACGGTTGCCTTTACGTCTTTTTTGTGCATTCTAAAAGCACGAAGAGCGACTGACGAGTTGCACTGGTTGAAGTAAAAGAATTTGACCAGTAACTCACGCTCGACTACAGAAGTAAACATTGCATATAAACTTTCAATCCAATTGATTCGAAACGTAACACATTGCCTTTTAAAACCCAAGCAGCTGGCACTGTTCCAATGGATGTAACGTGAAATTTGAATAAAGAACTTCTTCTTCTGCTCAGCGTACGTGATATTGCAGATCACGAGACTTTATTGATGTTTATGAAGATTTTACGCTTTTTTAAAAGTGTTGCCATATTGCACTGAACTAAATCAGAAAATGTGCATAGTAAAAGCTAATTTTATTCCGTATTAATTTGCATTTGTTAACACTCTATTTTCTATAACACACCGCAAATATTCCCCTAGCGATGACTTTTGGAACTAATTTGTTTTTTCGCGGAATCCTTCGTCTCCCGTCTTCTTTAATCTTCCTAGAAAATGTGGCGTCATTCTCGCAAATAGATCGGGCTACAGAACACTGTGATCACTGTCAGTTTAATTATGACCACCCGTATTTAAAAATTTCCATTGCATATCTCCTGAAATGGAGTTATAAAATGCTTAATTTACTAACAAATAAAGATTTATATGCGTTGCATAAACAAAGGTAAGACGACCTTTCGTGTTAAGAATCTGGGTACCGAAGACTTATTTACTGCTATTTAAATGTCCATATATTACAGGTGACATACATTTTCAATTAAAATTTAAATTTATGGAAATTTAATACAATTTTTGATTTTATGAATAGTAAAATGCATATTTTATTTCAATAGATATTTGTTTACCAGCTATTTTATTATCTTGAATTTAAAGCCAAGATAGTAAATTGAATTAATGCTTGATGAAATTTAAAGATATCTACAAAACATATATATTTAATGTTTAAAATAAATGTATTTGAGGCCGAACAGGTAAAACGTTTGAAGAAATTCTAATTAACGTCAAAATGAGTTTATCGCCTTCCATTGAATATTTGAAACTGTCGATATATTACATCTTACAAAATACTCTCAATAAGTATGTGTTCACTAGTTATTTTATTCTCTTTATTTTAAAGCCAGGAAAACAAATAAAGTAATACTTGATGCATTTTAAAGATATCTACAAAAAATATACTTCGAGTTTAAAATAAATGTATTCGAGGCCAAACAGGTAAACTTTTGAAGAAATTCTAATTAACGTCAAAATAAGTTTGACGCTTTCCATTGAAAATTTGAAACTGTCGATATACAAAATACCCTCAATAGATATTTGTTTACTAGTTATATTATTTTCTGGATTTCAAAGCCAGGAAAAAAATTAAAGTAATATTTGATGCAATTTAAAGATATCTACAAAACATATACTTCGAGTTTAAAATAAATGTATCCGAGGCCAAACTGGTAAAACTTTTGAAGAAATTCTAATTCACGCCAAAATGAGTTTGTCACCTTCCACTGAATATTTGAAACTGTCGATATATTACTTCTTACAAAATACCCCCAACAGATATTTGTTTACTAGTTATTTTATTCTCTTTTAAAGCCAGGAAAACAAAGTAATATTTGATGTAATTTAAAGATATCTACAAAGCATATACTTCGAGTTTAAAATAAATGTATCCGAGGCCAAACAGGTAAAACTTTTGAAGAAATTCTAATTAATGTCAAAATAAGTTTGACGCCTTCCACTGAATATTTTAAACTGTCGATATATTACTTCTTACAAAATACCCCCAATAGATGTTTATTTACTAGTTATTTTATTCTCTGGATTTTAAGGAAAGGAAAACAAAGTAATATTTGATGTAATTTAAAGATATCTAGAAAACATATACTTCGAGTTTAAAACAAATGTATTCGAGGCCAAACAGGTAAACTTTTGAAGAAATTCTAATTAACGTCAAAATACGTTTGACGCCTTCCACTGAATATTTTAAACTGTGAATATATTACTTCTTACAAAATCCTCTCTTGAAAAACTGAATCTCGTGGGGGAGATACTTGTGAAATAGCAATGTATATTTAAATTCTATATGAACTCGAAGCGGCAAGTTACGTGAATCAAATGCCCTGTTCTCATTCCCAGAATGCACTTCATAATGTGATTAGCACTCAAATGTAGGATGAAGTCATCTTCTAGCGAGAAATTCAATGGGTTCGGAAATGTAATAGCAATTCAGCAGTGCATAAAGACCGCTCTAGCTTCCTGTCTTGGTTCGAACACAATTCTCGCACTATTTCCTCTAGCGAAGAATAATCGAGATGATAATTTTCAGTTATTTTAACGCAGTAAATGCCCCAAAAATTACACTTGAATTAAGGTAATCATAGTGCATTTGTTTGAAGGTACTTTGATATAGATAGTAAGAACTTCTGTGATGTAACTCATGTGAATATATCTACTAAAAGTAATACTAGTTTAAAAATAATACTATGTTAGTCGATATAAAAAGAACTAAGATTAAAATATTGAATAAGTTATAGAATAAATTATTCTTCCATTTCTTTTGTTTTTAACTGTTTAAAATAATATTGATCATTGATAAAATATATTAATTTTCCTTATTTTTTGTTTAAATGTTTAAAAAGTAATAAAATCATTTAATCTAATTTTGAACAAATCAAGCAGGTGGAATACGTTTGTGTTTACTTTATGATCGATAGGCGTTAAGATTCTTTTTCAATCAAAACTTTCCTTTTTCGTTTTGTGCTTAATATTGCATAATAAGCGAAATCTTGTAACTTAAATCTCCTAGAACAGGGATGGAAAAACTTTTTCGGTCGCGGGCTAAAAATCGAAAGAAAATAAGTTTGGCTGACCAAGATGAATTTTTCTAAAATTTTAAAAACAATATACAAGTACCTAATGGTTAAAATACTTTAATGAGATAAATGAAATTACGATTTCATTTTTAAAAGTTCTGTTCGAAGTGAGATGTACTTATTTTAAGGAAAGATGCAAAATGCTTATCTATCAGTCTACTTTTGAAATTATTCTTTCTTAGGTTCAAAGTTGAAAACACTTGTTCACATATAAGAAGCAAATATACAGCTGGGCGTGAGATAATACATTTGGGATATAATATTTAAGCAAAGTAGAAAAGGAGAGGGTTATATAATGTATAAATATATATTTATTTTAATTTGCCTCGGACTGACAACTTAAAATTCTATCTGCGGGCCGGATAAAACCATACGGCGGGCAGGGGTTTGCCCATCTCTGTTCTAGGACATGGAAAGATATAGAATAAGAGAATATGTCTCTAATTCATATATCAAATCATCTGGTTCTGAATCCCTGCATCTGTATACGTTTATATCTATATCTACTTACGCACATACAAGAGCCGGCTATTAATTTCCAGGACTGACGTAACTGTAGGAGATTAAAAAGCCGGAAGATGGCGCTAATGATTGCATATTGAAGAGCGTTTTCTTGCGCATGTGCAGTGAAATCAGCGCCATTCTGAAGTAAGTGGTTCTCGTGGAAAGGTACATTAAAACGTAGCTCTTAAATTCCTGTTGTCGAAGTGAAAATGGAGCAGGAATCAACATTAAATTTTGCCAGCCCACACATTGCGTTGCCTGTGAGGTGATTCTTAGCCCAGCATGGTGTCGTGGAGATGCAGCATCTACCATACTCTCCAGACCTAGCACCCACAGACTTTTTCCTGTTTCCTTAGCTGAAATATTCGCTGAAGGGAACAAGATGTTCAGCCATCAAGAAAATTGTAACGTCACTACTAAAGAGCATTCCAAAAGAGGATTTTTAATATTCAAAATTGATGAACTTCTGATACTTCGAATCATTTTGGCTATGTGAAATCTTTATTTCTTCTGAGTTACTTCATGAGTCCTTGAAATTAATAGCCGGACCTTGTTTATACAATCTATTTTAAAACTTATTTCCGAAATTGGTACAGCCGAGAACAGACGTGCATTACGGCTGATGGGGATTACTTTGAATCTTATTAAATGGCTATGTGTTAAACCTTTTTTTTTCTTCTGAGTTATTCCATGAGTTCTAGAAATTAATAGCCGGACCTTGTATATACAATCTATTCCTTCAATATGTTTACTTTTTTTTGTCTCTAACTTCATTGGCTTAGCCCTCGTGTGCAAAACAGTAGACCTTAGCGCGCTCCAAACCAAATTAAACTAAACTATCTTCATTGGATTATCCATCCGCTTACATGCATTTATCCATCTACTTAAGCTAGTTTCCTTGTATACAAGAAACTATGTACCAGAAAAATAAAACAAAGTTTTTTTCAGTTACAAATGTTTAATGTGCATCTATTTTGCTACATGATAAACATCTAATATGTAATCAAGCTCTTTCCACACATTTTGCGGTAACAAACTGTTCATGTTTCTTAAATTCTGCCATGGCTATCAATGTGATATCAGTGATATTTCGTTGAGAATGGCTATCATATATAGCCATATGTTTACACTTATGGCTTTATATCTTAGAATATATTGGAGTTTGACTCCCTACATGTGTTATATCGTGGTTTGCGCATTTATCATTTTTTAGCTAGTTTTATATACAAAGAACTAACAAAAAAGAAATATATAAAAAAGTTTGTTTTAAAATATGTTTGAAATATTGTTTTGTCATATATTTTTAGTTGAAAAATCAAATTAATAAAAAAAAGTTTCCCTTTCATTCAATTTTGTTCTTATGTTAATGTAGCCCATATCAGCTCAATTTCATGGAGTTTTTTTGGTATCGCAATTTCATAAACAGTGTTAAAACTACCCATAAAAGAAAATCACATGATGTTAAGTCCGAGTACCTAGGTGGTGATGTGGTTAAAATAAATCACTGTCACCTGTAGTCTCAGTCCATTGATAGGGAAGATCAGCGTTAAGCACGTGCATGCTCGATGATCAGGGACTCCTATTGAAGGACAAAATCTCTGCTGGTCTCACTCAGTTGTAGAGATAACCAAATTTGCAGCATTCCCTGTATCATAATAGCCTAAGTTATCTGTTCGCCTGTCCTCGAATTTATGAAGCGGTTGTACTTGGAAAGGATAGAAGCATTCTCATTGGATTTTTAATGAGTTAGATCTAGAAAAATTCAAATCGAGTTTGAAAACAATTGAAATAAACACTTTCCCCACTGTTCGAGCATTATGCCATTATTTTACGCTCTATTGTCCCCGGTTAAGAGTAGGAGATTAAATTTATCAATTTATCTCATAATAAATAGGTAAAAATAACATTTTGTTTCTCGCATTATGACATCATTCCTTTAACCATCTCATTTAATTATTTCTTATTTTAAATTATTTAAATATTGTCTGAATTATTTTCATGAGTTTTATCACTGAACTTAGATATTACGAAAATAAATTTCTTTTATATTCGTCTTAAATAATAGATTATGAACATATGGGATAATTTTAAGTTTAATCATTGATTACTTTTTGTTGCAATGAAAATTTTATCACCGGTATTAACAACAAAGTCTAGGAGTCTATTTCACGGATTAATATATATCTAGCGTTTAAGTTATATATGTTTGAAAATTAAGAAGTTTGAAGTAACCACACAGTTTCGCTAAATTTTGGACATCATTCATATATATCGCCAAATAATCACTGTGAATATTAAAACCTCTGCTGTTCATTCTATCACGTAATATGACAATATAAATTAAAGTTGGCAGCTAACATGCGGTCAGTAAAGGTAAACAAATTATTGAGAGTGTACCAGATAATTTTCAGCCATTAAACTGCCTTAAACGGTACTTTACAATTCAAGAAAATTAAAAATTTTACTGATCCCGTCATATGACGGGCTATATGCTAGTAACCTGATAATTGCTACCTATTAATGTTTATACAAAAAAAAGATTCATACAGTTCTGTTTGTGACTTATCTCAAAAATCATTCAAATTCGTGCTAATCTTCATATTCTATCTTTACGACGATTAATATTTCCTGGTAATCAGAATATTGCTTAGTCTGAGAAATTAAGTTTATTTGTTAAATATTCAATTACCAAATTATTTTGCATGCAAACACAAAAGCCAGCTAGATGTATTTCGCTGTTAAATGTTACCCAAATTGTACTTGAAAAATGTATTATTATTTACTTAGAAAATATGAACTTCCTTTGTAGAAGTTCAGAGTAAGATTCAACTACAAATGTTCTTTCCAGTTTAAAAAGAAATGAACTACCTAAAATGGAAATAGTAGTTTTAGAATGAAAATAAAATGGCTTTATTTTACACTATCTAAAATTCAGTACAATTAAATTATTTTTAAGATTTACACATTTTTTTTTCATTTCTCTAAGGAAAAAAATATTCGTTGCTGAAACTGTAAATTGCTATTGGAAATATTTCTGACATAAATGCCATTCTACATTCCCCCATGCCATTCAAAAATGGCCCCTGGGAAAACTTTTCGAACCTATGCTAATTTTTCAGATGCTAGGAATTCACTCGAGGGGTCCTGTTATACTCTCCCAAAATCTGCTCCAATTTGAATCAAAATGACGAATCCGTTTCCAGGGAAGTAACAACCAGCATTTTAATTTCAGAATTAGAATTTGTTGAAAATTCTGTTGCTTAAATTAACGAAACCGGAATGATGTAAATCTAACTCCCCTCCTCAAAGTCGCCGGCGAATGTGATCAGATGCAATGTCGAGAAATCCAGGGGTGGAGTTAGGTTCATAAAGCATGCACAAAGTGTATTCATTAACGTTTCCAAATCTTCGTCTCTAAATGAATAAGGATGGAGTGTCTTCAAATTTCGAATCCCGAGCAACTTGCGCCTTAATTGTGAATTCCAACTTCAAGGTATTTGTTGGAAGGATATTTAAGGAGTTCTAAAAATTTCGGAATAGTTCTTCAGAGAGGAATATGGTGGGTTTGTTGTTGAAAAGTGACATATTCTCCTCGTGTTGGTAAATGTTCGAAGCATAATTTATTGATGTTTGGTAATATGGTTACCTAATATTAGTTTGTGAAAGCGTTGCAAATGTCTAATGGGAAATTTCTCATACTTTTAAAGAGAATGGATAAAAGGAAATGAAAAAGCTCATTTAACTTATTAAGGAAAAATATTACAAGCGAAGTATTTTGATGTTTACAAATACTCTTCAAATCCGTAATCCTCGCTAGTTTCCTACTGGGTTGTCGGATATAAGTCCCTGGGGTCCGTTAAAAGTTACAAATGTATTTCTATATGAGTACATATTAACATCTCAAAGAAAAATTTTGAGGAGAAGCATTTTTGAACCTTCTTGCATATTTACTACCACCATGCCGTCATGTACAAAACCATGCTACAGTAATACAATTCTTTCGTTTCATAAATATTTTTCAAACAGGAACATGTTTTGATCAAAGCATTTCTGGTAATTTCTGGTATATTTGTAACTATAAGACATGCAAAATTAGTAAATAAATTTGTAATATTTTGTATGAATTGGTTTTAAATTATCTTGACAATCTTAATACGTATGCAGATTATTTTGAAACATATCTATAAACCTGATGTTTTAAAAAATAAATCATATTCAATTAATGTTACACGAAAAGTTAAATCTGTAGTAGAAATTACATTTATGTTGTATAGAAAAATGCTTTGGTTTACTTCTTAGATATTTCGTATACAAATATTTCTAATATGAAGTAAATAACTCTTTTCTTCCTATTTGATTGTTTTAACTATAGAAGAATGGTATACAGAATATGCGTTTTGTAATAGCTAACACAGAACAATGGCAGACATGTTGTCCAGAAGTTGAAAAATATGGCAGAAAAATTACAATGATTTTTTAAGATTTTACAACATTACAATATTGAGATATTGCTTTACTATATGTGCTATATTTTACTGTATTGAGATATTACGATATCGAGAAATATCTCTAAAATCAAATGGGGTTTAATCTATTGATTCAAAAGATATTTTATTTTAAAATTTTAAAAACGTATGCTAATTAATTTCATGATATAGAATTTGTGAAGAATAGAATACTTGAATTTGTGCTATAGTATACTGCATACATGCTATATGATAAACCTTATGTTTTAAATCAAATTATTGATAATACCTTTAAATGTTATGTTTTTAAGCTTTTGGTTTGGTGCGCTACGGTCTACTGTTTTGCACACGAGGGTTAATGAGACCGGGACCTACAGTTTAAAACCGATTCCGAACGGCTACAAACAACCATGTCAGCAGCAGGATTCGAACCCATGAACTCCGGTTCCGAAGAGCAGCCCTCTACCATTCGGCCATCGTTCAGCTTTAAGTTTTTGAAGAACGCATAATATAACTGTGGTATAAACACCAGTAATTCATTTATTCGACATACTGAAAACATTTTATAGAGATTTTATGTTGCATAAGTATTTATGCCAATTTGTTTTAACTTGCTCTTATTGTTTCTAATGCCATTTGGGCAAACCAAGAATCGAGTCCTCGAATTATGGATTATCCTTTCGTTTTGAAGAGAGCCGAAGGGGTGAAAGAATGACTTTCAACTCACAGTGGGTCCTCTTAATTTAGAAGCAGGATCCAATCAGAATACTCCCAGGCTTGTCATGCTACCTCCAGAGGTATCTATTGAAATATTGGAGGACATTTCAACCTCAAACAAGTTTTACGTCCCTCAGTCGCCATTAATGAACACAAAGGATCATTGATCGGCTTGATCTCAGAACTCGCAACACTGCAGTTACGATGTTACTGCTTTTGACGATTGAAATACCGCTGTGCTCGGGTTAACTTAGAAATATAAGTGATAATATTTTTCAATCATAAAATCATATTTGACATATAAACCATAAATTAAATTTCATATCAAATTCAAGGTTTTTTTTTAATTTCTGTGAACTTCACTTATGTTATTACCAGCAATATATTTGTTTTATAGTATAATAAATATTTATATTTTTAAAAAATATCTAAGTGTTAATTTAATTTTCACAATTTTGAAGTATTAGACAAATTTGAGATTTTATTCTAACAGTATAAAAATTATATTTAACTTCAGTTTGGAATAAAGTTTGGATCTTTAATATGCTCATTTTTCAAAATTATTTTTGGTAAAAATTAAATATAAAAATAAGCAGTAAAAGTTTAATTAAAAATCAGCAAAAACTCTCCAAAATTGTGTTTTAAAAGAAGTTATCGGAAGTAAAAATTTAAAGCAACTAATTTAGTTATATTTCAGTGTTTATGAACATAAAATTTTATAATTATAAGCTATTGTTTTACAAAAAAAGTATTCTACTTTTCACGCTTCCACTGAATGTTACCCAAGGCATTACAATATTTCAGGTGTTTATCTGCAGTATTGTCAAAAATTGATAAAAAGTCATTATACTTCTAAATGAAAAGCCATGAAAACGAGATTAAAAAATGAAATTCGATACTTTACGTTTACATTACTAGGAATAGTTTAATCTATTATACATTTATCTTCAGCTTAAAGTTTTAAAAATAGACCTATAATACGTGTTTGTTAGAATATTCTAATATAGTTTAAAAAAGGGGAAAGAAATCATAATTTTTCAAAGTATGAAACGTATTTATTCGCAGCACTTTTTAATAAATATGATATTTTAAAAGAAAAAACAGGTCACGTTTTGTTTATCATTATTTATTAGGCTTTAAATTTTGTGCTAGTTTTTTTTTTAATGAAGTAAACTCTGGACTTCTGTTGAATTTTTAGAATTAAGTGTTTTACGTGATGATTAACCATCTCACTTACTAGAAGATTGTATTATAAGTAATAAAAAATACCCCAATAGTTATTTTAATAGAGTTTTATCTTGCGTGACATTTCATATCTAGGACACATATATGTGGCTTTAAACTTGATTAAATTCTCGATTACAGATGGTATCATAAGAGTAGATTCTGGAAATGTGATGAAGATGAGAAAGTAGAAACAGAATAAATTTGGTGTCTGGTTTTGTCTCTTTACTATTAAACATTTGTAATGAAATTTGTTTTAGGCAGCAAAGCTGGGGGGGATATTTTAAATTTCTTATTTTTAAGAAGAATGGAGTGTATATAGAAACTAATGGATCTTATTCATTAGTAAGATCATTAGAAAAGTTACATTAAACTCTTATAATATTTTTTCTGTAATAGCTGACAGTTTGATTTCATTTTAGTAGCTACTTAGTAGTCTCGCACGTTTTCAAATAGAACC
Organism: Pardosa pseudoannulata; assembly: GCA_032207245.1. NCBI lineage: Eukaryota > Metazoa > Arthropoda > Arachnida > Araneae > Lycosidae > Pardosa > Pardosa pseudoannulata. The sequence goes on from CM063498.1 coordinate 12,743,451, forward strand.
ATATCAGGAATGCTATCAACTATCAAATCTACCTCATTCTTTATTGGGTTTATGTGAGCTTAAAGTAACACATCAAATCCTTCTACACAAGAATCCCATTTCAATGATATCGAACTAATAGTTTATTATTCATTAGTAAGATCATTAGTAGAGATGTATTAAACTCTTCTAATGTTTTTTCCTGTAATAGCTGAAAGTTTGATTTTCCTTTTGTAGCTACTTAGTAATATTGCACGTTTTCAAATACAACCCTATCAGGAATGCTATCTCTATCAAATCTACCTCATTCCTTATTGGGTTTATGTGAGCATAAAGTAACACATCAAATCCTTCTACACAAGAATCCCATTTCAGTGATATCGAACTAATGGTTTATTATTCATTAGTAAGATCATTAGTAGAGATGTATTAAACTCTTCTAATGTTTTTTCCTGTAATAGCTGAAAGTTTGATTTTCCTTTTGTAGCTACTTAGTAATATTGCACGTTTTCAAATACAACCCTATCAGGAATGGTACCTCTATCAAATCTATCTCATTCCTTATTGGGTTTATGTGAGCATAAAGTAACACATCAAATCCTTCTTCACAAGAATCCCATTTCAGTGATATCAAACTAATGGCTTATTATTCATTAGTAAGATCATTAGTAGAGATGTATTAAACTCTTCTAATGTTTTTTCCTGTAATAGCTGAAAGTTTGATTTTCCTTTTGTAGCTACTTAGTAATATTGCACGTTTTCAAATACAACCCTATCAGGAATGGTACCTCTATCAAATCTATCTCATTCCTTATTGGGTTTATGTGAGCATAAAGTAACACATCAAATCCTTCTTCACAAGAATCCCATTTCAGTGATATCGAACTAATGGTTTATTATTCATTAGTAAGATCATTAGTAGAGATGTATTAAACTCTTCTAATGTTTTTTCCCGTAATAGTTGAAAGTTTGATTTCCCTTTCGTAGCTACTTAGTAATCTTGCACGTTTTCAAATACAACCCTATCAGGAATGCTGTCACTATCAAATCTACCCCATCCCTTATTGGCTTTATGTGAGCATAAAGTAACACATCAAATCCTTCTTCACAAGAATCCCATTTCAGTGATATCAAACTAATGGCTTATTATTCATTAGTAAGATCATTAGTAGAGATGTATTAAACTCTTCTAATGTTTTTTCCTGTAATAGCTGAAAGTTTGATTTTCCTTTTGTAGCTACTTAGTAATATTGCACGTTTTCAAATACAACCCTATCAGGAATGGTACCTCTATCAAATCTATCTCATTCCTTATTGGGTTTATGTGAGCATAAAGTAACACATCAAATCCTTCTTCACAAGAATCCCATTTCAGTGATATCGAACTAATGGTTTATTATTCATTAGTAAGATCATTAGTAGAGATGTATTAAACTCTTCTAATGTTTTTTCCTGTAATAGCTGAAAGTTTGATTTTCCTTTTGTAGCTACTTAGTAATATTGCACGTTTTCAAATACAACCCTATCAGGAATGGTACCTCTATCAAATCTATCTCATTCCTTATTGGGTTTATGTGAGCATAAAGTAACACATCAAATCCTTCTTCACAAGAATCCCATTTCAGTGATATCAAACTAATGGCTTATTATTCATTAGTAAGATCATTAGTAGAGATGTATTAAACTCTTCTAATGTTTTTTCCTGTAATAGCTGAAAGTTTGATTTTCCTTTTGTAGCTACTTAGTAATCTTGCACGTTTTCAAATACAACCCTATCAGGAATGCTGTCACTATCAAATCTACCCCATCCCTTATTGGTATTATGTGAGCTTAAAATAACATATCAAATCCTTCATCACAAAACTCCTATTTCAATGATATCTAACTAATGGTTTTTAGTTCATTAGTAAGATGATTGTGAGATCATCGTATTAGTAAGATTCTTTTAAGATCATTATATTAATAAGATTCACTGAAGGATCATTAGAGGGGTTGTTTTCAACTCTTTTAATGATTTTGCTGTAATAGTTGAAAGTTCATTTTCACTTTCGTAGTACTTTATTATGCCTTCAAATAGCTGCAAATACATAATTATCAAGAATGCTCTCGCTATCAAATCTACCACATTCCTTATTGGATTTATGAGAACATAAAGTAACACATCAAGTCCTTCTTTAGAAGACATCTATTTCATTGATATCGAAACTAATGGTTTTTTATTCATTAATAATATCATTGTATTGGTAAGATTATTTGTAAGATAATTATATTAGTAAGATTCATTGTAAGATAATTAGAAGGGTTGTTTTCAACTCTTTTAATGATTTTCTTGTAACAGCTGAAAGTTTGTTTTCACTTCCGTAGTATCTTTATTAGTATAACGTTTTCAAATAGCTACAAATACATTCCTATCAGTAATGTTCTCGTTATCAAATCTACCTCATTCCTTATTGGCTTTATGTGAACACAAAGTTGCACATCAAATCCTTCTTCGAAAGACTCCTTAATATTGAAAGTAATAGTTCTCTATTTATTAGCAAGATTATTGTATTAGTAAATTATTGTATTTGTTTTTTCCTTTAATAGCTGAAAGTTTGATTTCCCTTTCGTAGCTTCTTAGTAATCTGCACGTTTTCAAAAACAACCCTATCAGGAATGCTACCTCTATCAAATCTACCTTAATCCTCATTGGCTTTATGTGAGCACAAAGTAACACATCAAATCCTTCTTCGCAAGAATCCCATTTCAGTGATATCGAAGTAATGGTTTATTATTCATTAGTAAGATCAATAGTAGAGATGTATTAAATTCTTCTAATGTTTTTTTTTCTGTAATAGCTGAAAGTTTGATTTCACTTTTATAGCTACTTAGTAATCTTGCACGTTTTCAAATACAACCCTATCAGGAATGCTATCTCTATCAAATCTACCTCATTCCTTATTGGCTTTATGTGAGCACAAAGTAACACATCAAATCCTTCTTCGCAAGACTCCTTAATATCGAAACATATATAATAGTTTTCTATTTATTAGCAAGATTAGTAAGATTCATTGTAAGATCATTAGAAGAGTTGTGTTCAACTATTTTAATCATTTTCTTGTAATACCTAAAAGTTCGTTTTTACTTCCGGAGTTTCTTTATTAGTCAAAATTTTCAAATATGTTCAAATACATCGCTATCAGGAATTCTCCAGCTATCAAAACCTACCTCATTCCTTATTGCTTTATGTGAGCACAAAGTAACACATCACATCCTTCATCACAAGACTCCATTTTCATTTACGTATGACCCGTTTAAAAATTAGTCCTCGTCTTGAAAAAACTGGCAATAGTAAAAATCGTTGAACAACCATGCCATATTCACACAGTTCACTGTTACCATTATGACTTCTTACATTCGAAATAATTTCTTCTTTTAGTCATATCATGTTATGTTAATAAGCGGTGCAGGTTTGTGACATCTCCCCTGTTAGCGTAATACAAGCTGAATAGATTTACAAAAATTACATTCGAAATATTACTAGATTCATGCAAACAAATATACCATATACTAAAGAAATAAACTTGTAAGAAATTACATATGCTTTTCTCATAAATGTTTTAAATGCCAGTATTTACAAATGCACATCGCCTCTATCAGTGTGCTGGAGAAACTTCTTGACAAACTCCACTTGTCATTTCAGTTCAAGAGGTTCGTAAGTTAATAATTAAAATATCATTTATAACAATGCAAAATTTTAATAAATATAAAATGTATGATCTAAATGCCGTGTGATGACTTCAGGGTTTTCGAGTGAAGAGGTAGCGTGAAGAAGTATCACAAACACGATAAAATTGGAAATGACTTTTATTCTTTCTGGAGTAAATATTTTTATATATACCAAGGGATTCTATTTCTCCCCAAAACAAGTAGATATGCAGATGATTTTCGGCTGTCACTGAATTGCCACGACGATCACAGTCGGGAAAATAAAAGATTAAATAATCGCACAAATGTAGAGGCTCTTCGAGGGTGCAATATAACTCAATCTATCCCCCGTTCGGTATCCGAGAGCTTGCCGCTCCTTATATGAGCGGACTTTATGAGTCTCTCGAACGCAATCACTAAAAAGCTGGCTCAGGTCAAGAGACACGAACTCCTCCACGAGGTCAAATCACCTACGTAACAAAATGTCGAAAAGCCCCGAGTCGCAAACTTCTAGGCTTTTTAGACCTGGGGGTCAGTTATGGTCCTGCCAACCGTTTTTTGGTCTGTTCCGATTCCAGTTACCTGAGAACTCCAGCTAAGGTTACAGCTATTTTTTTAGCTGAATTCTCATTCGCTAGCTGTACCGATTTCAGAATTCCCGAGGATTCATTAACGTGACCGATCAGGGGCTTAACGCCTATTCAATCCCACTGTCAACATCCCAGACTCAAAGACGCCACTCTATTGTAAACTGGCCAACAGTTGGGATTTCTGATCAGATGATTTGACGCGTGCTCTGAACAAATGGGAGTCTTCACAGTCTTATCTGTTGTAGTTTAGTTTTCTAAACGTACTTGGTTTCATGTGTCAAAAGTGCAACAAGTACTACAGGGGCAAGTGCAACTGTACCACTGCCATTCAAACCTGTTTTGCGGCATTTTGATGAATTTTTTAATACCATCATGTTAAACTGAATTATCATATTAAATATCACAATTTTCAAAATTATTTTCTCATTTAACTTTCATTCAACGCTTGAGAGATACGATTAAGTCACACCATTTTATATCTTATTCTCGTGAAAAAAACATCAATGAAACTATGTGCAGGAAAATCAGGGTTAAACTTTTTTATACATAAAATGCTTAATCGAATCAATAGGGTACAGTAACAAAATGTTCTAAAGTAATTTTTATTTATATTAATATGCTAGTACCACAAAACAGTGTTCTGAAACGAACTTTAATTTTGCAAACTAATTTCATTTACAAAAATTTTTGTTTCACATTTTTAATTATGAATACCTCATTAATACAATTCCATATTAAAATTTATCGTTTGTTACGGCTATATAGCTTTTGTAAAGTCTTTGAAAGAAGGTTTTCGTTTACAGTTTGCTTTAGAAAAAATATATAGTACGATGCACATTAAATTCGGTTGGAAAGTTTAAGCTCATTTAAAACATATAAAACATAGGAAATTTCTGTTGACCAGTAGCTATATATCTTTGTTTTTTTATATAATGAGCACTGTAACATATATATGTAATAATAAATTTCTATTAAAGTAAAATCCTAATTTAAATGTTTCCTGTTGTTTAATAGTTGAATTAAAATTTACTAGTTGAAAATCAAGATTCTCTAATTGACAAATTCTAAGGAACAATTTTTATAATAATGGCTGCAAGCACTCATTTCCTAGCACCTTAAATCTAGGATCGCAGCCTCCTTGAATCATTTATCCCTCGCATTGTAGAGGTACTATATATTCTAGAATAAACTAGAAGTAATAAACGAAATGTGATTGGTTACCGGAATGACACCATTCCTGGAGCCACACACTTTCCAGTAGTTAATAAAAGGGTTAGCACACAGATTTGTGGGCTTTTTCGTTTGAGATCGAAATGTAAAGAATATTATCAAACATTTTCTGTGTTTTGTGTTGTTTTTCCCCCACGGGGTTTTGCGTGTTAAGTGTCATCTTATGTTCTGAATAAAATATGTTTTTGTAAGTGAACATCTGCATCAATCTACTCTGCTACTACATTTAAAAATAGTTTTACAGTGATGAATAACAGTAATATTAAAATATGTGAACGTTTTATATATAGATATATATATATATGCATACATATATATACATACATATATGTATGTATGCATACATATATATATATATGCATACATATATATACATACATATATGTATGTATATATATATATATGTATATATATGTATATATATATATATATATATATATATATATACGTATATCTATACATATATATATATATATATATATATATATATATATGTATATATATATATATATACACGTACCAATACATATACATATAACATTTGCATATATACACACATACATATATATATATATATATTTATATTTATACATACATACATTTGCAAATAAAAATATATGCACACATGTGCACACACAAACATATATGTTTGTGTGTGTGTTCTACGTGTACATTAAAAAATCCTTCGGAAAGTTTATTTTATTTAAAACACACGTGTTTCTGTTCTCCAGTAACTAAATATCATTGTTTTTTATATAATTAGCACAATAACAAGTTTACCATGAACTTTAAATACTGCTTTGTGATTCAGTAATTTTATTGTGACGAACCAGCATTAAAAATTAATATAAATTCAATTAAACTGTTTACTAAACTTGATTAAAGTTTCGATCGCAGTACATATTAGTGTCGGAGATATCTTTAGTATGGAATCTATGTTAAAAGAGTCCTCTATCTCTCTTTAAAAATTGCGTAACGTTGTAAGAATTTTAGAGCTCTTTATTTACTCACTCCGATTTAATCGAATGTTTGGAGGGAAGGGATAAAACTACTGCGAAAACTCTCTTTGTACAGCATTCATTTAAATTAACAGAACTGTAAGTTATACTTCATAAAGGAAGTATGTTCTTTGAACGTGTATTGATGTATATACTTCCCTATAAATCAAAAGGTTTACTAAATCCCCCTACGAACGTAAATTTAATTTGCTGACTTTCATTAAATATAACTTCTATTGAACTAGAGATTTGAGAAAATTAAAGCAGAGATCGGAATTGCAATGTGTGCATTAAATATTCCTTAATATCCTGGAAATGCACTAAATTTTGCTTGACAGTTCGTATCTACTTTTGGAGAGTCACTAGAAGATAAGGCGTTAAAAAATATTTAATTTTAGAGGAGCGAGTTTGTTCTTTGTCAGCATTGTTTCACAAATTCTATTTATTTGTTTGATAAATTAAAGATATGTTTGTCTCATATTAAATTAACAGAACTGTAAGTTATACTTCATAAAGGAAGTATGTTCTTTGAACGTGTATTGATGTATATACTTCCCTATAAATCAAAAGGTTTACTAAATCCCCCTACGAACGTAAATTTAATTTGCTGACTTTCATTAAATATAACTTCTATTGAACTAGAGATTTGAGAAAATTAAAGCAGAGATCGGAATTGCAATGTGTGCATTAAATATTCCTTAATATCCTGGAAATGCACTAAATTTTGCTTGACAGTTCGTATCTACTTTTGGAGAGTTACTAGAAGATAAGGCGTTAAAAAATATTTAATTTTAGAGGAGCGAGTTTGTTCTTTGTCAGCATTGTTTCACAAATTCTATTTATTTGTTTGATAAATTAAAGATATGTTTGTCTCATATTGCTAATCAAATACGTTTGAAACAATTCCAAGATATTGGTTAGGTGAATACTGTTTATAAAGAGTATCTTATTTGGGATTTTCTGTTTGTGTTTCTGTTGAAATCGATTTTGAGAAATTACTTCTAAAACTAAGGCTTTCTTTTTAATATGAAACTGGTTATGGAATATAAATAACACTCGTATGCATTAAAGTTACAATTTAAAATTGATTTTTTGATGCTTATGTTTATGTTTCCTTTTTACTTTTAAGTCTATAATTGTTATTGTGCACATCTAATTTTATAGCTGGATATGTTTGTAGCATTATATTTTATGTAAATCAAAGATAGTAAAAAGAGACTGATTAATTATTAGATAATTTAAAGATATATTTGTCTCATATTAATAATCATATATGTTTGAAACAGTTCCTACATATTGGTTTGGTGAATACTGTTTGTAAAGAGTATCTTATTTGGTATTTTCTGTTTGTGTTTCTGTTGAAATCTATTTTCAGAATATTGTGTGATCTGCTTTTAAAGATAAAGCTTTCATTTGAACATGAAACTACTTATTGAACACTAATAACACACTTATGCATAAAAGATACAGTTTAAAATTGCTTTTTTTATATTTAAGTTTCCTTTTTACTTTTAAATATTTTTTTTACTATAAAATTAGATAAGATCATTATAACTTATAATGTGATAATCTAATTTTACAGCTGGATGCGTATGTAGCATTATTTTCTTAAATATAATGATAGTAGAAAGAGGCTGTTTAATTGTTGGATATGTTTGTCTCATATTGCTAATCAAATACGTTTGAAACAATTCCAAGATATCGGTTAGGTGAATACTGTTTGTAAAGAGTATCTTATTTGGTATTTTCTGTTTGTGTTTCTGTTGAAATCTATTTTGAGAAATTACTTCTAAAACTAAGGCTTTCTTTTTAATATGAAACTGGTTATGGAATATAAATAACACTCGTATGCATTAAAGTTACAGTTTAAAACTGATTTTTTAATGTTTGTTTCATTTTTACTTTTTTAGTCTGTATAATTGATATTGAGAATATCTAATTTTATAGCTGGATATGTTTGTAGCATTATATTTTATGTAATATAAAGATAGTAAAAAGAGGCTGTTTAAGTATTGGATAATTTAAACATATATATTTGTCTCATATTACAAATCAAATACGTTTGAATCAATTCCTAGCTTTTGGTTGGTGAATACTGTTTGTAAAGCAAATCTTATTTAATTTTTTCTGTTTGTATTTCTGTTGAAATCTATTTTGAGAAACTACTTCAACACTAAGGCTTTTTTTTAAAATATAAAACTGGTTATGGTATATAAATAACACTCGTATGCATTAAAGTTACAGTTTAAAATTGATTTTTTAATGCTTATGCTTATGTTTCCTTTTTACTTTTAAGTCTGTATAATTGATATTATGCACATCTAAGTTTATAGCTGGATACGTTTGTAGCATTATACTTTATGTAATATAAAGATAATAAAAAGAGGCTGTTTAATTATTGGATTATTTAAAGATATATTTGTCTCATATTACTAATCAAGTACGTTTGAAACAATTCCTAGATATTGGTTTGGTGAATACTGTTTGTAAAGCTAATCTTATTTAGTATTTTCTGTTTGCGTTTCTGTTGAAATCTATTTTGAGAAACAGATTGTGTGATCTGCTTCTAAAACTAAAGCTTTCTTTTGAATGTGAAACTGGTTATGGTATATAAATAACACCCTTATGCATTAAAGTTACAGTTTAAAATTGAATTTTTAATATTTAAATTTCCTTTTTACTTTTTAAGTCTGTAGAATTGATATTGTGCACACCTAATTTTATAGTTAGATACGTTTGTAGCATTATATTTTATGTAATATAAAGATAGTAAAATGAGGCTGTTAAATTATTGGATAATTGAAAAATATATTTGTCTCATATTACTAATTAAATACGTTTGAAAAAATTCCTAGATATTGGTTTGGTGAATACTGTTTGTAAAGCAAATCTTATTTAATATTTTCTGTTTGTGTTTCTGTTGAAATCTATTTTGAGAAACTACTTGTGTGATCTGCTTTTAAAGATAACGCTTTCATTTGAACATAAAACTAGTTATTGAACCCAAATAACATTCTTATACATGGAAGAATTCGAAACTACTGTTAAGTTACCCGAGATTTCAGGGCAAAAAGAACTCCGAACCGAAATGCAGTCCTTAATCTACCTGAAAAACCAGTCCAGCGTTAGGGAACTTTGTCGTTATTGAGGATGAAAACGCATTGGTCTTACCAATCGTCTGTACAATACGACAGCTCTGTATAAAATTCTTCAAGGATATACATTTGTTGTCCATGTCAACTCATAGGAAGATAGCCACGTGATTTTGTTTCTATGAATCTAAAGATGGTTCTACAACTTTTTCCGGGGCAAGATTAAACCTTGATTATTTAAGTTGGTTCGGAAACCAAACACGCCGCAATTTCTTTACTGTAGAAGCGATACCCTTTTCTTGGGGGCAGCTGAAAAATGTAGCCAGTGGTTAGAAAATCAGCATTTATTTTATTCTTAGTTTTGAGAAATAGTAAAAAAGTTGAAAAAGCAAAATTTTGTAGATTTATTTGAGTATAATAATATATATTTTATATATATATATATATATATATATATATATATATATATATATATATATATATATATATATATATATATATATACATATATATATACATATATATATATACATATATATATATATATATATATATATATATACATATATATATATATATATATATATATATATATATATATATATATACATATATATATATACATATATATATATACATATATATACATATATATATATATATATATATATATATATATATATATATATATATATATACATATATATATATATATATATATATATATATATATATATATATATATATATATATATATATATATATATATATATATATATATATACATATATATATATATATATATATATATATATATATATATATATATATATATATATACATATATATATATATATACATATATATATATATATATATATATATATATATACATATATATATATATATATATATATATATATATATATATATATATATATATATATATATATAATCCAGCAATTCTAAAACGGCCGATTACATCTGATTATTGCCCCTATTATTTTTACTTGGCCTGGCTACTGGGAAAGGAGAAGCTTAATAAGCTAGCCTAATAGATAATGTTGCGGTTGGGAAACACTGAAGAGAAGCATAATCTTGAGAACAACTTAAATCTTTGAGGAGCCGATAAAAAAGACACCTTTGTCAGTCAACGACAGACAAGAGAATGAAATGAAAATTACTTTGCTGGAACTGATATGTACCAAAAAGCGAGAATTTTCTTAATAGAATTTTATTCCCAAGGTGCAAAAAACTTAGTCAGGGAATTAACTTTTAGATCAGGAAAAAGCTGAGCCATTTGCTGCCGATAGCTGGAAAATTTATATCTATTGCACAGAAAGCATTAGGAAATGTGTTGAAAGAATTTTAAATCGAGGATACTCCTTTCAGTAAGACATTTTGGGGCTGGGTAAATATATTTTAATTAATTAGGAATGAGAGAGAAGAGTGTTTTAAAGAGATATTAAAGGGAATAATTTTGATGTATTATATATATACTTTGAAATTTATGAAACAGGAAAATAGATTCTTTTGATTTAAAATTATCTATTTCCTGTTTAAATTAGAAATAAATTACATAAAGTCTCAAAGGGAAATTAGTTTCTGAGTGTCTTATAACGGCTTCAACTTCAGGTCTAATACAAGCAAAACTAATTACTTTAAGATGAATCGAAGAAAAGATGTTATAATGTAAAGTTTTGAACCGAAAATTAGAATTTTGAGTTAAATTGTTGTGTATATGATTTCTTGTGTTTTCTCTCTTTTTTTTTTCAATCCTTGTGGGCAAATTCCACTCCGGTCGAAGTGTAAGGCAACGCAAACGTAACGAAATCTGTTCCAAAATCAATCGAAATTAGAGATATCGTACGATGACGTGGCAACACGATTTTAATCTTCGAATTCAAATTTGGAGGAATTTCTATTGCTTAAATAAACAGCGGCAGCGCCCCGTAAATCTAATTTTCCTCTTTAGGCCGACAGAGAATCCGATCAGACACGATATTAAGTGCCGTAAAGGAGGAGCAGGATTAATAAAGTATACACAAAGGGTTCATTAACGTCTCGAATCATTAATTGAATTCGTAGCCCTGTGAAAATGTGCTTCTTAATTTTGAGCGCAAAGACATTCCTCGGCCGGTAATAATTGGATATACGTTGGATCTAGCGGTTACAGTTTCGTATGCGGATGGAACGTCCGAAGTCGACATCCAAACGGTATTACCTTCTGCATTTTCTTTTTTTATAACCAATAGATCAGTTTTTGTATGTGAGATACCTCTTCAAGTTCATATGAAACTAGCAAAAGCATACGATATTGTCCAGTCATATACAAGTATACACGCACACTCACACATATGAGCCTATATATATATACACGTATGTATATGAATATATGTATACATATTGTGTATATATGTGTGTGTGTTTATATATGTATGTATATATGTATATATGTATGTATATGTATGTATATATGTATATATGTATGTATATATATGTATATATGTATGTATATATGTATGTATATATGTATGTATATATATGTATGTATATATGTATGTATATATATATGTATATGTGTATGCATATGTATATGTATATATATATGTATATGTGTATGCATATGTATATGTATATATATATATGTATATGTGTATGCATATGTATATGTATATATATATATATGTATATGTGTATGCATATGTATATATATATATGTATATGTGTATGCATATGTATATGTATATATGTATGTATATATATATATATATATATGTATATATGTATATATGTATATATGTATGTATATATATATATGTATATATGTATGTATATATGTATGTATATATGTATGTATATATATATGTATATATGTATGTATATATATATATATGTATATATGTATGTATATATATATATATATATATATATATATATATATATATGTATATATGTATGTTTATATATGTATATATGTATGTATATATATGTATAATATGTATGTATATATGTATATATATGTATATATATATATTATATGTATATATATATTTATAATATATATATTATATATGTATATATAATATATATATTATATATGTATATATATATTATATATATAATATATATAATATATATGTATATTATATATTTATATATATATTATATATATTGTATATGTATATATATTATATATATATATAAATATATTGTATATATATATATATATGTATATATGTATATAAATATAATATATATAATATATATATTAATATATATATATAAGAAAAATATAAATAAATATAATATATAAATATATATATAAAAAATAATAATATAAATATATATTAATATAAATAAATATATATACACAAAATATTATACACAATAAAAATAAAACAAAATATTATCATTTATTACAAAAAAACAAAAAACACAATATATTTATATATATATATATATTTTAGAAACAACACAATCTAAATTTATTGCATATATAAAAATAAAATTTAATAATTAATATAATAAAAAAAAACATAAAACATTAAATATATATTAAATTAACAAAAACAACAAAAAAATTTATTTACAAGACATAACTGATACAAACAAAAAATAAAAAATTACAAAACAATTACAATTACAAATAACAAAAATATAAAATACAAATTATAAATAAAATTGACAAAATATTTTATTAAAATTTTTCAATATTTATCATACAACATATTACCAAGTATCATTGAAATCTTTATCATACATTTTTTTATCATCATTTTACAACTTCATTGCATGAAATTTAAAATTTATTTATAAAACAATATTCCCTTTATTCCGTACTTTTATTTCCTTATCTAAAAAATATTTAAATCTGTAAATAATCTTTTTATGATCACTTCTTCACGTTTTGATCTATCTTTAATGTTCTAAGAGAATCTTTCGTAATATAAAAATATATTCAAATATCAATAATGTGTTAAATTCTTGTAGCTTTCAAATATACCAGAAAATTGTAAAACTATAAATGTAAATATTACTTTGACATCAGAATATAAGATAGTTTAAAATTTCTAAACACTGAACAAGAAATAATTTCGACTCGTAAATTTATTTAATATGTCGTCAGATATCAGGAATTTTCCTAAATTAATTCATATTAATAAATATACTTATCAATATATATATATATATATATATATTGATATAGCTAATCCTTTTTCGTTCTTAATTAAGATTTTATTCGATTTTACCGAGACACTTCAATTTTTTTCATAGTTGTACTACATATAATTTTATATTTTCCTTTATTAATATAAAATTTAAGATGATAATAATATCAGAAATTATTAGAATGATAAATATCAGAAATTTTCCTTAATTAATATAAGTTAATAAATATACTTATTAACACACATATATATATATATATATATATATATATATATATATATATATATATATGTACATATATATATATATATATATATATATATATATATATATATATATATGTATATATATATATATATATATATATATATATATATATATATATATATATATATATATATATATATTATATATATAATATATATATATATATATATATATATATATATATATATATATATATGTTATATAAATAATTAAAAATTTATTCATTTTACCTAGACACTGCAATTTTTTTTCATATTTTTCCTATATATGATTTTATACTTTCCTTTAATAATCTAGAATTTTAAATGAGGCAAAATCTGTATTATATTTTACAGAAAGTCGGAAGCATTTTATTAGGCAAGTTTTAATGAGACAGAATAAAGCATTCTGCATTGTAGGTCAGACGTTTTAAGCACGCAATATTCATTAAAGTTATGCTGGTACCTTCTGTATTTCAATAGTGGAGCCTGGATATATGTATGCTTGTAAAATTCTTAGAATAGAAGTAACAATTGTACAGCTTTAAGTAATGTTAGAATTTCTAGTTCGTTAATGAATACTAAAATGCATATATATATATATATATATATATATATATATATATATATATATATATATATATATATATATATATATATATATAACATACTTATAATAAACTGTAAAAATCAACATTTGTCTAATGAAATTATAAAATTACTTATTTAACAGAAGGGTTTTCTGGTATTTTAATTTCACTCCTATGTACTTTTTATATATAATACATAAATGTATTAATAACATTATAATCAATACTATTTAATAAAAAGGAAAATGAATAACATAAAACATCTGAAATTTCTCTCATTCAATATCATTAATTTTATAAAAAATGTTTAATTTCAATAGAAGTTTTCATCGTTTAATTAATTGTCGTTAGTTAAATTAATAATCACAATAACGCCTGAAAAAGTGAACATATTTTAAACTTAATAAAATGTCAATTATATATTTTTTTTTATTTTGCCAGAATGAAAAATTAAAATTTTTACAGTTTAATAAATTTTATTGTTATTTTCTCTTAAAGTGCTCTTCTATTTATACATATCATTTATTATATTTTAATCCAATACAGAAAAATTTAGAGCAATTGATGAATTCGAGTATATTTATCATGTATTAATACTTTAACTGACGTAAAGACTTTTATGTAAGACTAAAGGCAAATCTAACCAAAATATAAGGCACAAATCGAGAACTCAACACACACAGCTGCTCTCCAGCTACGAATGATCCTATGAATGATCTCGCTTTGAAAATGCAGCTGAGTTTGTAGCTACGAAAGAGCTGTCTACTTGAAATTTTTCTCTGTTTGTGCTTTATTTACGTTGAATATGCATTTATTGTTGCTTTAAGTGCTAAATCTTTAACTCCTCTTATATTTAATTGTATAAAGAATATCTCATACTCAATTTTGAAAGAAGTAGCTTCACCCGGGAAGCAAATTATAAGTTACAAATTCTCTTCTAAATTTAACATGTCAGTTTACCCATTACGTGCAAATATGAATGCTTTTTCTATATACATTTATTATGCATTCAATGAGTTAAATCCGATATCATTTATATTATTTTTTATATTTCATAATTCACTTTTGTTTTTGCTAAACATATCATAAAACTATAAAAGCCCGATTTGGACTTTCATGATAAATTTCAACAAACACTGATTAACAAAAATTTACATTTTCTGCAATTCCAAACAACGCTTGCATACATACCATTGTGACAGGGCTGCCGAAAAGCAGACAGAAAGAATTGAGCAATATTGGCTGCTTTTATTTAACTGCACACCATTAATAAATTCAGAACATTTAAAACAATGTTCATTCCTGCAAGCTTAGAACAGTACAACTTTCTGTTTCTATTTATTTTTCTTACAGTATGATTTAAAAAAACTTTGTTATAAGGCTGAAAATTGTATAACAAAATTTAATCAAAATCCGAATGATATCCGAATCGCACATTATTTTGGTTAAATAAATAGAGCATTATGTATAAAGGTAATTATATGTTATAAAAAATCAGTAGACTGACATTAAAGTAAACTACATAGTAATTATCTTATTGTTTATAATTTAATTCTATGCAGATTTAAAATAGTCTTAATATTCTTAGTTAATTTAAAAGAGACTTTTTAAGAAATACACTTTTTTATAAATTAAATTTCAGTTTGATGGAGCTTAAGCGTATGAAATGATAGCTGGTTTTATTTCTTTAATTTCTGCTAATATTTATTTATTTTACTTCTAATTGCATTTTATATTTATATTAATATATGTATTAATTATTTGCAAAAATTATTTTGTAAAACCTTTACTTGAAAATAGAATATTTTAATTTTTTTTCCTTTCCGTTAAGGCCCTTAATATTAACTCCAAAGCTATTAATATTTGAAGTATTTTATTATAGGAAAAAATTTATTTTGGTGGAGCTTAAATTTAAAAGATAATATCTGAGTTTATATCTTAAATTTTAAGATTTATATGATTTATTGCTATTTTATTTTATATTTATATAAATATTTGTATTAAGTATTCCTAAAACTGTTTCTTTTAATATTTACTCTAAAATGAGAAAATTTTAAGTAAATTTATTTCCCTTCCTCATTATTACCTTTATTATGAATCCTGTAGCTCTTAATATTTGAAGTAATTTGTTATAGGTAAAAATACCTTCTGATGAAGATTCAGTTTCTTTAATGATAGCTGTTTTTATTTCTTAATCTTCCATTAATATTTATTAATATAAACTTTTGTAGTTGTTAGTTTCCGAAGTGTTTCGTTTACTTAATTTTAGCCACAGAGCAATTAATTTTCGAAGGGATTTGCTTACTTAATTTTAACTACATAGCAATTAATATTTGAAGTGTTTTACTTACTTAACTTTAACCACATAGTAATTATTTTAAGTGTTTTACTTATTTAACTTTAACCACATAGCAATTATTTTAAATGTTTTGCTTACTTAACTTTAACAACATAGCAATTAATATTCGAAGTGTTTTGCTTACTTCATTTTAACCACATAGCAATTAATATTCGAAGTGTTTTCCTTACTTAACTTTAACCACATAACAATTAATGTTCTAAGTATTTTGCTTATTTAACTTTAACCACACAGCAATTAATATTCGAAGGTTTTTGTTTACTTAATTTTAACCACATAGCAATTAATATTCGCAGTATTTTCTTTATATTGTAAGTAATTTAATATTTTCTTTATCATATGTGGCAGCCCTGCTCAATCCTTTTACACACAGTTTGAGTACAGAATTCTTGTCACTGCATCTCGGAGAATCTTCGTTTGCATCAGGGTTTAATTAATCTTTCTTTCGCTCGCAAGGGGTCTTCTGAACCGTGCGTGAACTTATTAAGTTCGTGAAGGGGTTACTCTCGGAAACAGATCGCTAGTCCACTGTCCGTCACAAAATTTGAATCCACTTTTCATCACGAGCATAAAGAAGAGTTCGGTTCTTATCAACACGCATTGTACTAGTGACACCAAAAAATGCATTGGATACGTTATAGAAATATGTTGTTGTCTCTGCACAATTTATCGTATTACTTTCATTGGAGTGAAGGAATTACTGTTTAAAGGGTTTCATGCTTTTTAAAGCATGCTTAAAGTGTATCTGTTTTGAAAGATCACAAGCCATTAAATACTTCATAAATTTATACAAATGTTTATAAGAAAATTAAGATTACTTTAATCTCTTATAATATCATAAAAAATCCATTTGTTTATTAAATTTGTTTATTAAAAACACAACACAATTAAGACAGAAGAATTTTGCTTAAAAATTTTGATTAGAAACTTTTGATTGAAATATGCCAAATAACGGCAATAAACCTATTTAAGATGTTACAACTGTTTGAACGCGTATAAACACTCTCAACTCTTTCTGATATAAAATTTTCAAAAATGGAAGAAAAATTTGAAGGAAGGTAGAAAAAGAAGGAAATTAGAAGTAATTATTCATTAAAAGTTAGCTAAATGTTTAATTATAAGAATGATACTAATTCAGTAGATAACATAGCTATATACACGCAGAAAAAAATAGTCTTATCTACTGTTTGTTTATTTTGTTAGGAGTGGTATGGTTTACTTTTTTCTACACAAAGACTGAGACTACTGATTACAGCCGATTCCCCGTGGCTATGAACATCCATGCCAGAGGCAGGACTTGAATCCGCAGACTACAGTACCAAAGAGAGGATCCCTATTATTCGGAAATCATCCCGAAAAAGATAAAAATATATTATTTTCATCTATTGAGATTTGAGATAGTTCAAGTTCATGTGCTGGGTAGATTTTTGATAAAATATTTATCTTTTTATACCATTTATAGTTTTAAGTTCGTTATTTATATTAATTGTTCTATAGTTTTATTTTAATCAAATATAACGATAACTGAATAATTTTATACTTCAAAATAAGTATTAAAATATGAATTTTTTTTTGTATAATTTTATGAAGCATTTAAAAACTTGTTTTCAATCAAAATAGATACGCCTTATGGATGCTTTAAAGTTCATTTAGAAGATTTGGTATCCTATAACATATCGTGTGAAAAACAATACCTCAATTTTCAAAATGAACTATTTCTCTTATAGATAAATGCCATTATCAGTTTATAGTAAAATCTATTATAAAATAGTTTCACATTCATGGAAATTAATATTATGTCAATGTATGTAATCATATACAATATTTAATTTGTGAATAAATTACCATAGACATTAAATTGCTTTTAAGATATTACCATTTCACTTTTAAAATTTGTGTTGTTGAGTTGTCTACAGCTCTCTATTAGGTTCTATAAAATTGTTATGTCATTTAAATATTATCAAAAAGCCTTAGTATCGATATCATTGTTTCGATCGTAGAATTTCATTTTATTTTATTTCAAAATAAGAGAGGTAAATTTTTGTTTCAAAATAAATAAAATATGATTTACAAATTTTGAAACGACATTGAAATTTTCCCATCATTTTGTGTTTAGTTTGATTAAAAGTTAATATAATGTTTTGACAAATGACAATAACATATATTTGTATAGAGTTCTTTTTTACATAAAATAAGGGTAACATGTAATACAATAACGATTAAAATATGTATTATTTTGTAATTCCATAGACTTAAATAAATAAAATGTAATGTATGAGATCATTAATACTTAAATTTATTGCAGCATAGTCAGAAACACATAGAGGAATTACTCTATTAAGTTGAAATGTAAAGCTTTGTCTTATTTGAACTTTTTGTGAGTAATTTAACTATGATATGCTTATTTACTATAATATTACTGAAAAACTGCATTATACTGCAGTAAAAACAGCTCTTTAAAACAGATTAGCATAGATTTCAACGTCTATTTATTGATTAACTGAAGCTTGTTTGTACTCTGTTTGCGTCTGCAAAGAGGCCAGTCGTGTGAAATGGATATAATAGATAGGCTTACAAGCTGCTATTAAATTTTGTCTAAAACTATGTTAAAACCTTTTTAATTTTATGATATCTAAGAGAGTAATCAAATTTGTAAATTAAATCTATAATTTTCCTTTAAATATAAGATTTAATATTTTTAAACAACATCAAACATTGTCACTTTCTTTTATGCATAAAAAATATTTTCTATAGGAGCCGGTCTCTCCAAAGTCGTTTAACGGCTAACCGCGTCAAGTAATAAGGCAATTTGTGGCAACGTAACGAACTACTATAATGCCATTCCCATTCATTTTCATGTTTACAACAGCCAATAGACAAACAATAAACGCCGAACGAGGGCCGAATGGTTAGGGTACTGGCATTCGGAAGAGTTTGTGGGTTCGAATCCCACTATGGCATGGATGTTCGTATCCGTTTTGAATCGGCATTAAGCAGTAGGTCCCGGTCTCCTTAGCTCTCGTGTTGCAAAAAGTAGACCGTAGCACTCCAAAACCAAACCAACCAAACCCTTCCGTTTGAAACTAAAGTCAAAATTGTCACAGTTTGAGAATTTTCCCTACTGTGTGAAATCGCCTTATGGTGGGACACAATTCTCCGTTTAAACAGATATTATTCTCGGTTAGCTGTTAAACGACTTTGGTGACACAGGCTCTGAGCTTTTTAACGCATTATATGCGGGCTTGGCGAATGCGGTAATACGTGTGTAGCGGGGGAATCGGACGAAATTTGCATTATTCACCGAACATTATATTATGCTTCAATTTATTAAAATGTGTTGATTTTTACGTAACAGATACGTAAAAGATATTTACGTAAAAGATATTTTTTACGTAAAAGATATTTTTTACGTAAAAGATATTTATGAATATTCATCACAAAAACTGACCCTACCAAATGTTTTTTTATTGATAGTTTTACATAGTTTTAGATTGATAGTGATAGAAAAATGCGTAATAACTGCAATTCATTAGCAGTCAATACTTTACAAAAGAATGAAAGCGTTCGAAACAATCCCCATTATGAAGATCAACATTGCAGTATCCACACATTTATCTGGTATAATCTTTTATTTTATGGGAGGAACGCACTTAGCAAACCCTATTAGGATATTTTTCCCCGTTACTGGAATTTTCTGGAGCTTGTGTTTTTTAAGTCTCCAGAAAGCCTTAGTGGATGGTGAGACCTTGAAACATGTTGAGAGGTGGATGTCGAAGGTCCTGGATCTGACTCATCCATCCTATGTTCCTCCACCGTTTCCAGTGCTATCACTATCATCATCATCTGATAAATATCTATCAGTATCAGGATCACTGCACAAATACTGCGACAAGGAATTAGCAAATATTTCGTCTTCACCAGAGTCATTATCGTGTAAATTCATTTTTATATTAATTTTATTTAGGCTTTTATTTTTGCAAAAAAAGTTCAATCGTATTTAATGATTTACCAAACGAAACTAAAATAAATTTGTAGCAAAGAAATTCCTCATAAAAACACGGGGATCAAATTACAACTATATATGCAATACCAAGAAAAAATAGTGGTGATCTCCCTTTCCCGCCTATAACACACTCTCTGCTCTTACTTGCTCCCTCAGATAGTAATTGGCACTCCAAATGGGTAATCGCCCGTTCCCGCATGTAATGTGTTAAATAACGCTTGACGTTAATTCCAGCCTTAATGTTTGCTTTTTGAATATACTGCCACGATAAAGATTTATTTAAAAATAATTAAAATATAAGAGTTTTTAACCGGATTGTCGTCATGACTTTAGTTTTTATACACGAAATCTTAAAGTAAAGAATTTTAAATTATTGTTACGAAGTAAAGAAAATTCAGTCGTACCTTTAAATATATGCTTGAAGAATATACCGGATTAGCAATACGCAATATTTTTTCTTACTTTTTATTAACTTAAGCATATTAAACTACCAAAAAACAATTGAAAAATCTTTAATACCAATTAAAACTTTGAATTAAATTTAATATATAGTTTCCTTCTTAATATGAACTTATACTCGTATCAGGTATTTAATGATTAACCTCTTAGTCGATGAATATCCAAACATAATGATCATCCATAGTATCAATTTACATTTGAATTAGTTATTTACTGTTTTGCCTTTAATCTACAAATAGCTAACCATAGATGTAATATGGAAATATACTATAGGCTAGCATAAAATTCCATTTAAGATTCATTATTGTCATCGAATTAATTCAGAAAATTGTTCATGAGAATTTTAATACAACTGTTAATTATCTGAGGAATTTCTTCTTTTAAGACATTTTGGATTTTAATTTTTAATATAATTGTCACATATTTGGATCGTATTTAATCAAAAATAAGACAACATTTCCCAATAAAATAAACCCAATTGAAAATAAGACAAAATTTATAAATATTTTCAATTAGTTAATCTTTATACTAATTTTTAGGTTAAATTTATAGAACGTTATGTAAATATGAAGAAGTAAAATTTTCTTTGTAATAAGTCTTAGGTATTTAGGTGATTTTTTCTCTACATAAAACGAATATTGTGTTCGTAGAGATATGAGTGAAACTAAATACTTGTGACGTCATGCAAATACATACCTAAATTTTCTTGACTGTGTTACGTCGATGCAATCGCCGGAGCAAAGAGGCATTATTGTTTAGCTATTATATTTTTCAATGTTTTTGTTTAGTTGTCAAAGAATGGCAACAAAAATATTAGAAAGAATGAAAATGGTGTTTTAAATGAATTAGAAAAACAAAGATTGTTTTAGTGAAAAAGCTTTTGCTCATTTTAATTTAGAAAAAAAAAACACAATACGGACATGTATTCTTTACAACATAAGAAAAAGAAAGAAAGTAGGAACACAAAGGTAATAATCCGTGACGTTTCTATTTGATAATACAATGATTATGGTGTTCATTAAAAAATTTCTGTAAACTGGCTCACCGGAAAATATTTTAAAGTATTTATAATGTACTAGCAAGTTTGCCCGTGCTTCGCTGCGGTGAATTTATAACATATTACTTTTAAACAAAGATTTGTTTTTTCTTGAGTAACTCTCTAAATTCGTCACAGTTCAGTTCTTGTCATTGGCTTATTTATATATTTCTATTATAAGCGTATTATAACCTTATTCAGTTTTTATATTCGAATTTGTGTCTTATATTAAATTTGTTCAAACTTTCTTATGGTAAAATATAAGTTTAACCCTAAATTACATTACTGTATTACTACTGTACGTTGATTAGCAACGTTAATAGATCTTGCCATATTACGAGGTAGAATAGGAAGAAGAGGTTTTGACAGCAACAGTGATAATTTTGTTGGTATTAATAAATGTTGTTAAAAATTAAGGAAATTTAAGACAAACCACATGTCTTTGTATGATACAGAAGCATACATTCATATTGACAACTCTATGAATATAAAGATAACTATATAAAATGATAGGTGTTTATTTGTCGGTGAGAGTCACTGAAATTTGAATTTTTTGTTGTTAGAATATTGTTGATAAACATTTCATTGAACTTAAAAATGAACCAAGAATTAAATTTAAAATTAGTTCTTATATAAAAATGATATAATTTGCGTTACATAGAAATGGAGTTTAATCACTTTATACCTAAATTTCCTGGTCAAATCGAACTGATACTAAGCAGACGATGTTTAAGTAATATAAAATAAGAAATGAAGATATTTAAAGGAATGACGTCATAATGACAAAAAAAAATATCGTTTTCACCTATTTATTATGTGATAAATTGAGAATTTTAATCTCCTGCTTTTAACCGAGGAAAACTGCGTTTAGAACAATAAGGCGATTTCACGTATCAGGGCAAATTATAAAATTATGACAATTCTGGCTTTAGTTTCAAACGGAAGGGCAGTTTATGGCTTGTCTATTGGCTGTTGTAAACATGAAAATGAATGGGAAGGGCATTATAGTAGTTGCGTCAAATTGCCTTATTACATGGGATTGACGGAATGACGTCACATTGCTAGAAATATTGCTTCTTTCATTTAGTTATGATACGATAAATTAAAAAGTTAATCGTTTGCGTTTAACCGGGGAAAATAATGTTTGGAATAATGGCTTGAAACGCTCGAAAAAGGGGGAAGGAATGGATTTCGAACGTTAAAATTTTCAAAAACCTTCCTAGGGATATACCTAATAATTTTCCAAATTTTTACGGCGATTGGATGTATGGTTTTTGAGTCTATCTAGTACAGACACACAGAAATTCATTTTTATATATATAGATTAAATTAAAGTGTGTACTGGTTTGCTGACGCTTTTAAGTGGAATCATTTAACTATTTGCTAAAGTTTTTTTACAGAAGTATTTAAATCTTATGTAGTATAATATAATATTCTAGTACCGTATAATATTCTTGTAGTAGCATATTTGTAGTATATAGTATATACTACTAGTATATTATGTTACTAATATATTATGCTACTAGTATATAATACTACTGATATATTAGTAGTATAGTATAATATTCTTGGAAATTTCAATTTAGAATATAAAGTTAAACCAATTCGTATAGTAAAACCTATATTGTTTTCCATTGAACGTATATTATATTCCATTCGGAAGTACTATTAATTACACTCGTAACCTAACATTTTTATACTCTTTTTCTGAAAGTAACAAAACCAAAAATCGTGTAGTTATTTAAAATAAATTCCAAAGACAGTTGTGGATAACATTTCAGTGAATGGGAAAATTTCGAGGTCGTTGTTGAGTTAAGAACCGAGCTCTTCCTCCGAACGCATCTCTAGCCTACGTCTAATCATGTGTAGGAGGTTTAGAGTACAGCATAGGATGCATCAATGAGAGTACAGAGTCAGTGATATGATTAGTGTCTTCTTCCTCCATCTTGCTTGTATTAGCAGCTTTCATTCTCGTTTCACTCTGACTATTCCATTTTTTAAAAAGGCCACTTGAAATTTTCTACTCCAAACGTCTTTTTTTTCTAAATTCAACTCTTTTCCCGTCTGTCCCATAGAAGATTTTTGGATGTATTAACATCGTAGGGAAGTCATCACCACACAGCAAAATGGCATAAAAGGATCCACGTGAAGCTGGCAGCTAGGAGACTAGGATCAGGAATTCGAGCACTGTCGTTCAAAACTAGAAAATAAAATAAAAAAGGTTAATATGATATGAAGAGTGTAGATGTAGTATATGTCCAAGTCAACACATATTGAATTTTTGGGTGTTTGTTTAGTGTTTTGCTATTTTTTGCTTTGGTCTTGCAACCCGGACATTGCTTGTGAGATGTTACATTTCTGGTAACGATTCGGAAAATATTTTTTAATGTTTTGCGTGTTAATTTAAATTGATTTCGATGGTATATTGAAAAATTGCCATTCTAATGTTTATAATTTCTTTTTAACCCATATCATGACAAGATTGCTTTTTTGAAGAAAAGCAAAAGAAAAGTATATAGGTAATCCCTTTGGGTTATAAAAAACCTGAAAAAAATAAACAAAAAAATCGTGATATGAAAATTTTGGAAAAACAAGATGTATACTATGCTATACATTACAACACGTGGTTAAAGTTGTAAAGTTGTAAAGAGATATGTATGGTGTGCTGTACAAAATGAACATAAGGGTTAAGATTAAATATGGAAACTCTTTAGACAGCAACGTATTTGGGCTTGCCTGCTAGGTCATATACTACACTTAACACTGCGTAGCCGAACGACGGCTGATTGGTTAGGGTGCTGGCTTTTGGTACCAAAGCTCGTGGGTTCGAATCCCTCAGTGGCATGGATGTTCGTAGCCGTTCGGAATTGGCTTTAAGCTGTAGGTCCCGGTCTATTAGCCCTCGTGTTGCAAAAATTAGACCGTAGCACTACAAACCAAACCAAACCAAACACTTGACACTGCTTGTGAGCTGTTACATTTCTGGTAACGCTTCGGAGAACATT
Source organism: Pardosa pseudoannulata (assembly GCA_032207245.1). Taxonomy (NCBI): domain Eukaryota; kingdom Metazoa; phylum Arthropoda; class Arachnida; order Araneae; family Lycosidae; genus Pardosa; species Pardosa pseudoannulata. The sequence goes on from CM063498.1 coordinate 12,768,897, forward strand.
TATTAATGTTATGCGTGCTAATTTAAATTGACTTCGAGGGGGTATTGAAAAATTGCCATCCTAATATTTATAATTTCTTTTTAAGATTAAATATGGTAACTCTTTAGTTAGCAACGATTTTGTATTTGCCTACTACGACATAGACTACACTTGACATTTCTTATGAGCTGTTACTTTTCTAGTAACCCTTTGGTAATTATTTCTTTCGAGGGTTTATTTGAATTCATATATATGTCGCTTTGAGAAAATGTAATTTTAATGTTTATTATTGCATTTAAAGATTAAATTTGACAACTCTTAGGCCATGAGCAGGAAATATACTACATCTATTGTAGGTAATTTTGTAATCAGTATGTATCAGAAAATCCTAAATTCTTACGGTCGAATATCACCCCACATATGTTTTCATATATACTACAATAAATGGTAAAGAGAAAAATTGTTAACCATAAATACCAGTATTTATATTAGGATAAACCTCAGTAATTTTTCAATATTTTTCTATTTGACATAATTTATATCATTTTCTTATACCATTAGTTTGACATGCTACTTTTGTAACATTTTTTACACTAACAACATAAGTAATAACTTGCAACTGCAAAGAGTTAAGACAAATTTACAGTTTGATGGTTTTTCTACATTCAAAAATATTCAAACGTCACTCATTGTCACCTCACTCGTCTGTATAATGTAAAAGATTGGACTTAAACTTTGAACGTGTAAATAAACAATATTATAAAATTAAAACTAAGATATATTTTAGTACGTAAGTCTAATACATTAAGAGAACAACTGTCAAAATTTTCGTAAGGAATTTGAAAAACTAAATGTCATTAAATTTAAACCGAATAGCACCACTAGTACCGTTTGAATTTACATTTAAAATTTTCAAGAAAAAGTAAGCAACCATTATGAAAGGGGAAGCTAGGGTAGATATACTAAATTTGTTGGATTATAAATTAAATTATTATAATACAAGACTTTTGGAATTTGATGTGCAGTCAGGAGAAATTTTTGATTCTAGAAGACTGGGAAAGGTATCAAGGTTTTTCAAAAAACTATCATTATATGTTATTCTTGTAATAGATCTATTTAAAATTCCATCTATATGACAAACAAAATATAAATCCCACGAATATGCTATGGAAGTATATGCACAAATCAGAAAAATCTATAACATTACCTCAAATCATTATCATTATTTAAAACGTTTATCTACCATTTTAAAATATTTAATGATTTTGACAAAATGTTAAAATAGAATGATGCTTGTACGCGATATGCAGACTGTTGCAACAGCTGAAAGTAAGATTTAGAAAACTATTTTAATTTTGACACACGTGGATCATATTATCCAATGCACCCTTCCTGCTGCTTTTGAAAGCTATTAACCTCCCTCCTGGGGTTTCTTGAGTTTATTACAACAGGTCACGTGACTTTCAAATAATCCAATAAATCTGGTCAATAAGGAAAATTTGTCAATAAACATTATATTGATTTCCTTAGCATTAAATTACTGAGTAATTAAGATATGCTAATAAAAGAACATGCCTGCAACAAAATTAAGGTTTAGAATGTGTATATCGTGGTTACTGAAAATTTATATGTACATATTTTAACAACAGGCGTAAGCAAAGTGTTTCTATTTATGCAATCTGATTAAATGCAATATATATTAATACGATTATAATCATTTTTGATCCGAATATTCAGTTTCCAATATGAACGTAGCTTTCATCCCATAACAAAATAAATCACTTCCGCACTTAAAAATACAGAGTTCTCTGGGGACATCATTCTGTGGTACGAGAGACTGTGGAATATATGTCAATGGAGTAGTCACCTGTAATGACAGATTACATTATTAGAACTATCTGCTGAAATCCCCCCGTAATGAAAGTTTGCCTTCGCGTGTGCCCTGCGTAATCTCCTTAACGAGTGATAGGGCCAGAAGGTGCACTTCTGGGGGATTATTGACTTGTAAATGTGAGCTCCACCTCACATTTGTTTGTGCAGGGCGCCCATCGATTTATAAGGCGATTGCTAATAATCCTTTGTGCGAATTATTTTAAAGCAGCTGGGTCGAACTCAGGTGGTCGGAACTGAGGAAACGCGTTTGATTCGGCATAAAATATTAAAGAAGAATATCGTAATGGGAACGAAAATGAATTCGTTCTCTTTGATTTTAATTATATTCCTTCTGTTTTGTTATATTTTACTTCTAGACGAAAACACCTTAATGGGTCCCAGGACTTTAAAAATAAAAATCGTATGGTTTTCCAACTACTTTTCGACTTTCCATAACTTTTTATTTAATTTCACACTAAAATGTCTGACATTTTTTGTAGAAATCTGTTATGTATCTCTGTAATAATCAAATCTTAAATACATTGAAACTTCTCCGAGCGGTCATCCCTGTATAGCGGCCACCCTTCTAAACAGCCAATTTTTCATGTCACGGATTTTTCGACTCATAGAGCTACTGGTAGCAGCCACCCGACCCCCTCTGGATGGCCATCGAGTGAGATTACCCATTTCATTTTTCGGAAAATTCTACTCACTAAATGCTTTAATTTTGAGCGGAAAAACTCAAGGTTAGTTTTTGTTACCGAATATCCCATTCCTTGTAATTAAACTTTTAATCGTAATTTAATCTTGGTTACGTGATCTCGTTTTTTATGCCCTTTTGTTTTTTTTCAGTATGTAAATAATTTTAAAGTTTACGAAATTAAGAAGTATAAAAGGGGCACTTTAAGTTCACCTTTTCCCTGTTGTTTTTGCTTTTGTTATTGCCTGTTGCTCGTCGTGTTTTTGCTCCAATATAGTTTTTTCCCCTGTCAGTTAAATTGCCTAATGCCACACTTGCCAGAATGTTGAATTTGAAGCTTTAGTTTAGTATTATCTGCGAACTGATTTGAATGTTTTGTTTAAATGTTTTATTTACGTTGTTTTTGAGAAAGGAAAAATAAACTTTGATGTTTTTGAACTTGCTGATCGTTCCTTTCAAACAGTTTTATGGTAGGATATAAGACCCAGGAATAATTTCCGAATTCCAATCCCTCGATCCCCCCCTTCTTAGAAACATTAAATTTGTTATCTCTTTTGTATTCTTCCCACACCCTGCAGATAGGGAATCTTTATTGCAACCCATAGAAACTGAGGGAGGAACTGGACAATCAGGAGTTGCAGGTATCCTAGGGCCTTTGTTGGGAATTCCAATAAGTACAGTAAAGGAAGAATTGCACCTCTGTCAGCAAGAATGTCATCCAAGCCAGTTTTACTTCATTAGTTGGTCAGGGATCTGAGTTGCAACTATGTCGAAACGCGTTTTTCTAAATCTCGAGCAGTGCATTGAAGTTCTGCTTGAATATGAAAATGGCAAATCGGCAAGAAAGTTAGCCGATCAAACAGCGGAAGAACGCAAATCAACGAAGTCATTAAAGAAAAAATATTTGATTTTGAATTAATACGAAGACTTCAATTTTCTGATTTTAAAGTAAAAAATGAACTTAAAAAATTATTGTTATAGAGAAAAGTAAAAAGTTAAAACACACAAATTGTAGCCCTTAAGAAACAAAATGAATGACAGCATGAAATAAAGTACTATTTTCTATTTAGATAAGTTTTCAATTTCATTTTAAATAATAAATATATGTCAGACTTGCTTATATTACGCATTATAGCAATTATCTTATAATAAAACCCTTCAGAGCGCCCAAATATTCTCGGAACGGTGGGGTGGCCGCTCAAAGAGGTTTCACTGTACTTATAATAATAAAATAATTTTAAAAATGTAACTTGATTTTATTTGTTTTTAAAACTGTTCTTGCAAGCATGTTTACAAGAAATGTTTTTCACACAAATGTTAAATTTTAAATTTTTAATGAATTAAATACTACTAAAAGTGAATCTAATTAAAAAAACATAATTTTAAGCGTACTTTATATATTTAAATCATGTTTATAGTTTTGTCCCTTTTGGGGGGTCAGTTTGACATGGACTTACCTCTCTAAATCACAAAATATAACTCGTAGTAATAAATATAGTTCAATTACAAGAAAAGATCATTATATTGAAATTCTGAATATTTTGTGCAAACATATTAAACAGGTTTCGAGAAATCGCAACATTAAAAATTTTCATTATGCGAAAAATCAACTTATAGTAATCAGTAAAGAACTGCAAAATCCACTACTAATCACATAAATCACTTGAGTGCACTTTATATTTTTAATCATAACTTTTAAACTAAGAATATTGTATGGTTTTTTTTTAAATACGTGGAACATCTCAATTTATAACATATTTTTTTGTATTTTAAAAACCGAAAAATTAGAAGGTTTAAAAGTCCAGTGACCTCTTAAATGTTCTTTTTAAAAATTTGGAATAGTTTTATTATAAATGTCTAATTTTGATATCGAAACTATACAGTATTATTTGGTAGTTTATCGATTAATCATTAAAAATAAATTACACTTACAATTACACGTTAGGGTTTGTAATGCCAGTAAACTTGTAAATAGGAGCTTCATTTCGTATTTATTTGTGAGATGTGCCCACACATTTTAAAATGATTGCTAATAAGCCTTAATATTATCTGAATATTCATATACCTCTATCTTGAGTTTAATGGGTTTTTTTAAGGTCTATGATTGCGTTAGCTTTTTTTGTGTAATGTGCTTGCGCATTGTAAGAGGATTGCTAATAAGCCCTAATATTATCTGAATATTCACTTCTATCTTGAGTTTAATGGTAGTTTTAATGCCTATGGTTTTGGTAGCATTCTTTAGAAGCTTATCAATTAATAGCTGAAAGTACCCCAAACTGTACATAAGTACTAATTTGTACGTAATATAAGCCCGTAATTTGAATACTAACATATTACAATAAACTGCACGTAACACTACAAGTTTCGTAGTATATTTTAGTAAATAGACGTAGGAATTCCTCCCAAAAACTACCTAGAAAGTGCAAGGAAATTTATTCTTTCTCAAAATAAATGTGAAGAATTTTGTTAGATAGATACAATACAATTCTAGGTAAAAATGTCTATAGTTTCCATAATGTTAATTTAAAGTGTATCAATTAATCACTGAAAATATCATAAACTGCATGTTAGGGTAGGTAGTGCTGATAGACATGTAAATGTAAGCTTCACTTCCAATTCTGAAATATAGCTATACATTGTAAGATTTTTAATACTGAGCCCTTGTTAGATTTTGAGTGTGAATTATTGTAAAAGAGCTGGATCGAGTTCAGGTAGTAAGAATTGTTTGAAACAGAGGATACATATTTGATTGGGCAGGACATACTAAAGAAGTGTAAGACATTGGATTGGGTATAAATGAACTAAGTTCGTTTCTAATGAAATACCTTGTGATTGCATATTTTTATTTAAAAAATATTTATAAAATTGTTTAAATTTAACAGTAAACATTTTATAAATACTCACACTTTAAAATTGTAATAAATAAAATCTAAATATTGCCGATATTTATGACTATATATAGTAAATATTTAAAGAAGGTATTATACACCTGGATAAAACGAATATGGATTTAAAACCTTTAAATATTCTCAAGTAATTATGATGAGGTGTCATTTTAAAAACATCATAAGATTTAAGAAAATTTAAAACTTATGAAATATATATATATATTAGATAAATATGATAAAAAGTGAATATAATGTTATTATATAAATGATAATATATGACAGTATTAATAGCCACAATTTGGGCGGTGTGAATTCAAAAACAGTAAATTCCTATACTAAGCTTGAAAATCATAAAATCGAATGTCGATAGAAAGGGCAAAATTATAGATAATATCATATTTGAAAACTTGAGAGATTATTCATATGATGAACATCTATTTTCATGAAAAAGGAAGAATCGTTTCGAAAAAAAAACATAAAAATTCTACAAACTATTTCTTGACTGTCCTCAAATAAGGACGCTGGGAGTTAATGAGTTAAGCAAGAAAGTACTGGAGTTAACACAGTATAATGCAAGTAATCTTGATTGTTTAGTAGTAGATTTTTGTAGACAGAGGAAGGTAGAACGGGCAGAGAAATTTATGCTTACCCAAAATATCTGTGAAGAACATTGTTGAATGTAAAGGAATTCTGGGTAAAATGGCTATAGTTTTTATACTATTATTTTGAATAATTATGTATTTACGTTTTTACAATAGGTAATTGCGAACATAATTTCTAATAAACATGCTTCAAGTTTGCATTAATCAAATTGCATCTTAGAAATTCGATGTCCATTTGGCGAGGTTTTTTAATATATCATCATTAGGTGGTTTTGAAGCAGTTTGTAACTAATTTAAAAATGAATTTAAACATGAAAAGGAAGTAAGATACTTTGAAGATACTAAAGATGAATGTATTTACGTTTTTACAATAAGTAATTGAGAATATAGTTTATAATCAACTGGTTTAAAGTTTATATTAGTCAAATTATATCTTAGAAATTCGATCTCGATTTTGCAAGACTTTATAATATATCGCCAGTAGCTGGTTGCTTGTTAAAACATGTCAATGAAGAAAGTTACTAGAAAGTTCTGTTCAATGTAACACTGTTTATATTTAACTCCTTTTCAAGAGCTTCTATTTATAGAAATGAAATCTAACGCATTTTAGAAATGTTTATACTTCAAAGTGCCTCGAATGTGGTCCACTAGTCATTTCCATTCTATATTAAGAATACTTAATCTCTAATTCAGGTTGTCCTTCATGCTTTGAATGAAGCTATCTCATTTAATGTAAACATTTCTATTTATAGAATATAGAAGAGTTCGTTGGGGTTTATTAAAAGAAGCATTATTATTGTAAGCGGCATAATATTTTAAGTCTTTATATCTTTTTATGGAATGTTTGGTTATTGATTTTGGCTATAGCAGTTACCATTACGATGAAAATATATTTATTTATGCATATGTTCTTTACGCAGAGGAATAACTTTTTTATAAAGTTTTAAAATTACTTTATAAAAGCTTCATAATTACATTATCTGTATCATGAATTTCAAAATTCTACGTAATATATCAATAATTTATTAAACATTTTAATATTGTAGATGTATTTTGGGAGATAAAACTATCTTCATTTGTAACATGGTAAGTGATACTGACAACACTTTGCTGGGAGACATTGAGAAAATGACAAATCCGGTGGAATTTATAGGGGTTAATTACTTAGAACGGAAATGCATGAGACCTCACAACAGTTAAACATTAACTATTGGGAGTTTGTAATAGTAATCTATACGCAAAGGTAATTCATAGTGCAAGTAAACCACTGATATGAGAACTCGAATCAAAGGCAGGAAATTATTCATTAGGGAAATAATTTTGAAATTATTAAAGGGACATATCATGTTTAAAAACTTAGATTTTCTGTTTCATACATTTTTCAAATTTCTGGGTATTTCTGAATAGTTTAAAGCAAACCCCAATGAAATATTTGAATTAGAACCTGCAAAACTATACAGTATTTGAATTTAATATCATAGCTTTTATGTAAACTATAAAAACATGAAATGCATTTTACCGAAAATGGTGTTTTTTACAACTTTTGCATACTATGAATAAAGTATTTCACTTTATTTTAAATTTTCAAAGTAAATACAATATAGATCTACGATGAAATTCTACATAAATTTTCCGTTGTTTAATTCATTTAGTATGTGAGAGCGCAGCTGTGTTTTACATAAGATTTGAGAAACTGATCTGCACGATGCACTTATACATTGTGGGTTGCATGCCCAAGTATTTTTTCGCGACCCCAGGAGGCATGTGTTGTGACCACTGAAAATGACTGCACTTAAACTTCTATAAGTTTGAAGAATTTTGATTGGTCATCAAGAGGTGATTCAGGACCACGTCTGGAGTCCCGGTCAATCTGAACAGAGCCGGGAAAGGACGCATTGTGCACAGGACAAAGGAACAATGGACGCATCAGCACAGGATAATGGGAAAAGTGTAGGATTTCTGGAGTAGTTCAGAAGGAAAGAAATGAATGCAGTTTGCTCTTGGTCTTTGGAAATTTATTTTCACGTGTAGCACGTGGAGTGCTTCTTTTATGTTTTATTTTTTTTAATATTTTTTAGCATATTTCCTTGTCTTTTGTTCAATATTTGAATATTGTAATATATATCAGTGGCATTTTACTATAATTAATGTTAAAGACGATATAAAGCAAACTTGGGTTATTAATGGATTTGAAACAACAACAGCAATGTACGACACCACAGCATAGTATTTACAGTATTCGAAAAGGTATTTATAAACAGTATTATAAAAATCTTGAAAATTCAATCCTCTCGTGTCATATTTCTGATACTTTTTTTAAAATTTAAGTAGGTGGAGAATTATAATTATTCTTTACAAAAAGCAAAAAGCAATCAATGAAGATCGTTTCTTCTTGTTTTAAGTCTGTGCACAATGTGCCAAAAAAAACTTCGAATTTTTTTAAACAAGCTTTCGCTTTTTACTTTATATGGAATGTTTTTATTTTTCAGGAACAAAGTAAATTGAGCAAAAATAATTAAATTAGACTCCAAAGGCTTAAAATCCCATGTATGTGAGATAATAATTATAAAATATACGCAAAATATTAGAAAACTATATTTCACTTAATGTTTCTTAAAGGCAATGTGTCTTCTTTTTTTAGCGTATAAAACAGAGCCGCTGTACCTCAATCGCAAAGGCAATGCTCTCTTATCTGTTTTTTTTATTTTGGAGTGCCACGGTCTACTTTTTGCAACATGAGGGCTAATGAGACCGGGACCTACTGCTTAACCCTTTCGTGGGCCTTGGGAAGATTATTTCCCATCTATATGATCTTTCAAAATACACCTGTGGGAAGCTCAAAATCCATTATAATATATTGACCTTACTATTATAACAATGGGAAGACTATATCCCGCTTCAATTTTGTGTCGTCATCTATTGTTCGATCGATTGAATAGAATTAGCATTTCTGTTCTGAAAGTGTGAGAAATAAATGACCCACGAAATGGTTAAAGCCGATTCCGAGTGGCTACGAACTTCCATGCCATAGTGGGATTCGAATCCAAGAACTCCGGTTCCGAAGGCCAGCACCCTAACCTTTCAGCCATCGTTTGGCCGCTCTCTGAACTGGAGGGTTGCGGGTTAGGAGCCCGAGCCGGACTAAGATGCGCCATGTTCGTTAAAGGTGACTGGGTCACATAAATTCGGTTCGTGGTGAGAATGTCCTCGAATTTCTCAATATATACTTCTGGGGGAGGGGGGGCAGGCCAAGCCTATGGGTCTTCTGCTTGGTCCTTGCTTCTAAAGTACCAGGACCCACTTGAGCATAAGTCGTCCTTTCACCCTTGAGATGCTCCTCTAAAACGAAAGACGCATCCCTATCCCTTAATACTAGTAGTCTCCGGCTCAATCGCGTTTCGTTTGACCAAGTGGCATATGCAACAAAGTGTAAAACAGACACATGTCGTCATTGGATAAAAGAAGATGACATATGTGTCTCTGCTTCCATTTATTTTTACGCTGACATTGTAGACATTATTTATTAAAATATTCCCTAACGCATACGGATATCATATACGCATTTATATATTTTTAAGGTAAATTAAACTTTAGAAACACATTGTTAATTTTCAATATTTGTAAACCTCAACTTTTATTTTCATGGGTACATCTGTTATATTAAGTGTCTTGTACCCCCTAAAGAATTTCTGTACATGTACAAGTGTATCTATTTTGACACATAACAAGTTTCTAAATACGTAGCAAAATAATAGAAAAAATTCCGATATATTTAAGACTTGTTTCATCTGTTATAAAATTATGAATGTATTCCTTATGACCGATTGTAATAAAAATTAGAGAAGATTAACAAAGAAGAAATTAACACTATTTTACATCGTTATTTATAATATTTAAAAAGTTATACTCAATAGATCGACCTCATTTTGTATGCATGTATTTGTATGACCTACAGAATGTGTTAATGTAAATCAGATAATTAACATTTAGCTTTTAATGACTAATTAATTATAATTTTCTTCTCCTTCTACTTTGTTATCTAATTTTCTTAAGTTTAATTTATTATATATAAAAGTTCTGTATTATTAATTTCTTTTATAGAATGTAGTTTTCAGATCAAAGACATGTAAGTCTAAGTTAATTACATTTAAAATTAAATTGTCTGGTGGACCATAATTTTTCAAAATTTTTAATGTATTAATTCTTTTTACATTTTGTATTTTGTAAATTAAAATGGAATATTTCATTATTTTATAATAGATATTTTTTTTTGTTTTGCATGATTCAGTGTACTATTTGTTTCGAGTGGGGAATGAGACTGATAACTAATTCTTAAAGTCGATTCCAAACGGCTATTAACATATATGCCAGCAGTGGGATTCCAACCAATGAACTCCGGTACTGGAGAGAAGCACCATATCTAGTGGGCTTTCATTTGGCGTCATAACAGCAGAAATAGAATTTAAATGTTTCACAATTCTTTGCTTTATTTTTTTTTATTCAATATTTAAGGGCTTTAAATGTCTATCGAAATGGATATAATTTTGGCATGCACCAAAACGTGTTTAGAAGCTATGACCTCCTAAGGATAGTTAGTGTAGTAAAATCTAGATTAAATGGTAATATACAATTCAAACTTTCATTTCTCGTCATTTGAAATTTTTATAAAATGAACTAAAATCTTAACCTTCTAACTAGTCTAAAATACTAGTTTTGATTATTTTCTGCTCTTTTGCTTACATAAATATGTTTAGTTTTTAGAAAATGTCTGTATGCTTCTATTCTGGTTTAATGCTTATTTGCGATATGTACTTCGTGTTATATATATATATATATATATATATATATATATATATATATATATATGTCACGTCTAAAAAAGGGGTAGTTGGAAATTATGTAAGTTAAAAACGATTCTAAAAAGAGAACTCTTTTATAATATTAAAATAAATGTAAAAGACCCAAGCTCGCGTAAGCTTTCAGGATAATCCATTCAGCATTTCTCAGCTTTTTGATGAGCTTGCAAACAGATAAGTTGGGATTTGGAGCGTGGAGATGGAGCGGTCAACGCCTTCACGCATAGCTTCGCCACGAATATTAAAAATGGCGCTTGTTGCTTTCCGTAAGAACGATGAGTTAATAAATCTTATTATTATCAAGAAGACTGTGTTCCATTCGCCGTAACTCTGGATCACGACTTTTCATATATATATATATATATATATATATATATATATATATATATATATATATATATAGCATTTAATTTAGAGTCGTTAAAAGTTTTTACCAAAATGGTGCTTTATACAAATGTCTTCTATTTTTGATAACATATTTAATTGGTGTGTTTTTAAATGGCTCTTTAATTCGTTATTTTAGCTCTTTAAAGTTTATTTTTATCTACAATATATGTGAACACCTCACTTTTCACTTAGAATCGTTTGCTACACAAATATATAGAAACAGTATAATTTTATTAGCTCTTGTAACTTGCATAAAGCATGTTTATTTAGTTAATAAGGCCTTATTTGGTATTTTGCGAAACAGTCATATCTTTTACATTTCATTTAATTACTAATAAAGACTATTTCACTTAAATTTTCTATTTTAGTTTAGATATATAACTATATTTTGCTATTTAATCTTTGAACTACCATTTTTGAAATGTTGATTTTTGTTGTTTAATTTCTATTTCTGTTAATACAAATCCCAAAAAGCAGAAAATACTTTCTTTATTTGGGACTGGAATGAGTCACTATAATTTAGTTTCGGAAACTGCTTACTAATCTGGTAAAAGTATTCTGCACAGTGTCTAGTGTAATTACAATGCATGTAAGTAGTATTTATAGTGTCAAGAGACTGAAAGCATACACGTGTATTACCGGATAAACAAAAGATTGCTCTACTTTGTATAAAAAACAATGAGCATAAACAATTTCTTTATACAATTAAAGTTCTTAATATAAGGAGGTATGTGGTAAGGGAAAAAATTTCTATTTTAATATTTTGATCTTTAAGGGATCATATGACCGTTTAATCGACAAAAGATTGGTGATTTCAGAAAATTATATGAGAAAAGAAATTCAGTTCACAGCATCTTAAAATAGCCCGTTTAAAAGAATTCCAATATTGAGAGGAGTTATGAATGAAAAACATGTCAGCTGTAAACAAATTTAAACTTTCAAAACTTTAATTTGATTTTTCTCATTGTGTTTTTTTCATCAAACGTGCATATTATCTCAAAATGTTTTTAATATTTTTTCGTAAAATTTTTACAGGTTTTAAACAATATAATTTTCATCCGATTAAACCTAAATTTTTCTATATATGCCTCCCTTTTTTATTTATTTTTTTTTCAAAGAAAATTTTTATTTTAAAGAGAAAAATTCAGTTTTTAAAAATATTCTTTCACAATATATATGTACCATAAATAAATAAACATGAAGGTTCTAAGCTGTTTTGAGATATTGTAACATGTTTTAAGTCAATAAGTTAGTCTTAAACTCAAATATATTTTTAATAATAATGCGCTTTAACCTTGATATCATTTTTGTTAACAACGAAGTCTCTTATTTGAAACTTCCTAAAAATTTTTTTTTTATTTCAAAAATTAATAAGATATTATTTAAAGACAATATTTTGTTCTAACTATGTTAAAAAATTGTGTTTGTTAAACTGGTATTTATCAAGGTTTGAGAAGTCGAAAATTAATATATTTTTTTTACATTTTCTCGACTTTCTAGAGTCGTATGTCCTTCTAAAGTTTTATTGTCCGTTTTATTTTCGGTTATTTTTATTTTAAGTATCGAAATAATGTTTTACTAAAATGATGAGGAAAATCTTTAATTTATTAGTAATATGGATATTTAAAGAACAAAATCTTTTAGAAAACTAAGTACAAACTAATCTTATAAAAAAATAAAAATTTCAACAACATCTATAAAATAGGCTTTTACATAAACTTAGGCTGCCTTGTGCAAAACATAATGTAAAGTAGGCTTATGCAGAAGTGAAAATATCAGTTTAAAGTCATGAGGAAATACAACTGACTTTTTAAAAACTGTTACAATTTTTCTCAATATATTTAATTTTAGTAATTTTTTTATAAATAATTAAATATTTGAACATTATTTTAATTGAGCATTAGCGTAACTTTTTGTTCGACATTATTAAAGAAACTGTTTAAAGGTAAATTATACAGTTAAATGAACCTTTTGTTTTTTATGTTTAACACATTAAATGTGGAATATATTTATAAAAACTTGACAAAAATGAAAAAGAAATTCTATCTAAATTTATTTGCTATTATTAAACTGTTAGAAATAGATTATTTTTTAAATTCAAAATTTTAAACACGATAATTACTTTTTTCAATATTTTCCCATTCATAGGAGATGCTAATGGATTGCAGTAATTTCGCTCAAATTACGGGAAAATGAATCAAATTCCACAGTTTTCTGGATAAATATAATAAATTAATACATTATCATTCATATCAACTGTGAAGAATTCCATGTCTCTCAGATTCCTTTGAATTTTACAAGTCGTTTAAAGTATCCGAGAAATAGCGACAAATAGAACGAAACTGCCGAACTTTTCAAGGTAAAGCATCTCTATCTCTTGGGAAATGGCAAATTAAATACTAGGCATTAAGAGAACCGATTTAATGTTTCACGGAATCGAAATACCATTTTTTCTCTTGCCCGAACTTCGGAAAATGGAGCAATTGCGTAGCCAGAACTGAGTTCGGGCATGACAGGCAAGGAGTTAACCTTCATCTACTTGTTTTGGTGCATTAAGTACGCTATTCCAATAAACATAATTAAGTGACTTTTGAATGCATTCTTATCAAATATTTTGCATTTAACGTATGTTTGAAGCTTCCATTTTTAAGATACTTTCAATTTTTTTCATTCTTATATAACATATATAATCCTTATACTATAAATATTATCATATTATAAACTTCATAAAATATATTTTTTAGGTATATATAGTCTTTTTATAATATTAATCCTTACATCATAAACAATTTTTATTATTTTAATTATTTTATTTTGTTTATTTTTCTTGTGGTGTACAAAATGCATCACGTAAGTACTTGCAATCTGTTCCATAAGAGCGTGTCGTCTATTTCTCTGAAAATATAAACGAATTAGTTAAAAATACATTTGTCCGTGTAGTTACATATTAAACTGAAATACATTTCACCTAATAAGATGTCCAGTCCCTATTAGACGAAAGATGGCCGATTGGTTAGGGTGCTGGCTTTCGGTACCGGAGTTCGTGGTTCGAATCCAACACTGGCATGGATGTTCGTAACCTTTCGGAATTGGCTTTAAGCTGTAGGTCCCGTCTCATTAGCCCTCGTGTTGTAAAAAGTAGACCGTAGCACTCCAAACCAAACCAGTACCCATTAATATCGATTGTGCGAGAATCACTTTATCAATCAATTTTAACGTTGAGCGGCTTTTACCCCGTTCCTGTAAATCGTCAACATTTAGTACCGCATTATAACGTGGTACCTACTTCTTACGAACATCTCCGACTTTCTCATGTACCGGGCTGTAGCTGCACAAGACATTTTTGTCCTTTTGGATGGTTACACAGAAACACTGCCTCAAAACGGCTCGCATACGTGGTACTCATTTTGGAATTGTTGATTTAAACACAGCAAAACAAATAGAATAAATTTTATAAACATAAAGCATTCTTCTCTAATGAAGAACACGTGCAATTAAGGTAGTATCTGAGTACCATCTATTGCAGTTATGAGAGACACTGTCTTATGGAACAGACTGTATATTCAAATATCAAGTATGGGTAGTTAAAGGATAATGAAGATTTTTAGAAACTGGTTTAATAATTTCTAAATTGAAGCTACGAATCAAGAGCTATACCTGTTACTGTGAGCATTTTTTCTGCCGACACTGTTTGGAAGGAAGGGGCGTCAGCTGATATCTCGCATTTGTAGGTTCCTGCTGTTTTCACTTCGACGTCCTGAATGTACACTGTGCCATTACTAGACCTGCCAAGCTGTGAATAAAAAAAGCAAATGAGTAAATTCACAAGAAACGATAAAAAAATCACTATTTTCGATTAATCACTAATTTAAATGAATGTAAAATTAATAGACAGGGTAAAAATTTGAGAGGTTTGGATATTATATCTTTTTGATAACGATTAAAGCTCCCATTAGACTATTTGACCCATATCTTTTGTTTAAACTGCACCGAGTTGTAGAATACTTTGCCTTTGTTACATTTTAAAACTTCTTATTAATTTCGGGATTATAGTATCCTCAAATTTTCTGTGTGTTGTTTAATGTTCAAACCTTATTTTAGAAGAATAAAAAGAAATAAGAATACATACACACATACACATACTTACACATACTCACAAATACACACACACACACACACACACACATATATATATATATATATATATATATATATATATATATATATATATATATATAAGTATGCACACACAAATAAAAACTTATACACACACACACACACACACACATATATATATATATAATTTAATAATTTTTTACTTTATATTATATAATATTTTTTACTTTTATATTATATAAGATAGTATTAAGTTATGGAAATGTTAGCAATAAAGAAAATTTAATACTTTTTTCAACAAAAATGCTGTCTAATATGATTTCTAAAAGGAAAACATTTCAAAAAATATAATAAATGGTTTTATAAATAAAACATGCCCACCGTTTAAACTAATTTTCAGCCAATTAGGTGGAAATGAGTGTTCTCCTAATTAGATGAAAGTACGGCAAATACTCACATATTCCTTAAAGACTAATCGTGGATTAAATTTTCAATTTTGTTTATAATTAGTATAAAATATCCAGAAAGTATTTAAACGTTTCCCAGCATATTCAATACCTAATTAACCCAGGGATATTTAATTTTGAGGGGGAAATTCAGATATATGATAGTTTCGGGTAATTGAACCTACACCCATATCATCATTGGTAAACGATGATCAAATTGGCAAGGTGGTGTTCGTTAAAAACTTCATTTAAAACTTCACTTGTTCCGTCTGAGGAATTGGTTGATAACCAAATTTACTCTCAACTATTGCTTTTAAAAGAAACAAATATATTACATCAAGAGATTTTCTTTGTATAAAAATTGAAGAAAAGAAATGAAATGAATACAAATTTTAGTTTCCTTTGTTTGATATACAAATGTATGTTAATCAGCAAAGATTTCATCCAAAGTAGGTAAAAATGAATGCAACAGTTTACATGACAATCTTCCTTTATTAAATCTATTGAATTTTTTAAGGTGCTTAATTTTAAATATTTCCAATAACAGTGACATTCCTAAGTGAGAGTCAATTACATACTTAATTTGTATTTCTGAGTATTATTGAAGTATTGTTTGATAGTAGGTTAAATGTAATGACCTGGAATAACATAAAGAATTAGCTTTGTGAAAAATGTTGAAATGTGTATTTTTTATATAATTAATAAGCCCTTTCATCCTGTAGTGCTGTTGTTTTTAAACAAACTCGAATGAAATATACGATACCTACATAAATATCATTATATTTTCACAAAGTACATAACAGTTTAAATACACGTCTTTACTTTTCTAAAAATGTTATACCATTTTAATATTAGGAGCTGCTGTGTATGTAAATATAACCTGATTACTACTGTCAAAAATAAATAAAATATAAGTTAATTTTATTTTAACCTTAAATTTTTTTACCTTTTTATCAGCAAAATTATGGTAATGTAAAACAAAAATTGCAATGGTGATAATGAAAAATTGCCTTAAATTAGACTGAATTAGGATGAGGTGCAGGTAGTTGTGTATCATTTCTGGTTATGTACAAGAGAGTGCTAGAGGGGGAATCTAGAAGTACAGTTTCAGCATAGAACATTCCATTGATTTAGACCCGAAAATATTCTCATGGAGAAAATGTTTTCTCGCATTCATCGCTAGCGGATTCGTCGTTTCGCGTATCAATCATCGTAACAGTTCAGTTCTTCTAGGAAATTAGCTGCATGAAGCTGTGTGTTTTAAATGGTTACCCCTCCCCCTAATGCATTTAAAATTTTACTTCTACAGTCTACCGAATTGGTTAACTAAATTTACTTTTATCTATTGTTTTTAAAAGCAACAAATATATTACACGAAGAAAAGATTTTCTTTGTATGAAAATACAGAAAAAAATGAAATAAATATAATTTTCAATTGTTTAATATACAAATGTATATAAATCAGTTAAGATTTCATTCAAAGTACTGTAAAAATGAATGCAATAGTTTATACGACAGTCTTTATTAAATCTATTGAAATATTTTAAGGTGATTAATTTTGAATATTTCTAATATGACATACCTAAGTGAGAATCAATTACGTGCTTAATTTGTGTTTCTCAGTATTATTGAAGTTTTGTGTGATAGTAGGTTAAACGGTATGACCTGGAATAACGTAGAGAATTAGATGTGAAAAATGTTGAAATCTGTAGTTTTTATATAATTAATAAGCATTTTCATCCTGTAGTGCTGTTGTTTTTAAACAAACTCGAATGAAATAAGTTACCAACAGAAATGAGTTTATGGTTGCACAAAGTACATAAAACAGTTTAAATAAAATAAACCCATTCAAACAAATTTTTACTTTTCGAAGAATATGTTATATTTTTTAGAATTAAAGAGCTGTTGTGTATGGAAATATAAAGTATGTACTACTGTCAAAAATTTTTATTGTCTGCAATTTTCATCCTTTGTAATTCCGATAGATGGCAGCACAAAAACAAAATAAAGGTTTTTTCCCCTTCTGAACTACTGAAGGAGGAAGGAAAATATTTTTAAAGGAGGATATGTTTTCTTAATTATTGTGAGTAAAATACTACATTAGACTATGCATCAAAGGTTTATATGAACATGTTTATGCTTACACTTTAAAGCTTATTTAAAGTAGAAAAAGTAAAACTAAATATTTTTTGATTGAATAAACATGAGTTAATAATACATGCTTTGTAACAGTGGGTTTATTTTAATACTTCCGGTAAACATTATGATTTTTTAGTACAATTAATACAGATAATTTGATTAACATGTGGTAAAAATGGAGTTTTGTGTAAATTCAAAAATGTGTATAAGATATTTGAAATATTGTTCAGAAACTATTATAAACTCTTTAAAATATGTTTTATTATTTTACTTTTATTAACTTTTTACTATTAAAATTAAACTAAATTTTTTTCCCATTTTGTTTAATATTTACTAGTATATTTTACTATTAAATTTTAATAATATTTTACCAAAATTTTGTGTATGAAACAAAATTTTGTTACTGTTAAATTAGTAAAAATACGATTTTTAATGAACTTTATTTAATTCCCAGATGTTATACCTCAAATATTAAACGTATTTAAAACTGATTATGTAAAGAAATTGTGAAAACAGATTTGACGGTTTCTTAGCAAGTTTACTGACGCAGCCGTAAAAACAGTTTTACAGGCAAACAGATTTCCTCTTATTAATACAAACTATAAAGAGATGGGTATACTTTGCATTTTATTGAAAATTGTTAATACAAAATTCTAAAAAATATATAAAAGAAATCCCAATAAAATTAGGGATTTATGTAAAAAAATACTTCAAAAACATTATTCAATTTCTAATAAAAATGTAACAAACAATTACGAAACAAGTGTGTTATAAATTATCATAATTTTCTCAATAAGTAACAATTCAAAAAATAGGTTATAATTTTAACTATTGACAAAATTTCAGAAGCATAAAGTACAAATATTTTGCTTTTGACATTATCTTATGATATAATGAAAGTAAAATGTCTTTAACCAGCAAGAACGCGTGCCGGGTCTCTGAGGAACGAGCATTATAAAACATTGTAGACAGAATCCTCTTAAAGAATACAATACAAACAAAATGCAGTAGAAAACTGAAAAAATATATTTCGGATTATTTGAAATATTAATTTTCAAAAGTATTTTAGACTGTAGGTTTTTTTTATTATCATTCCAAAAGCCCAAACATAACACACAGATAAGTTAAAAACGTAAATCTGAGAAAAATTCTGAAAACAAACTCACAGAATACAATAGGAATAAACTTCCCAAACTTCCAGTATCTTACAGGTCTTCTAGAAACCAATAACATGCATTTCTGTAATTTTCTCTGAATACTTTTCTCAGAAAGAGATACTTTTAATTTATTCGTGCATCAGAGACCTACTGTATGCGAATACACTTTTGCATTTTTATTTCGTGTTTGTGATTAGAGGAGAGAGGCTGTCAAAAATACATCATTATTTGATTAAAATAGTGAAATATAAGGATGACATCCAAAGATGTGATTTAAGTTTTTAACTTGTATGTGTTATGTTTGTGGTTTCGGAATGCTGATACAAAAGGATCTACAGCACGAAAATACTTTTAAAACTTAATATTTCGAATAATCCAAAATATATTTTAATAAAGTATTTTTGGTAATACAAATTTTCTATTCATAATCGAAATCAATTTTGCCTGTATTTGGATCAGAACAGTTACACCGGGTCTCCTAGAGCTTCCTCGCTGGTTAATTCTTAATTTGACAAGCTGTTTTTAAAATATTTTTTAATTTCTGTTACTTTCCCATGTCTGTATAGACAATAGGATCTCTGTAAAATAAACAAAAAATATATCATTTTCCATTGTTGAGATAATTAATGTCCTCTGGGGCGAACTCTGACAATTATGTTATATAGTAGTTATAAATATACCGAGTGGCCATTATTAAACTGACAGTGCTCACAGTGTTCTGTAGCGCGATCTATTCGTTTGAAGGACTCCACATTTTGTAGGAAGATTATACAAGACGGGGGACGAAGGATTCCGCGAAAAAACAAATTAGTTCCAAAAGTAACTTCTAGGAGAATATTTGTCCTGTGTTATAGAAAATAATATTAACAGATGCAAATTAATAAGGAATAAAATTACCTTTTATTATGCCCATTTTCTTATTTAGTTCAAGTGCAATATGGCAACACTTGTTAACACTCTATTATCTATTACAAAGTGGCAAATATTCCCCTAACTGTAACTTTTGGAACTAATTTGTTTTTTCGCGGAATCCTTCGTCTCCCGTCTTGTTTAATCTTCCTACAAAATGAGGCGTCAATCTCGCAAATAGATCGCGTTACAGAACACTCTGAGCTCTGTCGATTTAATTATGGCCACCCGGTACATGTCTGGTGTAGAGGCTAAACTTAGTCAAATTAAGGGTTAAGACAATTTGTTAAATAATGATCAATCCAAAATTTACGAATGCTGTTTGTATCCTCCCTTACGTATTATACTAAAGACTTTCTTGAAAATTTAAACTTTTTGTTTATTACTATTAAGTACAATCTACCAAAAATCTTACTGAACGTATTGAACCACTTCTCTCCCTGAAAAATGTTTTGCTAGAAATAATTAAAGTTGTTTAAAACACGAAAGGGATTTATCATTGATGATGCAAATAAACTATGAAATCATTTTTGGACCTGGTCCGAGAATAAATACATTCTAGTTCCAAAGCCGATTTCATGCTTTCTTAGTAAGACGACTGATGCAACCGTAAAAACAGTTCTACAGGCAGGCAGATTTCCTCTTTTGCAAGGACGGATAGACCGAACGATCGCCGAATGGTTATGGTGCTGCCCTTCTTAACCGGAGTTCGTGGGTTTGAATACCACTATGGCATGGATATTCGTAGCCGTTCGTAATCAGCTTTAAGCAG
Organism: Pardosa pseudoannulata; assembly: GCA_032207245.1. NCBI lineage: Eukaryota > Metazoa > Arthropoda > Arachnida > Araneae > Lycosidae > Pardosa > Pardosa pseudoannulata. Next base: position 12,789,720 of record CM063498.1, read on the forward strand.
TAGGTTCCAGTCTCATTAGCTCTCGTGTTGCAAAAGTAGATCGTAGCGCTCCAAAACCAAATCAAAGGAGGGGGAGATAAATTCATATATAGTTCTGAAATAAATTTTTAATGGAGTTTGTTCCAAATTTTCTAACACAATTTTATTGATCTAAAACAATAAAAAATCTCTATTTTAATTATTATTATTCTTATACAAAATAGTTTCTAATGAAATAACTCTGTTGTCAAAATTTTATGCTATAGGTTGTAATATTAATGGACATAAAATCCGGAGCTTTGACTCTGTGTTATAAGCTGTGTGACCTGTCATTGAAAAAAAATTAAAGAACTTGAAGTTTTCTTCTATCATTTAAAACTTTTTTTGCGCTAAAGAGATTTTTGGCTAGTGAATATTTGCCTAAACAGAAAAGTCGGTAGCCTGGCGATGACATGTTTCCGAACTTACAGTAGGAATCGGATATTTTCTGGCTGAATGCCACTTCAAATGCGGTCACACACTGTATGTACTGGTGCAGGTTTTTAATACCTTGAGGATTTTATTTTAATGCGGAAGAAAACAACAGAGATTGAAATAGAGTGAGAGCAGGGAAATCCGAAAACAGACAAAAATGCATTTCCATCTCGAATACGGTATTGCAGAGAAAAAAACTCTTACTCTAAAGAAAAAAATATTTTTGACGAACATTTAGATTTAATGGTCCATGAGTTACTTATATTAGAATTTATATATTAGAAAAATAAATGTTATTTATTGTATAGATTATAAAGTTTTTCATACATTTTAATGATCCGTGAGTTACTTATATTAGAAATTAAATAAGAGAAAAATAAATGTTAGTTATTTATTGTATACATTATAAAGTTTTTCGTACATTTTAATGGTCCACGAGTTACTTGTATTAGAATTTATATAGGTTTGGTTTGGAGTGCTACGGTCTACTTTTTGAAACACGAGGGCTAATGAGACCGGGACCTACAGCTTAAAGCCGATTCAGAATGGCTACGAACATCCATGCTACTGTGGGATTCGAACCCACGAACTCCGGTACCAAAGGCCAGCACCCTAACCAATCGGCCATCGTTCAGAATTTATTTAGGAGAAACATAAATGTTAGTTATTTATTGTATACATTATAAAGTTTTTCGTACATTTTAATGGTCCATGAGTTACTTGTATTAGAATTTATATATTAGAAAAATAAATGTTAGTTATTTATTGTATAGATTATAAAGTTTTTCATACATTTTAATGATCCGTCAGTCACTTGTATTAGAATTTATATAAGAGAAAAATAAATGTTAGTTATTTATTTTATAGATTATAAAGTTTTTCATATTGATTTCCGACACAATGAAATACATTGAAAAATAAATATCCTTTAAAAATAAATGTTTGCATTTAAATATATTTTTATTTAGTATAAATCACAGATACAAAGAATTTAAAATTAAAATATTATAATGGGAGAACATAATGCATTAGTCTTCTATAAATGTAAAAGAGAATTCAACTAGAAGTCAAAAGTTCAAATTAGTTTCTCTAATTTTAAGATCATACTAATATCATTTGAATATTTTACAATTCTGACATGGCATTACTGAACAAATATTGTATTGAAAAGAAAAAAATTTGAAGAACATTTAGTTTTAAAGGTCCAAGAGTTACTTGTATTATAACTTATATAGAAGTAACAGTTAATCTATGTTAGTTATTCTGTCTATGTTCTTATCTATGTTAGATTCTAAAACTTTTTATATCACTGTCCAGCAGATTGAGAAAAAAATGAAAAATTAATATTTTAAAAATGGTTCAGCTAAAATATATTTTGTGTCTGAACCAAAGTTATAAAGAATTTAAAACTTAAAATACCATAATGTGAGAACATATTGAGTTGGTCTTCTATAAAAATAAAAGAGAATTCAAATTGAAGGAAAAAAGTTCAAATTCAGTTTTCTAATTTTAATATACTAATGTCATTTGAATCTTTTACAATACTAATATGACATTACTGAACAAAAGTTGTACTCCAAAGAGAAGAAAAGCTAAATTTGATGAACATCTAGTGTCTCTTTTTATACAGCTTTCATAGATAATAAATTAAATTGAAAAATAAATATTTTTTTAAAAATAAATATTCCAATTAAGTATTTTGTATTAAATATAAAAACTAGAACAAAGTAAGGTACATTTATTGCTGTTTCTTCCATGTGATGTGATATTTAGTGTTATTCTATTGAGGTCGAGGTTTGTCAGAGACGACCTTACCGTCATAAGAACATCAGAAGTCACCAGAAATAAGAATTCATTGCCTGGCAGGCTGAACGAGGGACGAATGATTCAAACACTGATCTTCGGTACCGTAATTCGTGTGTTCGAATCTCACGGTAGTATGGATGTTCGTATCTGTTCGGATTTGGCTTCATGTATTAGAACTCGGTCTCATTAGCCCTCGTGTTGCATAAAAGCAGAACGTATTATTTAACCTTTTGCCTTATGAATCGAGCGTCGATTGTGTGTGCTACTTTTGATGAAAACTTTTTTCATTCGTGTTGACCAGAAGCAGTTTCATCAATAATTAAATTTTGTGCACGTTTTATTACAGAACAAACTACAATGCTATCTTCAGATGTATCCAAATTGGTATCTGTTTCAGTTTCTAAGGTGTAATCAGGACACTTCCCAGCACCGTTATTAGTATCCATTTTCCTTTTTGCCATTAGGTTAAATTTTTAGATTTTTAAAAGAATTTTTTAAGCACCATCAGTTAATTATTTATTGCATATAATATAATACTCTATTGAAATTACGCCTAAGAATAAACGACCAACTCTTATATTGCAACTGTAACAAACAATAACGCAAAAACGAAAACTTTACCACCTAAAAACAATAACGTGTCTGATACGAGCTTTTCATTTTTGACCAGAAAGAATCATCACATGTCTGACACGAGGTTTTCACTTTTGGCCAGACAGAATCATCATGTGTGTGATACGAGGTTCTCACTTTAGGAAGAGCAGTATTATCACGTCTCCCATACGTTCTTAAGGGTTAAACCAAACCAAACCAAACTCGTCTCTGGTGATTTCAGACTTCATTTTGAAAAATGCAGTTAATGAAATTTTAATTTATTTTTTATTCTATTTTAAAAAGCAAAAATCAGGGACTACTGTTGAATCATTTTTCAAAAATATTGTGTTTGATCACATAGAATAATTAGATTGTACATTATTGAGTGATTTCCTTTCAAAATAGATTAGTTCATAGACTATAAAACTCCTAAAATACTTCTTTTAAAATAAACTAGTTTAGAAAGAGGACAAAAAAATGAATCGAAAGTGTGTGAATTAATCGATTAGCTAAGAAAGATATACTCTTGATAAAAAAAAAACAACTTATAACACATCATTAAACATTCTAAGCTCTTTTGGTGGCTTTCATTATCTTTTATGCATGTAAAATTGACGAGGAAAACTGTGGTGCGTATATAAGTGAACTTTTGAAAAATAATGGTAGAATAGCAATTATCATTTTATTGAAGTTCGAATAAAAGTGTGCGGGTTACACACAATATAAGTTTTACGCAAATTAAAATTTTTTAATAAATGATATTAAGTTAGTTATTTGTTTTCTGTTTTACAAAGACGATTAAATGGAAGCTATTTTTATGCATCCATAAAAATGCTTAAAGGGGGTCTAAAGTACTCCAGAGTAGAAAATTGAACAGAAAATAGCTTTATTAGCAATTAAAATTTCTCTGGCTTTACAGTGGCCTCTAAACTTAATATATATATATTTAGATATATATTTAGATTCTTAGATTTTATTAAAAATGTGATGTTTATTAAAGATAGGAAAAAGTTTATAGTAAATTTATATTTAGCTCCTGTATTAGAATGAAAAAAATGACAGAGGGTTATTAAGGTATCGAAAAGTATTTTAAAATCACAAGGTACTACTGAAGAATAGGTGGCCCCTTAGCAAATTTGGTGAAATTATTGGCGATATTTACTAAAACACAAAGGTATTTCATCCGAACAATATTGTATCCCTTGCTATTTAGGAGACTTTACTTGATGTAGATTGCACCTTTTTAATAGAATTATATACATTTTCTTAATGAAAACCATTGAGAAATTGGGCATTTACATTTATAGGCAATTATTCCCTCAGCAGTTTACAAAGATAACAACTTAAATTTATTAAAAATTAGCCATTGTGAACCTTTAATGATTCATTATATCTAATATTTTTAAGCATTACGATAGGAATATAGTAAAAATTTGGTTCCACAATGAAAATGACTATTAAGGTATCGAAAGTATTTTAAATAAAAATATAGAATAGGTGGCCCCTTAGCAAATTTGGTGAAATTATTGGCGATATTTACTAAAACACAAAGGTATTTCATCCGAACAATATTGTATCCCTTGCTATTTGGGAGCGATGGACACCCTGTTCTTCAGTCAAGCACAATCACAATATAAACTTTTCCCCCCTCATACTGATAACACTACATTTTTATTAAAAATTAGCCATTGTGAACCTTTAATGATTCATTATATCTAATATTTTTAAGCATTACGCGCATTTAGTAATATAAAAAATTGGTTCCACAAGAAAAGCTATGTACAAATATAATATAAATTAAAATATAGATACAGATTATTTGGAGAATCGAGATCTGTAGAAAATGTTAGGCTACATAAGCTTTTTGCCTAGTTGGCACATGTTCTTATAAACATTTCTCATACTGATAACACTACATTTTTTCAGTATACATGATTATTTACCCAGTATACATAATTATCTGATGGTTTTATTCTTAGTTTGCAGTAAAAAAATTAATAATTTACAAAGACAATGAATCATCGGAAATATTTGCTATCGCTGTTTGATTAAGGTAAAAATTATTTTAAACATTACGAACTCAATGAATGCAATGTTTTAGATATTTCTTTTAAAAACAACTAAAAAATAAAAACTACAGAAAGTTGGTATTGTTTTACGTGTGTTATTTAAAAAAGGATTTTTTTTATTAATTTTAGCTGAAATTTTTTAAAAAAAATTTAATACATTATAAAGACAACAATGTAATGAAAAATAAACAACAAATAAATAAAAAAATTAAAAAGCAATTATTGTTGCTTAAACATTTTTTAACTGGGGTAACAGTTAATAAATTACAAATACAATAAAACCATCAAAAGATTTATTTTTAAAATTATTATTTAAAAAATAATTAAAATAATTAAAAGAAGCATTTAAAAAATGATTTTAATGTTTTTGAAAAAAAAAACTCCTCAATTATGTACTATAGAAAATGTGAATTTAAAATAAATATTTATCTGGTGTAAGAAGCAATAAATGACAAAAACAATGAATTAACTTAAGAACTTACCATTATTGCCTAGGGTAAAATTATTTTAAACACTGCAAACCGAAATAAAAGTGATGTTTTTCCTAATTTTTCTATTAAAGAAACCGTTGAAAAAAATAAGAACTATAGAAATTCTGAAATGCCCTCCGACCAGGTTTTAAGTGATGTAATATTTTATGACGGGGATCCTACAAGGAAGCAATTGATTGTCTAAAAGTAAAATTTATGAGAGTGCAATAATATTTTGAACGGTACTAAGCGACAATGTCAAGCTAAAATATGACAGGAAGCACTCTTTCAGTACGGGAGTAAAAAACGGTAAAGCTTTGGGCGCAGAATTATCTAAAGTGCAAAATGGTGGAGTGTGCACCTTCAGTTCAAAGTGTCGAAGATTATCCCAAGAAGGGTTTAGAAAATGTTAAAATTTTAGAAAGGGAAATTTTGTTCGTGGCAGAAATTAACTATTTTCCTTCTTAGACATGTTTATAAAATTTGTTTGCCTTAAAGGGACAGATCACATTGAAAAACATAAACATGAAATCTTGGGTAATATGTAAAATTGCAACCTTAAAAACAATGAATAAAATATCAAATTTTTTTGTTTTTTTTTTACATTCTTGTATGAAAAATGCTTTCAAATGTGTATATAAAGCACAAATAATTAACGAAAATATATAGACGAAATCTGCTTATAAAAACATGAAAACAAAAATATCAATTTTTCATGCAAGGTTTAAAATATTCTATTGCAGTTGCGTTTCTAATATTTTGGATATTTCTATCTAAAATGCTATATTTTACACTGTACTTCAATTTCGGTATAAATTCAAAATCATCAATAGATTTAAAGGCTTTTATAATTTTATTTGCTGGCTTTACTGCAAATTTTAGATTTAATTTTACAATAACAATTTTCTCTGATAAAGCTAAGGTTAACTGAAAGCTTAAAATAAGGTTCGCTTTAAACTAGGCTTTTAAACTAGGACTATAATAGTTTGGAAACTATAATAGTTTTATGTTAAATGGATTTTAAATCATAGTATATGTAATATTTTAACATTTGGGTTTTGACAAAAAGTGTATTAAAGTTTAATTTTAACTAAAAAAGTAAATTTTTTAACGTTTTAAACGTTTAACAAAGATATAGTAATAACTTCTTAACTGGAATTATAAAATATTTTGAATGCATTTTTAGTCTTCAATGTATCTATAAGTTTTACAAAAATCCAATCTTTTTGAACTGTCAACGTGATCTCTTTTCTTAAAAGATGTAAAAAAGATATACATTTTTAATATCTGATGAAAAATCAGTGACTTTTTGGTAGTTTACAGAATTATGCTGTTCAAGCTAAACATATTTCTGGCATTTTATAAAAACAAAAATGACGTTAAAGAAAAACTAAAAAGGAAATATGTAGACGTGACATTTGTTAGGTTTTGAAGAAATTTGAAAACAAATTAAAAATTTACAACATAAAAATAAAAAATATTCAGAGAGTTGAAATTTTAATACTTTTCGATTGCTAACATATTTACAAAGTGTTCCTGTTTTCAATAAAAATTTAAGGAATTATTGAAACAGATTCTTTATTCTTTCTATTATTACATTATACTTTTAAAAGAATACATGATAACAATTCTATATGATAACTATATACGCATAGATATGCAGTTGGGAATACTAATAGAATTTTGTTTTGGAATGATAAATGTGTATCATGGAGCCATATTTTAAAAATAAAATTTAGTACAATTTCAAAATCAAATCATTTTATTAGCAATATTTCCAATATTTTAGTATTTCAATATCTTAACACACTGTATGCGGGACACTTACTATTACTTTTTCTGACGATTGAAACTTGAACGTGGGACACATACTATTACGGGTTAGTGTAACAACATGGTTTGTTTGTGTGCTCAAAAATAAAGGTATATACAGGAAAACGAAGCCGAATGTTTTTGTCTACTACATAGATTCTGGACAACTTTAGACAAATAAAAACTAGTTTTTACATCAGACGATGTGGAACCACGGAAAGGGAAGGTTGATTAAAAAAATCAATTTCGATTTAAAATTAACTTTTTATTTATTTTTGCGAAATATGTGTATATATATATATATATATATATATATATATATATATATATATATATATATATATATATATATATATTATATATATATATATATATATATATATATATATATATATATATATATATTATATATATATATATATTTATATATTTTATATATATATATATATTTATATATATATATATATATATATATATATATATATATATATATATATTATATATATTTATATATATATATATATATATATATATATTTATATATATTATATATATATATATATATATATATATTTATATATTATATATAATATATATATTATATATATATATATATATATATATATTTATATATTATATATATATATTTATATATATTATATATATAATATATATATATATATATATATATATATATATTTATATATATATATATATATATATATTTATATATTATATATATATATATATATATATATATATATATATATATATATATATATATATATATATATATATATTTATATATATATATATATTATATATATATATATATATATATATATATATATATATATATATATATATATATATATATATATATATATATATATATTTATATATATATATATATATATATATATTTATATATTTTATATATATATATATATATATATATTTATTTATATATATATTATATATATATATTTGTCTATTTATATATTTTAGTATAAAATACTAAAAGTTGCTTGAAGAATTAAATAATTTTCGATCGATTGAGATTTAACTAAATTTACAAGCAAAACGCCCGTTCCCGGTACAATTCCGCAGTGAAAAGTACCCGCACACAATGTGTTAATTGCCACAAAGAATGGCTGTCAATCAAATATAATTAAATCCTTTAATAAGAATGCCTTCTATCAAATCAGTATTTCTGTGATTTTATTACCATAAAAACAAGTGTAAAGTGAAGATCTTCACATATGTGAACAATTCATATGAACACTTCAAAATAAAGATTGTCCTTCCAACTAAAATACATAGTGGACTTGCACAAAGATGATTCATCACCATCCAAAACCTCAGTCGATGCGGAACCACAGAACAGGAAGGTTGATTTAAAAATCAATTTAGATTTAAAATTGACTTTTTATTTCTCCTTGCGAAAATGATATTATATATGTATATGTATATTCATATATTATATATATATATATATATATATATATATATATATATATATATATATATATATATATATATATAAACATATATATATATATATATATATATATATATATATATATGTCAGGATTTAAAATATAGAGTAATTTAAGAGATTTTAATTAGGGATTATTTTAATGGGAGTAACGCGCCTCGCGTTACTAGTCACATAAATACGGCTCACACGCAGTGATATTAGCAGAGAGCGATAAGCAATTACTATAGTCGGACCTTTTGGCTCTCGAAGTAGTGAATACTGCTTTTGTTTGCAGTTGGGCGCCAGAAAGGAGACGCCATGTTGAGTAACGATTAATAAAGAGAAGGAAATAATGACTTGAGTGTGGACTGATTTATATATTGACCAGTGTGTTTACTCGGACCGTGTCATATATATATATATATATATATATATATATATATATATATATATATATATATATATATATATATATATATATATATATATATATATATATAGTTATTTGTATATTTATTTCAATATAAAATTCGAAAAGTTGGTTAAAAAATTAATTACTTTTCGATCTATGGAGATTTAACTGAATAACTAAATTTACGCTCAAAACGTACAACTCTGCTGTGAAATGTACCAGCACACAATGTATTAAAACATAATATCAAATAAATTATTAATCTATAGATTATAAAAAGGTGTAAACTTTATAATATGTTAAACAACTTAAAAGTAATTTGAGTAATTTTAAGACATTATTTCCTACATGGATATGAAATAATAAATTAATATACAGCAATAATAGAATTGTGACAATATTAATCTTAATTACATAAATTTTAAATTAATTTAATTTATACGGAAATGAAATAAAATGCGTAGAAACTAGTTGTTACGTTTCACTTAATAATAAATTCCGTAATTATGTTTTCAGCCAGCTATTTCTCCACACATTTTGACAGTCGACTTAATTCCAAATCCGTCCAAACTTAGTCTTGCATAAATTGTTAGTGGCCTAGTTAAGGGTTTGTCTCATTAAATGGGTCCGATAATGATACATCAAACTTATCATCAAAGCTTGTATGCAAACCTAGATAAAATAGTAGAAGTAGGAATGTTTCAGTGTATCAAAGACGAAGCTTCTAGAATTCTGTAGAATGCTGAAGTATATTTTGGAAATTACTCCATGATTTTGCACTAGAGTATTGTGCATCTGAGATGGTTTTTAGTTATTGTTTAGAGATTATTTAAGGAGCTACGATTCTTTAGTACTTTTCATCTGATCAATTGTTTTATATCGAACAGAAATTAAGATTTCGTATTTTCTCATAGGTTTAGCAAAAATAATCGTTTATCTATCAGTTTCATTCGTGTCTTTCAAATTAAACATTTACTATTATTTCCCATATATTAAGTATACATTTATCCTATTAATTATTATATAGCGAGTTATATGACAGTATTAGTAAAATTTTTAATTTTCCAGGATTGTAAAGTACCTTATGAGAAAAATAGAAAAGGGTTTGTTTTTTTTGGTTGAGAATTATCTGGTTAACGCTCAATAATTTGTTTATTTTCATACTCCTCTAAAGTTTCTCGATATGCAGTTTAGAATCACGTTGGACTAATTTAGTCAAACCGCGTGGTTAATATATATACACATACACACAAAAGAACAAACTTTTAATTTTCAAAGATATATAACTTAAACGTTACATATTTATTAGTCGGTGAAATAGACTCCTAGACTTTTATGAAAAGAATTTGTTGTTAACCCATTAGCGCCCAGTGATCTATTTTTAGATCGCTAAACATAGCTTGGTAAACTCGCTTTTAGATGACCTTAAACCCACCCCACACATTCTATACTGCACAGGGGGCAAGACAAGGCATGCATCTGTTTACCAACGAGTGGTTTTCTTGTTTTGTTTATATCATTGATCTAAAGCGATAAGAGAAAGTTTGTATCGCCCTTTCGTTCCGCCGTTTTTCTACGTTTCTTAGCATAAACACTGAAAACAGCTAAGTAATAAGCGAAAGTTAAATTTTTTTTGGCGATTTAATATCTTCATAGATGTAGCTATCAGAATATAAACCGATGTTATCTTAAAACAAATATAAATAGTAAAAATTAGTGTCAAAATACTGCTGATCTAGAAATAGATCACTGGGCGTTCGGGCCTTTTTTTTTCCTGACCCTGGTAATATTACGTTTTTTCACCTTTAGATGAAAATATGAGTTGAAAAGTATTTAATAGCTTTCAGGATGCAATTGATTATCTGTTTTCTGAACAAATTAAAGAAGATATTATTGCCATATCCACTGATGTAGATGAACTGACAGATGAAGAAAAAATAGATGATAAGTTACATGCTCCATTTGTAAATGATATTGTTGGTAAAATAGAAGTAATATCAAAATATGAGTGTGATTAAATAGGTTTACCTTCAACGTTTGAAAGGAAGCCTAAAATATTAAAAACAGAAATGCCAAAAATTGTTTGGAAAAAAAACCCGAATTATACCAAATGGTCGGAATTAGGGGAAACGTATAAGAATAATATTTTGGCAATGGAAAATGATCTTGCAAATGCATCTTGCATCATTGCTTTGAAAAACTTTTTTCTGATGAATTATATAACGTAATTGTGGATGAGACTATTTTCTATGCTAAAAATGTCAAAAACGACCATGCTTTAATTATCACTAAAGAAGATATAAAGATATTTATAGGGTTTTTGATATATTTTGGCTATCTTACTCTTTCAAGTGAAAGATATTATTGGAGTGATGTAGAATATTTAGTGATAGTTCTTGTACAGGACTCTTTTAATAAAAATGCTTACCTAAAAATAAAGTCATATTCATTTCCAAGACATTTCCAAAGCAGATGAACGTAAGAATGACAAATCAAGATAAAACTCCTTTTGGAGAGAATAAGAGGTAAAATACGGTACTGGTGTTTATTCACTCGAATAATTGATATGGCTGTAGTTAATGCAAGTATACTGCACAAAAATATTCATAAAGGTGATTCTATGCCCATGTAAGATTTTCGAAGAGCTGTTGCTGTAAAATATCTAAAATTGGGAATCGGAAAAAAAGTTTTGAAAGGTCGACCTTACAGTTTTCCTTCATCCTCAAAAGCTAATCTCAGTCATGATGTTCGCTTTTATAAAAGGGATCACAATATGGGACAAAGAAAGGGCAAAAGATGCTGTCGACTTGTAGGGTG
>CM063498.1:12806632-12831632 GCA_032207245.1 Pardosa pseudoannulata
TAGCATCATAGTAGATCTTCGGTCAGGATGAAATTCAAACAGACGATGTCGATACGGAAAGGGATGTGCACGGTGTTCTGGGACAGGAAGACTGGTTCCATTCACAGGCGGCTGAGTTCTACGACAGAGGGATACAAAAGTTGATCCCACAATACTACAAGTGTCTCAATTCTAGTGGTGGCTATGTTGAAAAATAGCTAACACATTGCTGTACTTGTTGCCAATAAATATGTCCGTGAAAGTGTAAGTTTTTTTTTTTTTTTTTTTTTTTTTTTTTTTTAAAGGGAAACTTTTTTTTTTTCTGGATACGCCTCGTAGATTTAAGATTACTTGATATTCGACTGGTAAAACTTATAAATTTATCTAATTTCAAAAATTTACAATATTTATATAAAAATATGAATTACTGCCATTTTGTTTTCAAAGTTATATAAAAAATATCAGTATACTGCCATTTGCCATTGGCGATAAGAAATTCGTCAATGAAAAAGTAGTCTAACGTGGGCTTATATCTTCTCTAATTTAACAAGACTAAAAGCTTTCTTTTGTCAAGTTATCTTATTCCATGTTTAATCGAATATGTGCATTATGAACTCAAATTGAGATAAAGAATATATATTTCATCATCTCCTGGACAGTTATTAGAGTTTAGATGTATGCTTTGTGATGTTAATTTTGAAAGAATCATGCCGGAAACTCCACTCCAAAAATTGTCTAGACTTGAATTTGTATTATTAGTATACGAACTTATTAAACATATTTGCAGAAAATGTTATTTATAATATATAATATGAGAATGTAAAATTTGTTACTACAAGAAGCATTAAATAAGCAAATAGGAAATGCAGTTTCGTATATAGGAGAAAATTGATGAAGTGTCATTTTTTAAAATTAAAACTTGGATCACAATATGATCTAGCAGTTTTTATCTGAAACTATTGGATTTGTCTTGAGATACATTAACTATATCCCTAGAAATGTAAGAAGATGGAATCTTTTACATGCATCGAGGATTGAGAATCAAAAATTTAAAAAATAGGAATTATAAAACAAAGAATTTTTTAACATTGCAATCAGAAATTAAAAAATTTTAAAATCATCTTCATTGAGGGCAACTAAAACCTTTCTTTTGTCAAGGATTTATTTTATTCAATATATAATCGAATATATGTATTATGAACTAAAATTGAGATGAAGAGTATACATTTCATCATCTCCAGGACAGTTATTAGATTTTAGAAGTATGCTTTGTGATGTTAATCTTGAAAGAATCATGCGGGAAACTCCACTCCAAAAATTGTCTAGACATGAATTTGGATTATTAGTATACGAAGTGATTAAACATATATGCACAAATGTTATTTATAATATATAATATGAGAATGTAAAATTTATTACTTCAAGAAGCATTAAATAAGTAAATAGGAAAAGCAATTTCGTATATACGAGAAAATTGATGAAGTGTCATTTTTTACAATTAAATCTTGGATCACAATATGATCTAGCAGTTTTATCTCAAACTATTAGATTTGTCTTGATACATTAACTATATCCTTATAAAAATAGAAAGTTAGAATCTTTTACATTAATCGATAATCAAAAATTTAAAAAATAAGAATTAAAAAATAAAGATTTTTTTAAACATTGCAATCAGAGATTACAAAATTTTAAAATCAATTTCATTGAGTGCAAAAACTGCCATTTTAATATTAACTTTACTACAACCAAATTTCATGTTAGTTTATATTCGTACCAAAATCTTCTACACAACGTAGACATTAATTTACCAGAGTCAAGTTTAGGTCACTTATTGGTTGCTTAGTTAAAGTTTGATTTAATTAACTAGCTCCAATAACGCCGAATCTAACATATAATCAAAGGTTACAGTTAATTGTGGAAAGTTAAACAAGGGCCAAGATTAAAGTTTGACTCCATTCTGGTTACCGTGATAGAATTCGAAATTATTTGGTGCGTTTAAAGTTGTCGCATTCTGCGTTAAATATATTCAAAATTACAGACGTTTACATTTATGGAATGATCAAAGGATCTAGTTACAATGCTGGTGAAACTATGTTAAATCTATTATATGTAATTTTGTGTTAAATAATGCTCTGTATGTCTGAATGAAAATATATTCAACTATTTTCATATTATTGTAGGTATGCCCTTTGATTTAATTAAGAGATTGCTTTTTTTTTGCTTTCGTTGAATCAATAGATTAGTTTTTTAATGAAATAAAATATATAGTTATGAAATACCTTGGAATAAAATGAAATTTTATTAGTAAAATTTCAAACGACATTTTTAGAAAGTAAAGTAAAACTTGAAAGTATTAAAGTAAAAACAGATGTAATTTTTATTGTTTTAAAAATGTGATCTTATATTGCAAATATCTCAAATAAATGTTACTTTTCTTTATTGTAAAGGAATAAATATAAATATTTGTTGTAAAGGGATTTTAACTATATTTTATTAAAAGTTTCTGATATATTTATGTATACAGTCATACCTTGCTCATTAAGAAAAAATCGTCTTGAAATGTTTCAGTAATTTAATAATAAAATGAAAATTAATAAACTAATAACAGGTGTAATATTTTTATTTAAAAAAATTGATCCGATATTGCAAATATCTCAAATAAATGTTACTTTTATATAATTGTAAAGGGATAAATATAATATTTGTTGTAAAGGCATTTCAACTATATTTTATTAAAAGTTTCTGATATATTTATTTATACAGTCATGCCTTGCTCATTAAGAAAAAATTCGTCTTGAAATATTTCAGTAATATAACAATAAAATAAAAAATAATAAGCCAATAACAGGTGTGATTTTTATTTTTAAAAAATGATTTGATATTGCAAATATCTCAAATATGTGTTACTTTCCTTTATTGTAAAGGGATAAATATAAATATTTGTTGTAAACAGATTTTAGCTATATTTTATTAAAATTTTCTCATACTTATCTACACAGTCATGCCTTGCTCAGTAAGTAAAAAATCGTCTTGAAATGTTTCAGCAATATAACAATAAAATGAAAAATTTTAAATTTCTAAAAACGCTTCTGCACACCATATATTTACTTCAGGAAAATTGTATTGATACATGAAATTCAACAAATATATAGCATAATTATCAATTAATAAACTAATTCTGACAAATCATGATTCAAAGCTGTGATACAATTATCTACGTACACTATATTTCTTTTTCTATATCTGTAGTTGAGCGATGATTTAATGGTAGACCATTTGGTCATCTCTGTTCTGCGGTACCGGTGTTCGTGGGTTTGAATCCCTCTGCTGGCAAAGATGTTCGTAGCCATTTAGAATCCCTTTTATCCGACATTGCTTTAATAATAGGTTCCGGTATCATTGGCCCTCATGTAACAAAGCAATAGACCATAGCCAATCCAAACTATGTCTTATATTTACTCTGGTTTTGCTTTTACTATGATACAGCAAAAGATAAAGTATCGAAATTGTTTTGAATACTCACGTCAATGTCGAGTCCCTCCAGTGGGAAGAATTGGTTGGGTGGCTTGTCGCTGGGAACGTACCGAAAAAACTCTAGGTCGTCTCTGTACCACTTGATGGAATATAGCGTGTCTTCTTCCAGGTCGAAAACACACGTGAGCGTCGTCTCTTCGCCAGAAATTACTAACTGGGGGACTTCTAACGCCATCAGACGAATACCTGTCGAGAAACGATACTCAATACAAAGAAGTAGGAACTTTCAGATATATGTTTATAACTTCTACACTCGATAATAGGCTTCAAAACAAAACTTTTGTACAGAAACAAATCCCTCCTTAGTCAACCAATGGTTTATTACTACACAAAGAACAAGCAGGAAGGTAAGAAAACACAACATCACCAGCTGATCACGTTTAAAAAACAGAATTCAATTGCATACAAATGACACTTTAATTATATTTCAACAGATAAGTAAATGAATCAATAGATAAAAACCTATGCACAATAAGAAACAGAAGAATATTTTGTTACATCCGTAATCAACAGAACATTTTTCTCTTTTCCATTTTTTTTAACAAACCCAAACCTCGATGTCCTTTTTGTCAGTCATCGCGATCTATTTTACATATATTTACCTCTTGTAGACTCTTACAGTTTTTTATGCTTATTTTTTGGCACATGGTACCCTGACTTAAGATATTTACAGGACGAACCCCCGCATCCATTTATTTTCTCTTTTCTCCGTTTCACGGGCTTATTTTGGTCAATTTAACTCGTTTTTTAATGACTTGTTTTAGTACTTTTTCCATTTTTAATTATTAAATTTATTTATAGTTCTTTATGATTTTAGCTTTTACTTTCTAATGTTTCATCAGTTTACCTTTTACTTACCTTTTCTCTGTTCTTGAGTTTACATACAGAAAATATTTATATATATATTTTTAAATGTTACGGTTTTACCTTTGCTGATTTTAGCATGTTCTGTTTCCGGTTTAAGGCACTTTTATCTGGTATGTTTTGTTGTATTTACGTAAAAAACGTGGATTTAGGCAACCTTATGCTTGGCGCTTATATCCTAAAAAGGACTTTGCGCCGTAAAACTTCAACCAACCAACCATTTTTTTAGCATGGACAAAACACAATATAATTCCTCTATTCATTCTCTATATTAAAAAAAATCTGACAAGTGTATCAATGAAAAAAATCTAAATATTAATTATAACCTGTTACCAGACTTTTAAATACATAATAATTTTGAGAACTTGTCTTTAAATATAAGTATTTGTTAACAAATTTTATAAACAAAATAATCAAATTGACATCAAACAAAGTGCTTAGAATAATGAAGGAATAAAAAAATATTATTCATTATACATATTATAAATATTGTTCAACTTATTCACATAAAATTGTTATTGATGCGTTTATAATATTCTGAAAGATTCATTTGATACTCTTTTAACCCTCTGATTGTCAACATGGTTTTTAGAGAATTAGCTAGAAGTGCCACGCTGCTAGAGAAAAGTAGAAATTTAAAAATATATTTCTTAGTTCATTTCGGAACATTTTATTTACAAAAAGTATTTCAAAAACAAAATAATGAATGTCATAATTCCAATTATCATTTTCAAATTCTCTGCTGGCCGAAGCTATAAGGATATTTTTTATAGTGTCTAGAATTTTTTAATACAATAATGAAACTATAAATAAAAATAACTTACAATATATCCACGCGTATAAAGAAATTACAAATTCTGGGAGTTTCAATTAAGAAACTGGACTATACCCAATATAAGGATGCTAATATACCATATTTAATGTAATTATACAATATTACTATTTCTCATAAACGCACTTGCGGAATAAAAAAACAATAAACAAGAATCGACAATATGAAATAGAGATCGTATTGCTTCATGCGTGAGCCAGGAGCTCGATAGCGCTCCTTGATTTTCGGCCAATGTATTGAAGAGCACGATCACGTTTCTTGGCACTTAAAAGCTTAACCCCTTAACGTGCACGCTCGAGATAACTCGAGCTCTCTAAACTGGCCAAACTGTGCACACTCGAGATAATTCGAGCAGCGTTTTACTTTATGTTGCTATAATTTTTCACACTAGAATGCAATCGAGATTTGAAAATAACAATGTGAAATCAAAAAAAAAATAATAATAATAATCATTTTATTGATATTTATCATTTACATGGGATTGTAAGCTATAACACTTATTCAAGTATAAAATATGTATATTTTATCTACTTATCACTTACGACTTATCTCTTCCTTGTTTATATCTCTACCTTGTTTCGAAGTATATCACACAAAAGAAAATTTTGATTGTTATTATTTATGTTTTAAAAGTATAAATAAGTATTTTTACTGATAATGTTTATTCTGAAATTCGAATTCGAAAAGAAAGATAAAAAGTTGATGTACGTGTAATATTGTTATATTCTACTTTTTTCTGCAATGTTATCAAAATTCAAAAATGCAATAAAATTTTTGATTACTTTAGTAATTTTCTTGGCAAGATAACGTTCTAAATTGTGTTTTTTGCATTAAAAAATTTATTTCTTTTGGCCGGCCTTTCATTTAAAAAAACTACATTAAGGGTGTTAATATACGCATGTGAAAACTCTCAGGAACTCAAGTTATACTGATTTGAATCGCTATACGCTCCAGAGATACTATTAAAATTATTTAGTTTACCTATTTTGTTAAAAAAAATTGGGAAAATTAGTATGTATAGTTGTAAAATCAACTATCACTACATTTTTAAACTTGAAATTAAAATCTACTATATTTGATTAAAAATTGGTAAATCTTCATTTGTCAGTATAATTCAAGACTTCCTGCCTGCAGATTATGTTTTTATATTTGTAGTTTTCAAAAATAGAACAAGAATATTTTATTGCATTTATTTCCATGTTTTTTAACGAGGCCTTTACCAAAGTATCTGTAAATTTATTTTCTGGGTTACAAGCATTAAAACACTTTAATCCATAAAAATGTTATCAGTAAAACAAAACGTACTTCTTTCTGACATCTCAGTAATTCTTCATACGTTTCTGAAATTCTGAACACCGAGAAAAATTATTAATTTGTTGTCTTATGCTACTCTGGCTCAGGTAATCCCCACGACAAACGAAGACCCAATGGTTAGGACGCTGATCTTCGATTCCGGAGTTTGTGAATATAAATCCCTCTGTGGCATGGATATTCCCAGCCCTTCAGAATTGACTTTAAGCAGTGGGTTTTGCTCCCATTAGCTCTAGTGTTGTAAAAGAAATAAATAGTAGAGCTCCAAACCAAACCAGATATGCGCAGAACCTAACGGTTGCAAATAAGGTTTTTTTTAATATATTAATGTAAACAATTATGAGACTCTTTATGAATTTTTTGAGATATTAACCTTTGAGTGGTAATACTATTGAAAGAAAAATTACATAAATGAATATTTGTATTAATTCTGAAAAGTTTAGAGCAACGTATATTCACATTAATTTATATAAGTCATAAAACGTGATATATGCAAAAATTAAATTAAATAAAAATTTCAAATAAATGTTTTTCAACAGTTGATTAATACAGAAGAGCATAGTTTTTAATAATTTATCTTTATATTAATTGCCATTATACTTTTTTACCAAAAACTTGTTCAAATTATTATATAGGATAGTCATTTAATTTTAAAGAAGAAATGGCAAATAAGATATATTTAAATTTAATTTTAAGCAAAAATAAAGCAACAGACTGTTTAGTTAAAATTATTATTACATCTCTTTTATCTCAAGTAAAATATTTCAATTTATTTTGACACTTTAACTGATTTGTTTATTGTAATGTTATATTTATTTTACTTATGTCATAATAGAAAGTATTTCAACCTCAATTTTAAAATATGTATTTTAAAAATAAGTAAAATGTATCATTTGGTTCATTAAAGTGCCTAGATAACATTTTTAATTAAGTGACATAATTATATCAATTTATTTCTCTTATCTTTTCATTGCATACATAAATTAGTTATGTAACAAATTTTAAAAATGCACTGATATTATGCATATTAAATTAAATGTTATAAAACAAATATTATATAAATTCAAAATTTTCAAAATAATTTTATACGTAATTTACTCTTGTTGATAACTTTACTTTTATTTTTCTTCATTTCAGTGAAAACACAGGAAAGATTTTAATTTAAACGTACCTTCTACGAATGTCTTTGTAGTAAAAAAATCCCAAAAAATTGTAATTTATGTGGTATAATTTTGTTTTCTTTATTAGTAAATGAATTTCTTATTATGCACTTGTAGACATATTTTTCAGTGTATGCAAATGCGTACAAAAAGTATCAAAAAGTGAAAAAGTCTTCTGTATATGGCATATTTGAAGCATTTGATGTTTTACGCAAATGAAATTATCTCATTTGTGACATCAAGATCAAAAGAATTTTTAGACTGATGATACTACTACGTCACGTGCGAGCAATCGATGAAAGCATGTCTCAGGAATGGGGCTGCAATAACTCTCGAAAGGAACTTACTTTTAAAGGTGTTTTTTTTTTCTTTCTTTCTCTATATTTTTGCTTCTTTATCAGAAAGCTTGGAATGTGTTGGGACTTATCGCATAAATATCAACTCGTACATGTTTCTGTTGATTGATATTTTCTCAGTGAAGAGAGAAGAAATTCAAAAAATTTCCCGACACAATTTCTGGATTTGGGAAGTGTAGGGACGAAAAAAAAATTACATACACAAACAAATGCAGGTGAAAGTTAAGTAATATGGAAGTATTTTACATAATTGTAAACAAATGTATTATATATAAACTAAGTTTAACTACCTGAATTATAAATCTCACGGGTTTAATTGCAGATGTTATAAGTAGATATGTAATCATATATAATACGTAAAAGCTATGAGATATATGCTCGATGCTCGGATACCTCAATAGGGAACAAGCTGCAATGCACTGTCTAGAGTATTTTTATTATATTATACATACAACAGAAGATTTTGGAACTTTATGATTCAAAATACAATGGTAAGAGAATTAGTTTTCATGCTGGCCCAGACTTTAGTCCATACAGTAGCAATTTACTACTCATCCAAGCTGACAAAACAGTAACCCATAACGGTTGTAAACAACTGCTCACCTGTGAGAGGACCGTCATGGTCGAAGATTAATGTGGTCCAACATGGTAAGGAGCAAACTCTACAAAGGTAAGATCAGGACTACCAGGAAGAACGTAAGAGAAAGATCACACAGGTACCCCAGGTTCGTGAAGCCCAAACACACCTAAAGTAGGAGTGAATCTGGGGGCAAAAGGTAATGGTAAACATTTCGTTACACCATTTTCTGAAATCGATTTTCAAACCAATTTTAGTAGTTCGGCGACATTTGCATCTTTACCAGATCTATCTAGAAAGTTAAAGGAATTATAAGGATATCTATAATATAACGTGACGAAAATTAATCCGCTGGTCTCATAGAATTAGCACCTATTGCTTTCAATTGATCGGTCTTGTTGAGCAAAATTAAGCCTACACAACTAGCTTATTGAACATATTGCAGTCGAACCCTTTCATTAAAAGAAGCAAGCGGCAGTCCATCGTGTATCTTAAGCTTTTAGTTGATAGCTAAGGAAAAGAGCATGTTTCTCAATCAAAGACAGTGAAGGAAATGATATATAGAAACACGTGGGGATTACAGAGTTGGCCCCAGAGAGAGACGCAGAGACTAAATCTTTTCCAGAGAAAGTAGCTTAATCAGTGATATCAACAGTCCGACAGGAACTTAAATCCTTCAAAAGGGAACCGCCGACAGCTGGAAAATGTGGCGAGTGGACAATGAATTTGCATTTATTTCAGAGTTAACTTTCAGAGATTGTTAAAAAATTTTTAATTCTCGGATACTCATTTAGATAAAATATTTTGTAGCTGGGAATATATAAATTTGAAGAAATAAGAAAAGGGGAAATTTTAAGAGAAATCTTAAGTGTAATAATTTTGATATGTTATATATATATATTTTATTTTATTGTGTGTGTGTCTCTCTCTGTCCTTTACTCTATCTCTCTATTTCTCTCTCTCTATCTCTCTGTCTATTTCTCCTTCTCTATCTCTCTCACTCTATCTCTCTCTATATCTATCTATCTCCATGTATCTCTTTCTCTCTATCTCCGTCTCTATCTCTCTCTCTCTATCCCCGTCTCTATCTATCTATCTCTCTATCTATGTCTCTATCTCTCCCTCTATATCTCTCTCTTTCTATCTCTCTCTATATATTTCCGTCTCCATCTCTCTATCTCTATATCCGTGTCTCTCTCTCTATCTTCATCTCTATCTCCATCTCTCTCTCTCTCTCTCTATCTCTCTATCTATCTCTCTATCTTTATCTCTATCTCTTCTCTATCTCTCTATCTCTCTATTTCTCTATCTCTCTCTCTCTCTGACTTTTACAAAACCAAAAATTTAATATGATAGTGTACCTTGTATTATAACCTTGTTAAAAAATTAAATTTGAATTAAATTAAATTTGAATTTATGTACTAATGCTCATGAACATCTGTAAATGAGTAAGCAATTATTGAATTTTCCCTTTAGGTTAAATCGCTTAAAGTGTAGGTCTTGATATTTTTTCATTGCCGACACCTACAAATAGTCAGATCTTAATTCAATATGATTTTTTTTATCTTATTCAAATTATAATTTTATTGAACTCTAATATTTTGAATTTTTAATTTTATACTTGTAATTATGCTTTTTAAAGTTCACAGATGAAAAGAGAATTGTATTCAAAAATACTACTTTTGGAATATTTAAACTGAATTTTTGTAATTGTTTTTTATTTAAAGTTTCTTCAACCTTTTTAAATACTCTAATAAAATATAAGTTTGTTTAGGTTCTTTCATGAATACAACTCGCATTTTGACACAAACGCTAGCAGCTACTTTTGTATAATCTATGACTATATTTTTCTGACCATTATTGCTAAACTGCCTACAGCTTTTATGGGAAAAAATAAAACAAGAGTAATTAAAAACTGTCGACAAAAGATAAGTGCAAATTTAACACTTTATTTTACTTTCTTACACAGGTGAAATGCACACGAAAGTATTAAATCACAAATATCAGGGGCATTTCTAAAGTTGCCGAGAGAAAAGACTTTTCTTTTCGTATCCTATAAATATCGAAAAATATTTATTCGAGTATCAGCGGGATATTTATGAGATTCTTTTATGCTGTGAATAAAGGATGTGTGCTCCGGAGAGAATATAAAATCGTGTACGTCAAACTATAAAAGTTCCGATTTATTATCTTAGAGAATGTCGATAAAATTAAGTAAATTACCTTTTTTAAATCTTCATAAAATAATGACACGGAAGTTTATTTTGTTTTCTTATTTTATAAGGAAAAGAGTTTGGTATTAATAGGGGTGTTTAAATTGATAACGATTAAAAAAGCAAACATTTTTTTGTGAAAGTTTTTCAATATAAAACACCAAAGGTTACTGATCTATATCTTTCTTGTAAGTATAAGGAGAAATGCTGCTAGTGATACGTATTTTATTATTCGATAGTTATAGCAACTTAAGAATGTTAAATAAAAATTATTATAATGTTTAAAAGTCCTTAAAAATAAAGCTGTTGCCTAATAAGATAAAAAAAACTTAACCTACATTGAATTTCAAAGATATATATTTCAGATTTTTTTAGAATAAAAAGCGTTTGGTTAACTTCTATTAAAGCTATTGTTACAATTACAGGATTGAATTTTCATAAGAAATGAGTTTGTTGCTAATATTATCTTTATATTAAATCTCTAATAATACAGAAAAATGGAACAATACTACTCAAAAATTAATTTTACGAAAAAACAAATGTTTGTTGAACATATTAAAGTTATAATGTTCATTTTAAAGCTATAAGGATCATACTAAATTATGTTTATTCTGTTACCTTTTAAATATTTATTTAGTTTATTATTGAGCATTTTGTAAAAAGTAATTAATAAAGAGAATTTGAAAATTGACAATACCCAAAGATATATATTGTTTATTATTATTTTTTTAAATTTAGAATAAAAAGCGTTTGGTTAACTTCTATTAAAGCTATTATTACAATGACAGGATTAAATTTTCATAAGAAATGATTTTTTTGCGAATATTATCTTTATATTAAATATCTAATAATACAGAAAATGGGAATAACCCTACTCAAAAAATTATTTTACGAAAAAAAATGTTAGAACATACTAAATTTATATTGTTAATTTTGAAGTTTTAATGAACATACTAAATTATGTTTATTCTGTTACCTTTTAAATATTTATTTAGTTTATTATTGAGCATTTGATAAAAATTAATAAATGAACAGAATTTCAAAATTGACCATACCCAAAGATATATATTGTTTATTACTATACAAGTTAAATAACTGAAAAGTGTTAAAAGCTAATGTGAATATAGTGCACCGTTATATCAAGAATATTTTAGTTGCAACACAAAATCACATCTAACAATAATTCATATGACTTTAACTAACTCATTAAGCATTAAATGTCAAAGATCGTACTATATAACTGCATTGCTGTTAATAACTTAACTTCAGTAAAAGGTTCATGGCTTCCCGACTATTAAAAGCTATTTTTATACATATACTATGAAGCAATCATCTTAGTGTAAGTCCACTATGTATTTTAGTTGGAAGGACATTCTTTATTTTAAAGTGTTCACATGAATTGTTCACATATGTGAATAACTTCAATTTATACTTGTTTTTATGGTAATAAAATCACAGAAATACTGATATGATAGAAGGAATTCTTAAAGGATTTAATAAGATTTGATTGACAGCCATTCTTGGTGGTAATTAACACACTGTGTACGTGTACATTTTGCAGCGGAATTGTACCGGGAGCTGGCGTTTTGCGTGTAAATTCAGTTAAATCTCAATATGTGGAAAATTATTTAATTTTTTAACGAACTTTTCGTATTTTATGTTGAAATATATAAACAAATATATATATATATATATATATATATATATATATATATAAAATATATATATATATATAACATATATATATATATATATATATATATATATATATATATATATATATATATATATATATATATATATATATATATATATATATATATATATATATATATATATATATATATATATATATATATATATATATATATATATATATATATATATATATAATATTTTAGCAAGGACAAAACTAAGAGTTAATTTTAAATCTAAATTGATTTTTTTAATTAACCTTCCCGTTCCGTGGTTCCGCAACGACTGGTGTAAAAACTGGTTTTATTTGTCTAATTTTTTACAGAATCTATGTAGTAGACAAGAACATTCGGCTTCGTTTTCCTGTACATACCGTTATTTATGTACCCAAAAACAAACCATGTTGTTACACTAACTCATACTAGTGCGTGACCCGCGCTCAAATAGTCAGAAAACGTATTAGTACGTGTCCTGCTTACAATAGGTTAAGATTAATTCTCAGAGTAAGGTTTTACCTTCATTAACATATGATAACTATACAAAATATTCCCCTTTACAGTTGCAATGGGAGCAATTACTTATTATTTAATTCTATGAACTAGAATATTTCATTATTAACCCGTTTTATCCCAATTTATTTATTTTCTTCAGATTTGAGTAGAATCATGTTTTCTAAAGTTAATTCAACCTAAACAAACTAAATATAATAAAATTTGAAAAAATATATATTTCATATATGAAATCTGACCCGTCCTCTAAATAGGACATTGGGATAAAGGGGATAAAATTTGCACTTACATGTTTTTCTGTTTTCTTCAAAGATAAAAATGTGATTTCAGAGTACAAAATTTTACTTTAATTGAATATTAATATCTTATTTATAAAATAGTTCAATTTTCAGTTGAATTTCCCTTTAATCTTGGTGGAAAGGTTCCAAAGCAAGCCTGACGAAGTGTTTTGTCACATTTCCCACAGTAGTTTTAGTTTTTCCTTTACAATCCTCTCTTTGACAATGAAACTGTTTTTCTCGCTTTAGTAAAAAATGACCAACACTATCTTTTCAGACATCTCCTTTTGCACCAGAAGGTACAGTCGAGATCCTAGGTCCATCTCTTGTTCTTATCACAGATGTTTTTAGATAAACGGTTGTTACAACTCTTCGGAACTCCTTCAAGTTTAGGGCTTCATTTTTGTTGAGAGTTTTGTGCATTATCCATGCATTTACCATAGCCATATTCAATGAATGTATAAAAAGTGGCCAGTACTACTTTTTCCCACGAATTTTAATGGACTGGACAATAAAGTCCAGCCAACCAGCCGTGGTGACCCACACCTCCCATATGTTTGTTGTAAGAATTTATCAAATTCGAAATTTACACGTTAACTTGAAATGTCCAAATCTCATAAAATTATTATTGAGTATGCCAAACAAAGGTTTTACTTTGAAGGATAGATCCTGGGCATGGTGAATACAGTTCCATTGTCGACAAAGTATAAATAAGATTTCTACTTTTGGAAGCGGTTTCTTGTCGTGGCATTTTCCCCCAGGGTAATGCCAAGGTCTTCGGCATCTGACCAGTAGTCACGTTCACAGGTATTTGAATGATAACCAGTTAAAAGCAAAATTCCTACAAAAACACGTATTTCATCAGCAGTGGTAAATAAATTATGTTTATTTTTTACATCTGTTGCATATCGCACAGTTTCTTTTACAATGAGATCGTAAACTTCACTGGAATAAAACTGCTCAAAAACCTTTGATGGAGTTTTGTCTTTCAGTTCAGTTTCCATCTGCTTGAGAAAGTCACTTGCAGTTGATTCAACCTGTATTTTCCATTTTGTATATTGCGGTGACTTATTTTTTATCCAAGAAGACTGAAGTCGTTTAGTCCTTTTTTTGTTCTTTGTTGTCGAAACACTAGAGATTGTGGATGGTTCAGATTTGAAAGTATCTCCAGTCCTAACTTCCATAGACCCAGGAACAACGTTTATAATAATATCACCAGTATTTACTTCATTCTCATTCCCTTCATCTTCGTCAGTTAGTTCACTAGCATCTGATGGTAACACAGCAATTTTTTTGTCGCTTTCATCTGAATATAAACTATTTAGTAAATCCAATGCTTCCTCTAACTTTAGAAACTTTTGTACTGACATAACTCAGCAGGAGTAAAACACTAGAAGGGAAACTATTTTTTTACTCTTACTTAGAAAGGGAGAAAGAATGCGTCAATTGCATAGTATCGTCCCACTGTCCTATTTAGAGGACAGTTAAAAAATAATAAGCTAGAACCTACCTAAGAATAATATAATTCTACTTTACCACCAAGATGATAACATAAGAGTACTATCACATAAAAAATGCCCAGTGAAATGTCCAAAGTAAACTGAAAAAGAATTATGCAACCGCAAAGAGATGGTACAAACCACGCCCACTAATGCGAGGAATAGACAAAATGTTCTTAGAAAGAGGAGGGGGCGAGAGCCGTAACTCATGCTAGCAGAAGCTAGTACATACTCCTTCATGTTCCAGCTTACAAAATATTCGCAACAAACAAATAGTGATTTCCACGTGATATTTTTCAGCTGTCCTCTAAATAGGACACTGGGATAAAATGGGTTAATGCTAAAAAAAATTAAGATTCATTATTAATGCTAAAAAAATTGCGAGTCATTATTAATGCTAAAAAAATTGCGATTTTAATACATGATTTCCTTGATCACCTCTTAATATACTCTCATATTTTGTTGCATTTCTTTTATGCATATTTGATTGGATAAGATACTATTGGTCAGATGCAATCCTCCCTTTCATAAGGCTGTCTTATTAGCTATTGTGTGCAAAACAATAGACCAAAACTGCAAACCAAACCATTTCATAAGGTATAATTTTTAATAAAATCAATAATTAAATATCGATTAAACATTTCGTATTGCTCAAATATTACCATCTATCACTCAACTCTTCAGAGCTGTTATATTGATATTACTCGTTATGTAAAGCGCAGAAATAGAGGTGTACAACTGTATGTTACAATAGTTCTATATACAATGTTTCATCATTCTAAGTCTTATCGTTTTTGAGTTATAAGAAATACAAATGTATGTACAGCCGTTCCGACCTAACTGATCAAATAGCATTCAAAATTGTTAAAAAATGACTATATAAAGTTTCAAAGTTGCTAGTTCCTTATACGTAGTTCATATGCGATGCCTAAAATAGCCAAAATATTTTCTAGTAGGTTCAACCCGTTAAAACAGGAAAACTCTAAGTTCACATTATTTCAATACAGCCTTTACTTCCTACAAAAAGCAAAATGGTGAAAAAAATTCTTATAAATACATTTAACGCGCCCATGAATTTCATTCTTCATCTTCGAATTAATGAATGCCTACTTTTCTTTAAACAGAAACATTTATCTATTGACAAGACTAAGTAAGTGATCAAAGGATTAAATGAAGCGATAAGATATATTAATATATTAAAATATTTCTTTAACATGTATGTAGAATTTGAAATTAATTATCTGATTTTTTTTATTTTAAAAGGGGTCAGAATTTTATGAAAACTGGTTTATTATCTAGTAGTTCTTAAATATTCTACTTCATTTACTAATTACTGCCAATTTTAGTATTTCATTTTAATTAAAATAACAAGGGACTTTAAATAACTACTTTTAAACTGTTAACCATTTTACTGCTTTTTTATGATTAACATAACTCATGCTGTGTTATAAAATATGTGATTCTCTGAAACAACATAAAGAACATTTTTGAATAGGATCGGGCCGAACACTGTCCGATTGGTTAGGTCGCTCATTGTCGGTACCGGAGTTCGAATCCCACTATAGCATGGAATTTCATAGCCGTTCTAAATCGGCTTTAATCAGTAGGTCCCGGTCTCATTAGCCCTCGTGTGCAAAACCGTAGACTATAGCGCTCCAAACCAAATCTTGAGTAGGATCGCGAAGACTTTTTCCTAAAATGTAAACCTATCAATTAGAGGCCTACCCAGTGTGTGTGTGGGGGGGGGGCAAAGAAACATATGCACTCCAAAAATATTTCATTGAAACTGAAATGTTTCAGAATAAATATTTTATTATGCTTTTAAAAAAGTTCTAAACTTAATAAAAATTGGAATTTTTTCTCCCATGTTTAATTTAAAAAAAACATGAAGAAAAAATGATTCCACCTAAACTAATCCACAAGAAAAGTATAAAGAAGTTTTATTGTGTCTGTAAAATTCCTCTGGGTCAGTGTTCATTGACGAAGAGTTGGGGTAAATAGGGGGGGGGACTATTGAATATACCGTCTACCTTACTTCAATAGTATAGTTTCCTGGAAAAAATTACAGGAGGCATTCTTTCTTTCTAGACAGTTTTTCAATCATTAAATGATTTTAATCAATTTCTCAGTGGTGTTAGATTCCAATGATTTTATTAAGGAGGAATTTTATACTAGTGGTAACTTTATTATTTTTCTTATATAATACTTATTTTTTATAAATTTTACGATCTGAAAAAAAGATATTTTAATTCAATGAAGAGTTTAAATGGGAGAAATAAAATTGATGTAGTGTATTTTTTAATTTTTATTAAGTGGTAATTCTAAAATAGAAAACAAATGCTGGTATTATAACAGAGGTCATAATCGTTTAGTCCCGAGTCATTTCTGCTGATTACAAATCAATATATATATCTTTAATCTAAGTTATTAAGGACTGCACAGAACAGAATAAATGTAAAGTATAAATAACTTTGAATACTACAACACGTCACGTTAATGGTCAGATATCGTTGTAAACATAGAATGTCATTTATGAAAAAGTGAAAACTTCCTGAAACATGATTTATTTGGTATTGCAAGTAAAATATATATATTATAAGATGGAGTTATAATGTAGATAAAGTAATTTACTATGATTTCAGTCTATGTGTCTGCTTAAAAGCAAATTTATGTGCATTGTTCGAAAATCATATGTCGATCCAAGTGGAATATTTAAAAATAATAGTAATTACTTAATTATTTAGATTGTTTCTAAGAAAGATTTCTACCTACTCCGAAAAGGAAAATTCGTTCTAAGAAAATGTACAAAATCGGTAAAATCGACAAGCTATTTTTAGCTGTATCTAAAAAGATATAACGGGCATTATAGTGTATAGATTTTAACCTTATACAGGCCAAATGCAGATCCAGATATATTTTAAATTATTTTTTTTTTGCGTATTTTGCCCTCTAATGCTTCAGTTAAGGTATGTTAGTCATTTAATTCTGGAAAAAAAAATTTTCTTTTACGGTTTTCATGTTGTTCCCAATTGGGAACATTGGCCACTTCTGACTATACATTGGATTCACTAATTGAGTAGAATGATGCAGATATTAAATATTAAATTTAGAATGAATTTAAAATTTATTTTTAAATTTAAGCACAGATATCAATAAAGTTTAAAACTTATAAATTTAAATGAAAGCGTTTTCTTAAACAAATATAAAAAACATGTGTTTATACCTTTATACAATGATATATTGGAAAGCCATGGAGAAGCAATTTTTTCTTACACTCATTGCAAGCTAATCTTGCATTTAATGTCACTGTGTACATCTACCTAGTGTTGTTTGTACAAGAAAATGGCCATCATGTTTTCTCTGAACTTTGGGTCCTGGTTGAGGCCCAACTTTCCTTGGTGGAATTCTTAGAATAGCGGTTGTAACTTTTCGGC
Organism: Pardosa pseudoannulata; assembly: GCA_032207245.1. Taxonomy (NCBI): domain Eukaryota; kingdom Metazoa; phylum Arthropoda; class Arachnida; order Araneae; family Lycosidae; genus Pardosa; species Pardosa pseudoannulata. The sequence continues at coordinate 12,824,874 of CM063498.1, forward strand.
GAAACTTTAAATGGGTCAGCTTGTTATTGTTTTCATGCGTTGCTGAATGTAAAATCCAACCAGCAACAACAGCCATGTTTAAAGCATTAACAAATAAATTCCATCACCATTTCTTACTACGAAGCATTGGGCGGTAACTGCCTAATATTATATCTAGAAGGTCAACTCCTCCTATTCCATTACTATATTTATTTATTAAATTTGGCTGTTGTATGTCCACTTTTTTTCTTTTCTTGAATATCTTTTCGTCAACTGCATTGGGAGATGATTACAAAAATTTGAAGAAACCGTCACTACAGAATTGTGATTCCAGCAGCATAAAAATACCGATCCTTCATATTGGTAATCAAATCAACCTTTCTCTAGTTTTTTCATCTGTTTTGAGAGCATCAGTGGGCATTTTTGTGGTGTTCAAGGATAGTTTCAATAGCTTTTATATTTCTATCAACAAGGTCCTTCATAAAATCATACGTAGTAACCGTAGAGGAAATTATTTCGCCGCAGTATAGCTGCAAAAGTCCATTGTTCCCAATTGGGAACATTAATAATTATTAATTATTCCAGGTACGTTTCTGATTATTAATGTCGAATTTTATATTTTTTAATAAATATAAGGTGTTTTAAGTATACCAATTAGATTTTAGAAGCATTAGATGTTTTTTACATTTATGTGAATTTTTAATTTGTGTTCTATAGAAAATGATGAAAAGGGTCATTTTTATGATTTTTTATACATTTTTCTATTAATCATAGAAATATAGATTCCATTTTAAAAAATCGAGTAGACTTTTTACTACATTTGCTAATTTTTTTGTATCAGTATTGATGAAGTTTAATTTTAAATAATTTTATTAATATTATGTTCCCTATTGGGAACAGTGGACTGTAAAAGGTTAAAATTAATATGTGACTACACCTCTGTGTCCAACAAAATGTTTTTATATATATTTATCTCCCTTGTTTTACGACATATTTCTGGTCACTGATCTGAAACCTAAATGACATTTCCCTATATATTCTTCTCAAATATACATTTTGGTCTTTTCTCCTGAAAATATTTACTAGTTTGTCAATACTATACATTTTTCAGGAAACTTTAGCCTCTTAAAGGATAAACCTATCATTAGTGCACAGGAGTCTCTAATAATGCTTGAAACTGGTCACATAGTCTTGTTTAGAAGACGAATCGAATCTTCTCTATTCTTATTATTTGAAAATTTCTAGAAGATAATTCTGTTAAGGGGTCTCATCCTTTCAAAATATTTCGATTTTATAATTAGAACATATGTTATAGATTGATGTCCTACGCATTAAAAAATAGCATAAAAAATTCTGCTTCGTTTAAAAATTGATTAAAAATATAAGTGACTAGTGATTTCTATGCGGGGCAGTGAACTTGGCAGTTATTTACTTTGATTTTTCTCAGAATGGACGTTTGTAATGTTGCCCGCAAGATTTCTTAAAACCTATTTAATACTTTTGAACAAAATTTTCAGGATTTCAGTATAAAGATATTTTCATGTAATTGAATTAAAAGTATTAATATGAAAGTAAAATATTTTGTTGTAGAAAGGTAAATGCATGTCAAAATGACTTCAAAGAGGGGTAAAATTATAAACGCATTTTAAAAATATAGAATATTCTTAAACTTATGTTTTTTTAAAAAAATTATATTAATTTTACTAGAATGTTCTTCAATAAGAACTTAAAATTTAAAAGTTGTGTGCAAAATATTTCTTGTAAAATTGCGCTCAAGTGAGAACAGGTCTAAGAAACAAACAAACAAAAAAAATCTAACAAATTGTTAATGTATATTTAAAAAAATATTTTTTATTTTACATTTTAAGTATTTAAGGCCAGTTTATTAAACAGATATATGAGATGTATACGAAAAAATTCCGGCATTTTACTGTAAAATAAAAAAAATATGGAAAGTCAAAGTATTAATAAAACCATGGGTTTTTTATGTTTAACAAACCTGAAACCTCTTAATAGATCATCAGGCATTCGGAAATAACTGTAGTGAATTAAATTCGTAAATACAATTTAAAGTTCTCAAATTAATATTATTTACTTACTACTCAGAACAAAACAATGAATAAGAAACCATTGTATAAGAATAGTATCCTATTCATGGAGACGATTCCATCCTAAATATACTTAGCAACATTCTTAAATGCTCGAAAGATGGACATTACTACAAATACAATTTCGATAGCTTGAAGTATATATTCTTTCTGATTAACAGTGAATAACTTACAACAGTCGAATTTATTTATGAATTGAATCTTGAATTTCTTTTTAAATTGTCTAGCATTATGAGCAACAAAAAAAATATTCAGCAACAAAATTCATCACAAAACGGAAAAAAAAATTACCATCGTGTCTTTTCTATTCTGAAAGATGAAATGAATCCAAAGATAAACGACAAATCCATTTCAGAAGTACAAATCAACTTAAATTATTCGATTGTAAAATAAAATAACCCCGGCACGCTATCGATAATGAAATACGATTTCTTCCCTCTCCAATATTAAACAATATACCGTTCCTTTAAGTATCCGTCTTAAGATTCCAAATGAACATGTCTTTAGAAGCTCTTTAATACTTCGATTCCCGATTTTTCTCGAAGAAAATAATGTTAATCTTAACGCAGAGCGATCTCTGTTCCACGAACTTTTAAATACCTTCTATTAGAATGACCCCCTAACTCTTATCTTTTAAAGAAGTGAAGTACTTTTACGAAATTTCAAAATTTCGGTAAAAGACTCTTGGAGTTCCATCCTCCCTTCCATTATTTAGCCCCGATGGATTATTATTTAGCCCATCTTTCTATCTTTTCCAGTTCATCATCAATATGCACCGACATACATATCTATCTATACATATATATACATACACACACATCTTCCTTAAGAGCCCTCGCATTTTACCCTGCAGCAATCGCTTCCCATCCTTCTTTCACTTTATTGTATGTGTCTCGATAATCGATGTTAAAGGCTCGATCTCGAGATTTTATGGAGCATGATCACAGTCGTTCAAAATCAAATCATATTCCGGAATGAGTTTCTGCAGTTCCATTTCTTAGCCCATTATTATATATTTTTTTTCTGTTCCGTTCTTGAAAAAAAATTGAAAGAAGAATAAGAAGTTTAAATCTTCGGAGAGATGAATAGCCAAATAGTCGTGTAATCGCTGGAGATTTTCACAAAAATTGTGTGTTTTATCTCTTTCCCCCCTCCCTCCTTTTCTTCATTGTTTGAAGAGTCCAATCTTCACAAATCAGTTGCTTTGTTTGATGTCTGGGTGTATATGTAGAGATAAATGCATCTACAGATGCTAGAGGAGCGGATAACACAAGTTTTTCAGCAGAAATGAACAATTTTATTTTAAGAGATTCTTCGCTTGTTTATCCTTTAAGAATATTCTTAACTTCCAACTTTACATAATAAGAATATATGTAAGTAAATAGAAAATATAAAAAAGATAAAATAGACTAAATAATTTTTAAAAGTTTTTAACCCCTAAATAAGCTTTTATTTTAGAAAATTTGGAAAGCAGAATTTTTTATACTATCCAAAATTATTTTTTTCAAAACATTGCACGTAATCATGAAAACTCCGTTACAATATTGCATTCATAGTTATGCGATATATAGCTTCTAAAAATTTTTAATACTGTTTCACGTGAGTATTTCACCTTTTTGCAAATACGATATAAAAGTTTTCATTTTTAAAATTTTTTTTTATCATAGTTATGCTTAGGTGAAACTGCATGGTAATAAAAGCTTCATCAATATTTGGTCTGGTTTGGTTTGAACACTCTGCCTTCAAAAAATCAGTTGTCGAAATATTTATATAATCTAGTTCATGCTTATTGTGTTAAAAGACATTTAATAAAATAAAATATATAAAATTCAAACTATAGATGGAACGGATGAATATTTAAAAAGAAAAATACCACCTTGGAAAATAAGTTTGATGAAGTCTTGTATCATATAAAAGAATTTCATTTTTTATATTATTACAAGCTTTAATTATTCTATAATAAATTTATTAAAATGTTTTGTTTCTATGTATCGGCAGTAATGTGCATAATATCATTACGTAAAATACCACCTCCAAATAAGTATTGGGGCTACGCGTTGTTTGCTACAAGAAAGCTACTGAGGTCTAGATATATTTGAGGAACATTACCTTAATTACTATTTATCGACCCCAAACGTGGAATTTTTCTGAAATCCATTTGGGGTAAAATAAACTACAGAACATTTGAAGGATATTAATAATTTGGATCAAGCATCTATAAGATATTATGATCTTATTGATGCAATATTGTTTCAGTACATTCAGACGCACAGAAAAATAGAATTATGTTGTTCCAGCTAACATTTGCTTACATTGGCGTACTACTACACTAGCTTACATTACCAAATTTTTATAGGTGGTGTTTTAGACCTCGGGATTTTATGGGTGCTGACAGTGTCCCAACACTGTTTTAGGAATGGACTGGATCGTAAGAAATGCAGGCCAGGTTGCAACCTCCAATAGGTGTAGTTTTCGTTAGATGTTTCTACTCAGTGTAAAAAAAATTATTTAGAGGTGATATTTTTATGTAATTATACACATTATTGGTAACGCTTTGAAACAAATAAAACATTTTTAATAAGTTTATTATAGAATTGTTAAAAATTTGTCTTAATGTGAAAACTGAAATTCTTTTATCTGACAGATTATTTTATTAAACTTATATGCCAAGTTAGTAGTTTTTTAAAATATAAATCAGTTATTAATGACCTATTATTAAATTTAACATATTTCAGGAAATGTTGTTTCACGTAATAAGCATATATTCTTAAATGCTTATATTAATATCTGCGCAATTGGTTTTTAAGTGGACTATTTAGTTCCAGAAATATTTATAGAATTGGTTTAGTTCCATTTAAACGTTTTCAGCTCAGGGCCAATTTGCAAATGAAACCACATACAATTGAAGGTTCGGGTGAACGATCATCAGTAAAAAAAGCGATTTTAAAATACTGAAATGGTTGTTACATATCAATAAATATTCTAAAAGAACTGTTTTATAAATATTATGTTGGGAAATGGTTTCACTGAATTATCAATATGCACGTTGAGTCACTTGCATTTATAATTTGAAACTTAAATTCAATGAGATTGGTAGTGTGATCTCGTTTGATTTACCGGGTGTGACAAACGGGTCGTAATTTTCCATCTCATTTTTTAAGTAACTGTATATACCGTACTCTATGCAATGTGCCTACAATGTTGTTAAATACATAATATAATACAAATATTACATTATAATTTAGTAAAATATAAATGAAGCTTTAGAATACAAGACAAGTACAAAAACAGAGTTGTTATCTCTAAGTGAAAGAAAAACATAAAATAAAAATTTGATTTTCAAATTATGAAACTCTGCCTTTGTGTATGTCAGTTAATGCAAAGTCAACCGAAAATGCTGAAAGGCACTTTAAAAAAATCCTTCTCATTTGATCAATAATATTATTCTTATGATATTACCGAACAGAGGACATTAACATTCTTTGTTCGATACTATCATATAAAAACCACAATGATAAAATGAGAAGGAATCAAATCATAATTTTCGGTTGACATTTTTTTTGATAATGTCGAACAGAGGACATATTAAACATTTAACTTCAACTAGCGTATATACTTTCAGAGCAGGTAAGACTTTAAATGCCTTAGGCATATACATATATAATCCTTCTTGCAGTACATTTCTTAGTAACTCCCTGCTTGCCATAAATGAATTATTACTTATATGAAAGTAAACGCATACAAGGAGTATACATAAGCTTTACGTGGCAGTTAATGCATAGACTGAGCAAAGCGTATACATACGCCCACGGCAGTTAACGGCTTTTTCTTCCTAGCATTCTCAAAGCAATGCATCTCTATATGGCCATTCATAGCCAACTATTTTCTGATTGGTCGAGATGGGATCATTCGGATCCCTTTAAAGTTTGAATTTGTATCTCTCTGGAAAGGAATTCTGTTACTTTTTAATCATTATTCTGATACGAATCTTAAAAATCTAATAGTGTGAAAAGGATAAAAATTAAAAAAAGGTGCTTGCACCTCCCACCCCCAAAAAAGTATGCTTGTTAACTTTAATACTGAACCGTGCTATTTTTTTCTTTTGTAATTCATCGTGTATTGCATCGTGTCTACCATCCCCTCGTTATTATACCTAAGCAGCGTAAACTGAAGCAACCTAACAATTTTAGGATATATCTTTTAATTTGTTTATCCTGTTTTCAATGCTATGTCAACATCCTATCAATATACTCTTCTCGTATCATTACTAGTAAACTCTGGAATATACCGCTTGACCCAGTTGTTCAAAACACATACATTCCTGAGAACATGATATTAATATTTTCATTGATTTTCATAAGTTTTTAAATGAAAAGTGTTTAAGATGTATATAATGCTTTTCAATAGCTAATAACACATACACACATCGGTCTCATCAAGCGCTACAGATTCATATCACTTCGTCCATACTTGCTCCGCCCCCTTCCCAATAATAACTACGTTAAAAGAAATGTCTTTTTCTTTTTTTTTTTTTTTTTTTTAAATTTTTTTTCAATTGATACTTAAATTCATAATTAAACTTAAAACACATCTTAAATAATATTGTTTAAATACATCTAAATATATATTCTATTAATGATTCTAATCTTGAAAAGGTAATAGCACTGTTTTC
>CM063498.1:12834132-12859132 GCA_032207245.1 Pardosa pseudoannulata
ATAATTAAATTTGCTACTAAATTGAATTTATTTTAATTAGAGTTTGATTCTTAATGGTATAAAACAACATGAAGAATAAATGAAAAACTTTAATAATTGGGCGACCAAGTATACATTACAGGATAAATTAAATTGTTCAGTGAATGTTTTCGTAGGCATTTTTTTGTTTTACATTTTAACTTTCAATAGGCTATCTACACTATCTTTAAATTAATGCGTGTGTTATGCAACCCTGGCGAATCTCATATTTTGAATATGGAAGTAGATATTTATGTGTGAGGAGGGGGTGTTGCTTCCGATTCTGTACTTCTCTCCCACTTGCCAGTTTTTTAACGGGAGGACATTGATACATATACATTTAGTTTTGTGTGTCTACCAATGTTCTGTTCATGTGTAGTCAATATTTCATCTTTAAGTCTTTAAATTGCACAATAGATGGTGATTGATTCAATTCTCAAATGCAAATCAACAAGAAATCCCAAACCAATAGAGGAAATTTCTTTTTTACCTAAAGGTGTAACTGCTAATTATTTGCAGGTAGCGGAGATAATGGACTTAAACCCTAGGGATCGTTTCCTTCAGGTGTTAACAATAGTCTGATACATCAGCTGACTAAAGAACGCAATAAGTGCAACTTTCCTACATCAAACAATTAAGATTGGGGAGAGGAAAGTAGTCATCAGTTAAATCCATTTAGATAAGGACATCTGCCAGTGTTCTGCCCATGTGTAGATAATATTCCATGTGTAAGCCTTTCAACCTCACAAAATCCGTGATAGCTCATTTCTCCGACTCATAATAGCCCAATCCAACAATAGCTGGTGATTGTTTACACTTCTAGACGCAAATCAACAAGGAAGCTCAAACCAATGGAGGAAATTTCTTTTTACCTAAACGCGTCACTGCTAATTGTTTTAAGGTAGCGGAGATAATGAATTTACACCCCAGGGATTGTTTCCTTCAGGTTTCAGGTGTTAACAATAGTCTGATACATCAGCTCACTACAGAACGCAATAAGTGCAATTTTCCTACATCAAACAATTAAGATTGGAGAAAGGAAAGTAGTCATCAGTTAAATCCATTTAGATAATCGGGACATCTGCCAGTGTTCTGCCCATGTGTAGATAATATTCCACGTGTAAGCCTGTCAACCTCATAAAAGCCGTGATAGCTCATTTCTTCGACTCATAATAGCCCAATCCAACAAAGAAAATGTCTTTTTACCTAGAGCACAACTACTATTTCTTTTCAGTTACTAGGCTTTCAGGTGGTATAACAGTCAATAGATATAAGCATTCAACAACAAGTAAAACGTTTTAATTTTCTAATAAATTATTAAATTACACGAAATTATGTCAACATGAGCTATCTTTTTGCTAATGACAGCAGTGTTTCCAGTGAATAGTAGTTTTATATGCTGTGTATTATTGCTTTTAGCATTTACTTTTTACTGTTTCATCATTTTACCTTATACTTACTTTTCCCGTGCACTTGAGCTTATATACGGTTGATATTGCTATTATTTTTTTTAGGTTGTTCACTGTTTCTACCTTTGCTGTTTTTAGCACTGTCCGTTTAAGAGAACTTCGATTTGTTAAGTCTATGCATTGAGCTAAAGAAAACGTGGGTTTATGCAATCTAATGCTTGGTACTTATGTTCTAAAAAGAATCTTGCACCTTTAAACCAACCAACCAATCAACTATCCAGTGAATATTGGAGGAAATAATAGGAATTAGTTTCACAATTTCAAGAGATATAAATGTATGCATTTCTATTGTTGGTTAAAATTTAATTAAAATTGAACTTTAACCAATCCAGTGCTTGGTGCTTATGTCCTAAAAAGAATCTTGCGCCGTTAAACCAACCAACCAATCAACTATCCAGTGAATATTGGAGGAAATAATAGGAATTAGTTTCACAATTTCATGAGATATAAATGTATGCATTTCTATTGTTGGTTAAAATTAATTAAAATTGAACTTTAACCAATCTAGTGCTTGGTGCTTATGTCCTAAAAAGAATCTTGCGCCGTTAAACCAACCAACCAACCGATCAACTATCCAGTGAATATTGGAGGAAATAATAGGAATTAGTTTCACAATATCAAGAGATATAAACGTATACATTTCTATTGTTGGTTAAATTTTAATTAAAATTGAACTTTACCCAGTGTAACAGCTATATTCGGTGTCCCCTATTACATTTCTATTGTTGGTTAAATTTTAATTAAAATTGAACTTTACCCAGTGTAACAGCTATATTCGGTGTCCCCTATTACATTGACTTTATTAATAAATTATTACATATATAATATTTAAATATATTCACTACAGACTTTAGTAAACTAATAGACTGAATAATCATACAGACTTCCTGTATAAATAATACTACTAATCTATTTCATTTCATTCAGATTTATAAAGAAAAATATAAAACTGTATATAAATATTGGAATTAAATTTAAATATTTACATTTAGCTATTTGTCTTTTTAGGTTATTTTCATAATCTTTACATGAGCTGATATTGAAAACTAAACAAACGGATCAATAAAAAAAACCTTCTTAGATGAAATTACCCACACTTTAAAGATGAAAATACTTCAAAGACATAAAATTAGTAACACGAGCTAATCTACACTCAGTAAAAGTATATAAAAATAATAATTTTAAATTAAGGAGAAACTGTATTTTTTCTGGAAAGCTTAATGGAAAGTGAATTATAAAAATAAATAACACTTGAATCGAGAAAAGGTAGAATAAAAATCAATTGAATTTTAAAATGTTTGAATACTGAATTAAAGAAAATATAAAACTTAAGTTTAAATTAAAATTTAAGTATATGTATTTACATATTTTTTCCTTTGGGTATTGTTTTACATTTCATAATATCGATTCATATTCCTGATTGAAAATTAAATTAAATTTATTTATTTAAACTAAAAGAAAGGTATCACGTCTCAGATTTTATTAAGAAAAGTCTGCATAATTTTTTAGCATTTTCATAATTGGACGAAAGCAACAGTTAAAATAATATTTGAGATTTGAATTTGGTATTCACAACATTCAACAAATTGTATGTATTAAGAATTTACATTTAAAAATGTTTGAGTTTCCCCCACATATAAAATACGGTTTGGGCACTGGAACAAAGTTTATATTTTGAAATAATCTGCATTTCTATTCATTGCAGAAGGCATTAAAATGTATAATATTAGAGTTCGTATGAGCATTACCATTGAGTGTTATTGTAAAGTTTTAAACGTGACGCTTCTAAAACTAGTTTCATATGGATCTAAATCTTTGTATTATGGAGATGCAAAACAGCTGTGTAGATTTAGGATTATACACGCTTAAGTATATCTGAACAAAGCTGTCCTATACAATATACAATAACACATTTGGGTGAATAAATTTTACAAACATATGGTGTTTAAAAAAATTTCAACATGTTTGTATTCCATGAAATTATTTATGTTTAAGAATATATTTATTTCATTCTATTGTGTATACAAATATATGTAACCAGCCAAAATATTTTTCACCGATTACATGGGACACTAGCCCATATTTAGTTTTCCCGGGCTAACAGGACAAAAAGAACTTCTAGTATGTATTCGTGAAGACATAAACTCCAAAATCCAGTGTTGTAGAATTGCACGTTTATTTAGGATAGGTCCACTGACCGTCTTTACAGTACAATTTCTCTGTATAGAATGACCAAGAATATACACATATTTTGGCAATGTCCGACACCGGAGTGAGTGAACCACGTCAGTTTGTCCAAATGAGACTTAAGAATGTACAACAAATTTTGGGTGGTTGGTCTGAAACTTGGTCCTTAAAGTTAGCTCGAGATTACACAGGCAGCATTTAAGTTATCTCTAAAGCAATACTATTTTAGGGGAAGAACTATTTCCGGTGTAAAAGAAAATAGTATTTAATTCAAGGTTAGTTTTGAGAGACGTGTTCGAAGAATTTAAGTCGGAGACCATTCCTTTATCTGACATTTTTTAATACACAAATGAGAAGATTTGTATGAAAAATAAGTAGAAAAATGAGAATTTAGATATCTATTAAGGCTAATAATTTTGAAATATTAAACACACGCACACACTTATATATATATAATATATTAAAATTAATATTATATTTATATATTATTTTAATTATAAATGTTTTTATTAAATGGTTTGGTAAAGTATTTTTATTAACATTCCTTTCTATATAAAAATGTAAATTTCTGTCTATACAATTTTACTGTTGGCTAGCATGGTTTCGCGTTTTGCTGATATTGCATTTAATTCGCTTATAAGTTGTTTTTTACTGTGGAAAATTTTTTGTCATATTGGGTGTCTGTAAGATTAGAGTGAACATGTGGCTTTTTCTGTCTGTTGTTAAGTAAAAAGGATATTGTTGTAAAAGTTTAACTTAGATGTCATGTTTTTCAATATTGGCCCGACTGTTTTTTAATATTTCTAGATGTTGAGTCTCCTTGTCAAGGATTTTTATAAAAATATACATGTATTATGTGTGTGTGATGTTTGTGTGATATATATATATATGATAATATATAGTACATATATATATATATATATGTTATTTATATATATATGATATATATATATATATATATTATATATATATATTATTATATATATATATATATATATATATATATATATATATATATAATATATATATATATATATATTTTTATATATATGGGGAAACCGCACCTACATTTATAATAGATATATATAAGAATTCTCTCCTATTATTTCCTACATACTGGGCTGCTAAAAGTGCCGTTAAATGTCTGTTATGAATAAATACATCAAGCGTCGTGTGGGAACGTAATTTTTATTTCATCTCATCAAAATTTGGAGTAAATCCAGAAAAATCTGAACCAGACAATGTCAGAATGTTGTCTGCATAGATCTCGCAACGACAACCTTGAGTGAGAGAGAACCAAGCACCAAGTGGGGTTTAAGTGAGGAAAATAATTGAGACAACAATTTATTTCTTAGAGAGTGACAATGGACTACAGACATCTGCCAAAGTGTGGTGTTTACAATGACTATTATTGCTTTTCGTTACAGATTTTTTCTGCGAAATATATAACATTCTTATAAAATGCGAAAAATATAATTTTTTACACATATGTTTTAAGTTTCAAACGACATTTTAAGAATCTCAATAAGAGCACAATTCTGAATTTTTAATTAAAAAAATATTTTCTATTGGATGAAATTTTGATTCTAAATTTTCTCGAATCAACTTAATTACATACAAACAAAATTTCATCAAAATCAATCCAGCTGTTTAGGAGAGGTTCTATTACAAACTCAAGGACAGAAGAATTTTATATATAAAGATATAAATACTTCACTATGTTTCTTAAAGAATGAAATCTATAATTCATGTTACAATTATAACCCTAACTAATATTAAAAAAGCTAGCATTCAAAGTATATTCCAGTTTTCCGTAGTACCAAATGTGTTCCACTGAAATAAGATTTTTTTGTTGCATCACCTTCCTCTTTCTGACAACTATAGCTAATTGTAAATAGGAAAAAGTACTCATACTTGTATAAATAAACAATTATTACAATTAATAAATATACTAATACCGAAAGAGAAGAAAAACTATAAAGAAAAATTACTTTCCTTTTCTGATAGTTTGTTTGTTTCAAATTTACTTCAAAATGGAGATGTTTCTAATATTATTTAGGCTAACGAAAAACCCCATATTTTGTTGTATAAGCGAGAAAAATTTAATGCTCTTTTTAAATATTTTTTCAATACCTGAGACTTGAAGAGAATATCCCTTCGAAAATTAAGAATAAGAAGAATTTTATTTTCAAAAAATTAAAACCAGGCTTCAAGAAAATTTTGAATAATTGATTTTATGTCAGAGTTTGAAATTTTAGATTTACTGCTAAAACCTGTGAATCCCGAAGAAAATAAATAATTTCTATCCATTTAAAAGGCTTATTATGTTTTGTTGGAAGAATATATTTACTCATTATTATTATTGATGTATGTGAAATAGTCAAAATTCAAAATTTTAATTCGTATTTTTAATGTGGATAAATATTGGAATTAATGTTGATAGATATGATTTTTTAAAAATATAAAAATATAAAATACGCATATAAATTTTTAAAAATCCTGATATGGATTCCACGTGGCTTCTTTGAACGAGTTTTAAATTATGTATACATTTTTATTTTGTGTGTCACAAGATTTACCTTTTGCATATTCTCTTCAAGATTCAAAGTATGAATCTCTGAAAATATCTATGCTGTTTGAGTACAGCTTAAATGCTGCCATCTGACGGAGATGCACATCGTTAATACTCGTTGTACCGAGACTTTTTTCATTATAGATATTTCGTTTTACAATACTTTCTTCACATTTGAAAATATTCCCTGAAAACATTAGATTTTTCTTTTCCTAAAATTAACTTTAAAAGCATTGTTCCTAGTGTTAATATAGAATTGTTATAACTTCATAGGAATATATCTCCTATGTATTTGACTTGCGTTCTTTTACATCTTTAACATTAAATGTAATTATACTCAGTTATTTCATTATTAAAAGTGCTGTTTGTAATAAAGGAATGAAGGTACACAGCAAGATGTTCAAACAGCTCTAAATACAAAATTTAATATTTTTAAGTAATTTTAACAAATCAACATAATCGTTTTTGAGTTGTGCTCCAAAGCGTAAATATACGTTACGCTTATCAAAATTGATCACTTATGTATAGAATTAGTTTTTGAGTAAGTAAATTTTTCGAGTAGGCAATACTTTACATTATAGAGTGATATAAAAAAACAATTTTGCAGTTTTACCTCCTATTATTTATGCATTTCACAGGCATATATTTTAAGAATTTTTATATATTATATTTACACCAAATTTTCAGATTTATTTAAAGTAAGTGGCAGTTACTTCTAAAAACAAGAAACCTTAAAATTCTTTACATTTCAAATAAATAGCATGATCCAAGAAAAATATTTCTCCGAACGATGGCTGAATGAGAGAGATTTTCTCTTGGGAACCAGAGTTCACGTGTTCGAATCCCGCTGCGGTAATGGGTGCTCGTAGCCATTCGGAATCGGCTTTAAGCAGTCTCATTAGCCCTTACGGTCCCGGTCTTATTAGTCCTTGTGTGCAAAACAGGAACCCTACCAAACTCAGAAAAATATTTCTTGAATGGACAAAATGACTTTTACCGTTGAAATATGAAAACTAAAATTTATTCGTGATTTTAATGTTTCCTTCACTCTATGTAAAGAATCAAAAATAAAAAAGCTAATAGACATTCAACATTCTAGTACTGATTTCTTATGCGTCTCAACAAAAATCTATCGTACAATTAATATAAAGAGTACTGTGTAATATCTAAGTATTTTTCTCCAGTTTAGAAAATTAATTTAAAGTGTTGAAAACCTTCATTTATTACTTGTAATGTATTTTAATGTTTTCTAACAGTCCTACATAAATCAGATTAAGACAGCAAATTTGATTACAATGGAATTTTCAGAAGTGTGGTTTAAAAAATTAAACCAGTGAATGACACATAACTTAGCAAGCAAGTTACTCTATGAATTACATGCAATTATATTTAGTCCCTTTTGAGTGGAAAAAAAAAGAAAAATAAAGCTAAGCATTTTTTTCTTTTTTAGCCACATAAATGACTTTTAATCCCTGTTTTAAAGAGAGGTTGATGTTACAAAGCGTTTATGTATGTTGTTAAATTTTGCTAATTTTGTGTACATACTCAATGGAACTTTAATTTAAAAATAGCTTTGAAAAATTAGGTAAATTTTAAAAAATGACCTATTTTAATATTGTCACGAAGATTTGAATGAACACACCGTTTAACTTAACAGAACAATTTATTGAACCTAAATAGCAACTCGCAACTTTACAGGATCGAGAAGTTGCCTACAACTAGTGGGTATCAGCTTTTATACCCGAACAGAATATTCGAGAAATAACTAATTTACATATTAAAGAAAGATCTAGAATAATCAAGAACATAAGGAAACAATAAGCAACATTTTTAGATTAAAAGGCCGTACTTTGGATAAACTGCCAGGTCAAGCATCGAACCCACAATCTTTGAATCCACATTAATTTGATTATTTATGACTTCTGGCTTACCCAGAACTTTTTAATTAAACATGAAATCAGATAAAGACAGAAAATAAAACAATAACATGAAAAAGAATTAGAGCATATATATTATTCTTCGTAGATGTTCATTGCCTTGATTTTGCTGATTTAAAAACATTCACGGTTAAAGCACAAATTAAACCATTGTGTAAAGGAAATATGACAATTTATATAGAAAAGTAGTAATAAGTATCTTTTAAATTGAGATTAAAGAATTTTGTAAAATTATTTTAATTATATGAAAAAACAATTGTTCTTTAAAATATTTTTTATTTAAATTAAAGTGACTAAAATCACATGATATATATACTACGCCTAAGAGAACGATACAAGTTGAAATAGTTATTAAAAATTTTATATTAATTTATATGATCAGCATCCAACAAAACCGTGTAATTTCCATACAAGCTTTTTTCCTATTATTTATTAATTTATTTTCTAAATTAACTGTGGCCATACAATGTATATAAAAGTTTACGAAACTTTTCATTGACCTTAGTATTTTTAGATAAATATGACTGAATTTATGAAAAATTCATTTATTAAATAGTCTTAGAATTGTACTTTGTTTTTTATACAAATAAATGTATTATACAATACATGAATATTGATAATATATTTTGATCAATCGAGTTTGATGAAAATTTTTTATTAAAAAAACTAGTTATATATAAAAAATATAAAATATTTATATAAAAATAAACTATTTATATTATAAAAATTATTTATTTGTTTCTTTTAACACAGTATCATTAACCATGTGGATTAATTGTAAACCATTAAGAAATAAAGTTTGCTATTTTTACACAATATGTAGCATTAAAATTAAGGGAGATATTTCAGGACACTTTGTACTGTAAAATATGTTAAAGTGTAAAGAAATTATAATGCCTCGAGTATTTTAATGAACTTATTATAGAGTATATTATAACATGAACTAGAGTTTGTTGTTGAACACTAGTAGTTTTAAAAGTGTAATTTTAACAATATTGAACAAAAAACAATAAAAATTTACTTATTCTTATTTAAAAACAAACTATCACTAATGTTAAAACTTTCATTCTTAATGTAGGAATAAAATAAGAATTAGTGCTTAGCGAATATAGAAAACTGTATTGAACAGCGACATAATTGGAGAAGCTTAATGTAATTTAAATAAAGCTAAGAAGCTTGAAAATTTTAGAAATATTTATTTCGAGTGAAATACAGTTAAAAATACATTTTGCGATAGAAAGAAAATAAAAAACACTTTCAATGTCTGGACAAACGTATTTAATACAGCGATAATTTCAAAAGTCTGATAATGCGAGAATTTTATGAAGCAAAAATTTTTCCACATGCCATAAATAAATCTGTCAACAGGGAAGCAAACTTCAAAAACACTTTATCATAAATTGTTCGAATGAATATCGCCGCAGTACATAAAATATTCATTTCTCCAGTTTATATAAACCACTTTCCGTGTATTTTCTAGCCATTTGTTATTCCGCATTTCAAGTCTAGAAAATCCTCACTATCAACGGTCTCTTTTTTTTTCGCCATTTTCTTTCCCAATGAACTAAACTAATCAGACATCACACTTTCCGCGAACGCGTTAACAAATTCGGCCTCACGCGAAGCAGAATTGAATTTGTGGCAGTCAATAATAGCAAGAGGAGCAAAACATATTTCTCCATTTTTTTTCACGATTTCCTTA
The DNA here is from genome assembly GCA_032207245.1 of Pardosa pseudoannulata. Classification (NCBI taxonomy): domain Eukaryota; kingdom Metazoa; phylum Arthropoda; class Arachnida; order Araneae; family Lycosidae; genus Pardosa; species Pardosa pseudoannulata. Next base: position 12,844,018 of record CM063498.1, read on the forward strand.
TTTTTTTTTATTTCCCCACCCTTCTATCTTCCTCTGCCGAAAATTCATTTCTTCTAAAACGCCCGGAGAATGCCACTAGTTGAAATTTATGTTCGAAAATGGGTGTCGATGAATCACTGTCTTAGCAAAAGTGCTTAAAAAGCTCTTTTCTTCCCTTCTCTCCTCATAATCTGTTATTTTTTTTCTTTACTTACCTCTCCCTCCTTAGTTCTAAGTCTCATCATTTCCTAATATGGGGATCCAATGGGAGATGCAGATTAGACAAGTTCAAAAAAGAAAAAAAATGTAAATAAATAAAAAATAAATTTGTTTTCCTCCTTTTCTTGGGATGAATTTTTCTTTATTTATTTCCATTATTCTCCGATTCTAGCAGAAAAGAAACACTTGGACTGTGTTAATGATGCCTAGTGGATTGCATAATTATTCTACAACTTTATTTGTGCATTTTCCCCTGGATTTTTAGAAGGTAGTATTTAAAAGAGTATTTAAGTAAATTATTGTTATGTGTATTTTGAAATTATACTTCTTTCCAGATGAAACTGCTTTTAGATGGGGGGAAAACCAAGGCAGATAAACTAGAAAAATGTTCCTTTTTGTAAATATCTTTTTTTTAATCTTGAGATTTTCTTAAAGCTGAAGATATATCTCGGGCAATTCTCAGCGTGATTAATTTGTAAATAATTATTCACAATCCAGACGCATGTGTTTAAAGTTTTCGCAGCTTGTATCTTTTGAATTATTTTTCATAGGGGTGAACTGTATAGTAAATTCGGGTTGCATTAGTAAATCCGGGTAGTAAAATGAAATTTGGTGAAAAATAGTATTTTATTTTTTTATTCCGAGAAGATTGTCCAAAAAACGATGGATAAGATATTTAGATTTTGCATTATTAAGTTATCAATGTGTAGAGTTTTATCGGAAAAAAATTAATCTACATTCATGCCGAATGTTGACCAAATGGTTAGGTAGCTGGTCTTCTTGATGAGTTTGAATTCCACTGTGGCATGGATGCTCGTACCCGCTTTTGAATCAGCTTTAACACTAGATTTCCCAAGGCAGTCATTTTGACTGTTTTTTAATTTCAATTAGAAAAACAATTATGAAATATAATGACACAATTTCTTAGAATTTGGTGACTTTTTCTATAACATATAAATGGGTTTATGAATAATTGTAGTTACTTCCGCCCTCCTTTATTATATAATATTAAAAATTAATTAAAAAAAATTTCTTTACATATTTGTTATTTTTTCACAATGCAGTCATTATGACTGTTTTTGTGCAATATAGGTATACAAGAAATCTCGGGATATCTAGTGTTAAGCAGTAGGTCCTGGTCTCAATAGCCGGCCTGTTTCAAAAAAGTAGACCTAAGAGTCCTAACCAAACTAAACCTCTAATAACACACGTTAAAATATAACTAATTTTATGCAATATGGTATACATAACATATAGTATCTTTGACATTATATTCTATTAGATAACTAACACTAGCGATATGCACAAGTAAGAACTTAAGCGCAATATATTTTGAGAACGTGATTGTTGTCCACTTCATTGTAAAATGCAAGTAGATGCAAAGCCCAGTTGCATGTGGTTACAAAGACTTTATTTGTAGCATGTAATAAAAGATATATGTATGGTAAGAAGCTGTTTATAAGTACAAAAACTTTCTGCTGATTAAATATTGAATTAGTTTAGTCCAGGCTTGGATTTGGGTTGTTGGGAAACTATGTGTAAGATATTTAAGACCTTTTTTAAAAACTCGAGGACGCCTATCCTTTAACCATTCGACCTTATAACGTCCTTGAATGTATTGATCAAATTTATTAAAGGAAAACTAGATAGGTAGCCGACATTACTCCCTAAGACAACACAAGCAAAGTGATTCCTCATAATTTAGAAGTAGTGATACACAGGGTTTGTCTGCCACCTTCAGAGACATCGTTTGAGAACATAGAGGACATCATGACCACGAAACTATTTTAAGTACCCTAGAAGCAATTAATGAATACGGCTGACCATTTGGCGGTTAAAGAACCGATGACAAAACCCTCTGGTGACGTGATCGCCAAATGAGCGACCGTGGACAGTATGGTTTACATAGCACATAATAATCTGAAAAGAAATTCTGCACGAAAACTAAAATCCGTGACATGCGCATGAGCCGAACGCTGGCCGATTGGTTAGGGCACTGATCGTTGGTATCGAAGTTCGTGGGTTCGAATCTTATTATGGCATGGATGTTAAGAGATGTTCGGAATCGGCTTTAAGCAGTAGGTGCCGGTCTCATTAGCCCTCGTGTGCAAAACAGTAGACCGTAGCACTCCAAACCAAACCAAACCAAAGTGATATGCACATGTAAACACGCAAGCGCATTATATTTTGAAATTATATATTTCTGTTCGCTTCATTGTAAAATTCAAGTAGATGAAAAGCACACTTGCATGTGTTTTCAAAGAATTAGTTACAAATATTACGAGATATATGTATAGCGTGAAGCTGTTTTCAAGTTGCAAAAGCTTTCTGATGATTAAATATAGAATTAATCTGGTTCAGGGACGGATATTGTTTGGTAGATTCATTTGTGTAAAATACTGTCCAGGGTACTTGGTGTTTCACAAAGGTTTACACTTGGTAGTACTCTTTAGTTCCAACCTTGTCTTTCATCCCGCTTTAATTCCATATAAAAATATAAGAACACATAACTTTTTAGAATATATAGTAGTCTTCTGATGTAGAAGTCTTCCTTGTGAATGATTAGCTATAAAATTAATCACTGTCGTTGCAAATGTAAGAAAGAGACGTTCAGTAAGCAGTTGTTTCACAGTAGCAACGATCTTTGCTTACTTATAAAATAAAAATATAACTTAAGTCATTGTTCCCATAATATGTTACTGTCAAAAATATATGAAAATATGTTTTTATACGTTCAAATATTGTAAGAAATAATTAACACATTAAATTTTGCTCTTATTCAATACATGTACTCAAACCTAGTCAAGTACCTTAATATAATTTCAGGACAAGAGGTAATTAATGGAGTTGCATTTCAAGAAACTATTTAAAATACCGGCACTCTGTTAAGATGACTTTCTCCGCTCGTTTATCACATCATATTAACTCTTTTTCAAACGAAAATTAAAGAATCTCAAAACTCTTCATAAATTTTATTAGATTTTATTAAGCAGTTTATTTTCTTATACTATGAACCGATCCTTTCTTATCTTTACTTTATTCTGATAATCTTTCATTTTTGAAATTCTTTGTCAGTGACGGCAATATTAGAATAAAAATATTCAATATAGGTAGATGGAGAAAGCATCAGGATATGGTATTCATTAAACTGTTCTTCTTTCGCAATGAAATTTGAAAAAATGTATTTTTGAAATACACTTTAAATATCCTTTTGAGTTAAGTAAATGGAGTTTATTAAATAAATTTTTAAAAATTTAAGTGACTGAGTATTGAACATGTGAATATGAAGAATCTTAAAGTTAATTTGAAATCTCTTATTTTTTATTTTTATTTTTTTTTTTTTTTTGGGGGGGGGTTAATAAGGTTGTTAAAAATAATTAATTTAGAAATTAATTGAGAATATACATTTGACAATGAAAATTTTTTTAGAAATTTATGCTTATGCATTTTCAAATAAAAACCTAATTGGCTAGACTAAAATAATGATATATATATATATATATATATATATATATATATATATATATATATATATATATATATATATATATATATATATATATATATATATATATATATATATATATATATATATATACACACACACACGTATTTACATACATAGATAGTAAATACATAAGTATATGAAAACACACACATATCCGATTTTTTTAAGTATTTTCAGAAATATATTTTCATATTTTTATGTTATTGTATTAGTGCAAGATTTTTTTTAAATGGCTTAATTTCTTAAAATTGTAATAAATAATAGCACTCTTCATTTATGCCATGTGTTAGTCTAAAAATTTATTAATTAGTGCAAAATGCTGCATTTTTAAATTACTGTGAAAGAGTGTAAATTTTTTTATTAGTTATTGGTCTAATATTCTATTTTATATTTATTACTAATATATTTTATTCCTATTGATTACAATGTTTTATTACTGTAGATGGCTCCCCATTTATAGATTTATTATTTAGAAGGTTCAAATTTGTTCTCCCCTGAATAACATCGTGTGTATCAAAAACATTTTATTTGTCATTAAATTGTTTTTTCTGTAAGAATTTTCAAATATTTTAATAATCATTAAGTACTCATAACACTAATTGAAATTTACTTAATTGATCTACTCATCAAAATTGATCGGTGTATCACGTTACCTCCTTATATCACATTACCTAGTTGCATCATATTACCTGATTTAAACACAGGCATTTTAATTAAAATTAGAGACCTTTTTAATAATTGCATAAGTGGTTAGAGACCTAATAATAACATATCCACTTTACTTTGTCGGATTAAAGGAAGAATCAATACGGTGTCGCCGCAAACAAAACGAAATACAATAATCCTATAGGAGATCATATCAAGTTAAAGAATAAAAGATCTAGCTATTGGAGTGATATATTGGCCACTCGAGGCTAAGTATGATGAAATTCTGAATCGAGTTGAGTTGTCATAGGAACAGTTGGTATTAAGAAGAATTATTATTACAAAAGACATAAATAGGTATTGTCATAGGTTTGCTTCTAAAGCCTCAGAAATGTTTTAAGATTTATTATATATATATTTTTTAAATCTAAATGTATTGAAAGGGAAACATTTTAAATATGGAAAGAATTGTTCGCTTGTTACCTGAATGCAATGTAATTATTTTATATTCCCTTGTAAATTATGGAAAAAATAAAATATTTAAAACTAATTTACCTTAGAATATTTATCATATTTCTTCCTTTATGTACTAAAAGAACATATACCCTATGGGAGTTTTGTAGTCCTCCTGTAAGATAAATAGAAATGGAGATTATATGTGATCCTATTCTACCATTCTTAAAAATTTGAGAATTTAGTGAATTTTTCTCCAATTTTTCTCGGGCAATTTCCTTGTGAAAACAAAGTAATATTTATAAATTTGAATATATATTTTAAATTGAAATCTCAATTCATCGTTACGTGCTGCGTAACTAATTAAGTGAGTAACACATACCCTTTTTTCCGCACTCATGTAAAATTCGAAAAGTAAATTATCTCTAATGTTACATTAAAAATAGCGTTTGAGATTACGTACAAAAAATAATTTGCTGAAAATGATTATATTAAAAAAAATTTAAGATGCCTTAGAAGGATAGTGGAGGGGGACGATATAAAGATGACATATATCTGATGATAAATTTTATACTTTGTTGAAATTTTACTTTGTTATAAATCAGACATGACAAAGTCAGTACCTGAAAAGTAGTCATTTTTTTGAGATTTTAAAAACCTGATTCAGTTTTTATTAAATTATGAACTTGTATTTTTTAATTGATTGCTATACTACAAAGAGAAATTAAAATCCAGTTTTAAATTATATGTTGTACTATGATTTATAAAATTTACTATAGATAACCCAAACTTTTCTATGTGTAAAAATTGATTTATTGTAAATATAATAAATTAATATCATTCTGATAAGATTTAGGTTATTTTTAATCAGTAATTATTTATAATTTCACTGTATTTCTACTTTTTGTAAGAATTTTGCACTATTTTTTTAACCAAATATAAGAAGAAAAACGTTTTAATAATAATTTTTCAATAATAAATAATTACTGGTGAATCCCAGATAGACTTAAATGGTTTTAAAACGAAAATATTTATGAACTTCTTTACTAAAATATTCCTATATTAGTAGTTAATCCTACAGAATGAAGTTTTAGAATCATTTCAATTTGATTTAGCTAAATTATAGGTTAATTAATTATATTTTCACTTAAATTACGTCCAGTCGTAACAAAATAAATGGACAGGGAAATAATATAACGCCTACTTGATAAATACGGCTTGAAAAAACTAGTTTAAAAATAAAATTAAACATGGCGTATAATAAATAAAACTCAAACAGCATTAGAAGGATAATGGCGGGGTACAATATAAAGATGGCAGTCATTCATTCTGATGATAAATTTTATACTTTGTTGAAAATATTCTTTGTTATAAATCAGACATGACAAAGTCAGTAAAATTTTACTACCCGTGCTGGAATTCCCAAATATTATATTATAAACAAATATCGCATTTATCATAGTGAATGTGGTATAATTCAAGTGATTTACTATTTATGCAATAATATAAACGTTAAAAAGTTCTGGCGTTATGAATATTATAAATTTTTATAATGCATAAGTTTTAAATTTCCCAACATGTAATACTAGCATATGGCCCGTCATATGACGGGATCAGTAAAATCTTTAATTTTCCAAAATTGTAAAGTACCCTATGAGGCAGGTAAATCAATGGTTTATTTTTTTTAAGCTAAGATTTAACTGGTTCACATAATTATTCATCATATTCACATAATTATTCACATAATTTGTTTATCTTTACTGACCGTATGTTAGCGGTAAACTGTAATTTATCTTGTCATATTTCGTGATAGGATGGACATTAGAGACTTTGATATTGACAGTAATTATTTGGCGGTATAATTGAATGGTGTCCAAAATTTAGAGAATCGATTGCAAACCGTGTGTTTATGCATAAGAAACAAACGAAAAAACTTCTTAATTTTCAAAGATATATAACTTAAACGCTAGATATTTATTAGTCCAAAAATAGACTTCTAGATTTTTATAGAAAGAATTTGTTATTAACCCTCTCACTGCTTAATTTGTAAACCGATATCTCTTCAAAAATTGCTTATTTTTTTGTTGCATATTTTAAACAACACACACACACACACACATATATATATATATTTTTATACATATATATAATATATATTATATATATATATGTATATATATTTATACATATATATATATATTATATATATATATTTATAATATATACATACATATATATATACATATATATATATATATATACATATAATATATTATTATATAAATATATATATATATATATATATATATATACATATATATATGTATATATATTTATACATATATATGCATATATATATATATATTAATATATATATTTAACTTATAATATTTTTATAAAATTATATATATATATAAATCTCTTATATCTAAATGGTTTGGTCAATGAATATATTAACATTCCTTATATGTCATAAATATGTAATATAAGATTTACATATATATATAACATTATCTTGTTTATGCATATTTATTACATTCGCTTATATGTTTTATATATAAAAATTCTTGTATATAAATATATTATTATATATAATAATCTGTGGCTATTATATATATAGAATACATATATATATATATATATATAAATTTATAATTATAATTATATTCTATATAAATATATAATATTCTATATATATATATTATATATATATATAAATTTATATAAAAAATATTACATATATATATATATATAATATATATATATATAAATATATATATATATATATACATACATACATACATACATACATATATATATGCATATATATACATACATAAATAATATATATATATATTTATATATATATATATATATATATATATATATATATATATATATATATATATATATATATATATTGGAAAATTGAAATACGCATTTGTTTCTAGAAAATATTTTTTATATGGATTTTTATCATGAGAAACTAAACTGCCAGAAAAACTTATTTCAGATGTTATCACTAACAAAATTTATTTTTTAATAAATTTCAATTGAATTACAGTTAATTTTTATTTATAACAAATATCCATAACTTTATTATTTAATATAAATATAGTTCTCGTCTACAATTCTATTTATTGCAAAATTAAACGTCTAATACTGTATATAATTTATGCCATTGGTTAAAAGGTGAAAAGACGGGATGTGGTCTTTAATAAAGGTAGAAAAACACATGCCCTCGAAAATCGCGGGATGAGCAGTCAGAGGGTTAATACTTCAGATAAAATTTTCATTGCAAGAAAAAATAATCAATGATTCAAATTAAAATTATCACAAATGTACCTAATCTGTTGTTTAATCCAAGTATAAAAAACATTATTTACGTAATATCTAAGTTCAGTGATAAAACGTATGAAAATAATTCAGACGACATTTAAATAATTTAAAATAAGAAATGACTGAATGAGATAGTTAAAAAATGACGACACAATCCTAGAAAATAAATTATTTTTACCTATTTATTATGTGATAAATTGATAAATTTAATCTCTTGCTGTTAAACTGGGAAAATAGGGCTACAAATAATGTCATTAAACGTCACTTGAAAAGGTGAGAAGGGGTAGATTTAGAACGTTTTAAAGACAATATTTTTCGCTGTGATATGAAGCATATTTATATCAATTTATTTTAGAATCGGATGGGTAGTTTAGAAGGAGATAAACTTTACTCGCCTTGAATTTTGATAATACTAACTCAAGGATCCAATATGGATGCCTCTGTCCAACTGCTTCATAAATTGGACGGACAGATAACTTAGGCTATTATTATATAGGGGATATGCGTATATGTATGCATATGTATGTATATGTGTAGACGGATGTATGAATGTGTGTGTACACACATACATAATACAACACAGCCCACAGGCATAGCATGCGCTTCGAAAATAGAGCGCGGAATTACTTTTAGTAAAACTAAAGTCAATTACACACAAAAAAAATGTTTTGTTATCACATTAACTTTTTTATCGAATCTGAGACATGGAATTTATATTTTTGTGCTAGAAATAATTATCGAGAACTAAATGAACATTGACGCTCTATTTGAATGTATGTGAGGTGTATATGAGGTGTCAGAAAATATAAGAAAATGACAGTTTTTTATACAATTATTTTTAACTGATATTTATTGCTTGAACCAGCATCATAAGAGATTAAAGTATATTAGTAGGTAAATAACTTTTTCTTTTATATCAGACATACGCATAACTGTAACACTTGATCAAAAATCGAAATTTGTAACACTGATTTCCTTGAACGGCTTTCAAGAAGCTCGACAAGGCTTCTAAAAAGGATCTGTGTACTGTATTGAATTTATTTACATTGGAATTTCAATGTTACTATTTACAGTTTTAATTATATGCATTTTTGCAAAAGTAAATATTGCATCTTTCAATAAGTTATATTTTATCTTCCCATTACCTTAAAATTATGCTTTATCTTTGTTATTTAACTTAAATTATTAATCACAGTTACAACTATTTTAAAAGACTGAAATTTTTAATTTCTTGAAAAATAGTGTGATTTTTAAAAATTATAAATTATATAGAATGTTGAGTACGTATTTCAAAGGACGATGGACATTACGAAATGTTTTTAGAAATTATTAATTTAGATTTATGAAATTTTGTGCTCATACATTAATTTACAAATAAATAAATAAATCATATTTAAAAAGATTTAGATAAAAATTAGATATTTCTAAACAACATACTTCAATATTCTGCAACAAACTTTTAACATTTAAAATGCTTCTTCTGAAATATTTTCCAAATCTTTCTTCTCTTTTTATATTATTATCCCTTATAAATACCCTTTTGTGCAATTTTAAGTATTATTTTAGTGATTTTAAATAGTTAATTAATGAAAAGAATTTTTATTTTTGTGCATTAAATTTTCATAAAGTTCTGAATTTTTACATGCAATTTAAGTTTTAACAATCTAAATAAAGCCAAAAAATTAAGACAAATACCCAGATTAATATTAAAATATATTTGAAAAATGCAGCAAGCATTTTGATGGAATCTCTGAAAATATAGGTATCAAAAAGCATTTTATAATGAAAAAAATCTTACAAAATCAGTTTTCAAAAATATGTTTTGATTTTAATAAAATAAATGCAATAGATTAATTTACTTATATATCACTTTATATATAATAACATAACACGCTTTATATATAATAAGTTTTATGTTTTATCCTTTTGTTATTTAACTTAAATTAATAACCATAGTTACAACTATTTTAAAAGACTGAAATTTTTAATTTGTTGAAACTTATTGCACTTTTTAAAAATTTTAAATTATATAGAATTTTGAGTGCGTATTTATTAATAAGTGATTTCAAAAGACGATGGACATGACAAAACGTTTTTGGAAATCAGTACTTTAAATATATGAAATTTCGTACTCATGCATTAATTTACAAATAAATAAATAAATCAGATTTTAAAAGATTTAGATAAACATTAGATATTTCTAAAGAACATACCTCAATATTCTGTGATAATTTATTAGCATTTAAAATGTTTTTTTCTAAAATACTTTCCAAATCTTTCCTCTATTTTTATATTATTATTCCTTACAAATATATGTTGATCAATTTTAAGTATTATTTTAGTGATTTTAAATAGTTTTTTTATGGAAAGAATTTTTATCTTTATGCTTTAATTTTTATAAAGTTCTGAATTTCTACATGCATTCTCAGTTTTTACAATCTAAATAAAACAAAAAAAAATTAAGACAAATACGCGGATTAATATTAAAATATATTTAAAAATGCAGTAAGTATTTTGATGGAATCTCTGAAAATATAAGTAGCAAAGGGCATTTTATAATGAAAAAACATTTTTGCAAAATCAATTTTCAAAAAATATGTTTTGATGTTAAGAAAACAAATCCAATAGATTAATTTACTTATGCATCACTTAATATATAATATCATAACACGCTTTATATATAATAAGTTTTATGTATAATACCATATAAAAATTTAAATCTTATTAACGCCTTGCATAGACCACCACACGCTTAATGTGAATAATTTAGACTTATAACCAGTTTTTTATAAAAAAATATTACTTTACTATTTCTACAAGTGAGGATTTTTATGATTATGCGGAAAAAATTAATATTCATTTTTACAAATTCCTGTAGTAAAGTTGAATTTTCATAAAAAAATCTGGACTTTCTAAATGTAATTTAATTTTTAATAATCTTAATAAATCTAAAAATTAAAACAAATATCCAGATTGATTTTAATCTACATTGGAAGTATTTAAAAAGCATTTTTATGGAATCTCTGAAAATTTTAGCAGCAAGGAACATAAATGAAAAAAAAATCAATTTTTCAAAAGTGTATTTCGATTTTAAGAAAAAACTTCTATAGAGTAATTTACTTGGCTTCAATTTATAACTATACAAAGTTTAATATCTCAAAAATTATATGGTGAAATATACAAGTTTTATGAAAGTTAAGAAAACATTTTAATAAAAGTTAATAAAGTTTTTAAAAGTTTGAAAAACTCTTTACAAAGTTCACCATACCCTTAATGTGTGCATGCTTAAACTTATAACGAGTACCATAGTTTTTATGAAGAGAATATTACTCTACCTCTTATCTAAGTGAGAATTTTCATGAAAATACGGCAAACATAAAGTGAAAAATAACATTCATTTTTATGAATTCCAGTAGTCGTATAAAAAAAAATCTCAAGTCAAAGAAATTGAAAAACACCTTCAACCTTGCCATGATTTTTGAAAGTGCTTTCGGGTCATTTCATGCTAGCTGTGCCGGAGTCCACCGAGCGAAATATGTGATGACGTACAATAAAAAAAGAAAAGGAGAGTACAATAAATAAATAGATAAAAATGAAGGAGGGTCGTAAGGAAAATCCTTTCTTGAAGACCACGATCGTTTCAGAGCTCTAAGCTTCAGCTAGGTACCATCTGAAAATGATAATATCACTACTATCTCACCGTTTATACTTCATGAGAAATGATTTCCGAATGATGATATTGTAAAACCAGAGGAACAAGACAGCTCTAAAAACATTTTGTAATTTCTGATTTTTCAACAGATGGGGGTGAAAGAACGTATAAAATTTACTTCACATCTATCTGTAACAATTGTTGGTATTAGAACTTTTAACTTTCAAAAAGACTTTATACTTTCTATTTTTTCTTATGCGATATGGAAATATATTTTGTAATTATCAAATTATTTTTATTTATAACAAATTATATTTATGTTTATGGTATATGTATTTTTGTTATATGGTATATCATATATTATTTAGGTATATGGTATATTATATTTTTGTTTTATGGTAGTTTTGTTTATAACCCAAAATATATTTTTGAAACTGTGTCTTTGTTTCTTTAACTATATGACACTCTATAAATCAAAAATATTAAGATAATCCAACAAAAATAAAGGTCTCAGACCTTATGATGAATCTAAAGTAAAGAGTAATTAAATGCTTAAACAACTTAAAAATTTTGAAAAGCCTTTTAAGCAATTAAAAGAATCTTTTCCACTTCTTTATATTTCTTCACTTTTATATATTTTGACATACATACTTTTCATTATATTATGTGTAACTTTTCTTATTTGAAAATTTTCTATTTTCTATTTTTTCTTATGCAACATATAAAAACAATAAAGTATAGTAGTTGTAAAAATATTTTTTTATTGATAATAAAGCTTTTTATCAGGGTTTTGTCTGTAATCAAATCTATTAAATTTTTATTGATTTATATTATGATTGATTACTTTTTATCTATTGATGTAATTTTATTTTTGATTACAGACATATTACAGACTCTATTTGGAATCTAATGAAAAACATTTTAATGTTTTAGTCATGCATAAAGGGACAGATTCTGCAAATAATTAAGTTTACTGTAACTATCATTCTATCTGAAACATATTTAATGATATAATAATTTTGCTGGTTAAAAATTTGTAAAAATATGTGCAGTTTAAATCATAAAAATAAATATTATTGTAAACATCTTCCTACAGGAATATACAAAAATTTTGCATGGTAAAACTATCTCTATTTCTACAGCATCTTTTTCTTTTAATGGACCTATTCAGTAGGTTCTGCATCAGGATCTTTCTAATTCTGATCCGACCATGGGAAATTTGGTTTAACTTATTAACTAAATCAACAAAAGAATACTGTATAAAATACTTTTTGAAAAATTAATACGAAATTATAAATTCGTAAATTGAATATTTACTTCCAAGAAAATAATTTCCATTATTTAATGTACATTATTCTTGTCATCTTAAGAGGTGGGATAGTACCTAAAGAAGTCTTGGTTCATATTGAAAGTGTATATGTTTTAATCAATCATAAAATTTAAATAATTAATAATTTTTTTGAGATTTTAAAAACCAGATTCAGCTTTTATTAAATTAGGAACTTGTCTTTCTTAATTGATTGCAATACTATAAAGAGAAATTAAAATCCAGTTTTAAATTATATGTTGTACTATGATCTATAAAATTTCTAACAAGATAACTATAGATAAACCAAATTTTTCTTTGAGTAAAAATAGATTTATAATAAATATAATGAATAAATATCATTCTGATAATATTTAGGTTTTTATAATCAGTAATTATTTATAATTTCACTGTATTTCTACTTTCTGTACGAATTTTGCACGATTTTTTTAATCAAATATATAAATAAAAACATTCAAATAATAATCTTTCTATAATAAATAATTACTGGAAATCCCAAAGAGTTATTAACATAGATTTAAATGGTTTTAAAACGAAAATATTTATGCACTTATTTTACCAAAATATTTTTATATTAGTAGTTCTTCCTACCGAATGCAATTTTAGGATCATTTGAATTTGGTGTAGTTGTTATAGGTTAACTTCTATATTTTTATTTAAATTACGTTCAACTGTAATAAATAAATGGAGAGGGTAATAATATGGCGCCTTCTTGATAAATAAAAATACGGCTTGAAAAATCTAGTTTAAAATTAAAATTAAACATGTCGTAGCTTCCTTGAAAATTTTTCTCAAAATTTAAAGTATATACCATTAGTGTTTGTGAAACATCACGATGTGAATAAATTTTAGTTCAAAATTCTGACCTCTAATATTTCATTCGGAAAATTTTTTCAATTGTTTCATAATAATTAATATTATCCAAATGATTTGTTCGATCTATAAAATACCTAAATTCTTTTTGATTTACAAATCTTTTAAAAAAGCCATTTGACCGGGCCTTTACAAAATCTTATTCTTGGACATTATTTTATTTTTGTATGCTATAATCTGGTTCTGTTAAGATGTAATTCCTTAGAATTACATCTTAATTGCTTCAAGAATTGAGGTTTAGGATCTCTTGCTCAAAATTTTAAATTAGACCAAATTAGCATTGGTACAATCGCTTATATCAACAATGAAACTCCAACCTGCTCTGTTTCAACGTTATTTCGAAGAAATGACACTAATAATTCAATGATTTTCTAATCTAATGTATAAAACTTTATATATATATATATATATATAATCTCCTAAGAATAAATAAACTTAACCTACTAAAAATAGCATATAAATTTCTTATCTAAAAGAATATTTAAGTACTTCTTCGATGATCTTCCTGTTTCAGATACATTAATTTGCTTGACAATGAAATATTAAGTATATACCTCTAAGTATCAGAACAAAATTTTTGTATTTATCCAGATTAAATTATTTGTACTTTGGACAGGAACAACATTCTACATTTTTAGGTTTTTCCATAATTAACATGGTTTCAAAAACCGTGTTTGCTTGATTTGTTTCGGTGTTCGACATTATTCTTGAAAATATCGTTGTTTCGATTAATTAGTGCTATTGATGTACTTGCATGCAAATTAGTCCTTACTAAATACAGTTCCCCTGTATTTGACAAATAAATCTGGAAGAGACAAATAAATCCTTCAAACTCCTTTCCTGTAGCACTCAAATGACTTTATTTACTTATTAAGTCATATTCCTAACTCTTCTGTTAATTTGAGTGGTTCTCATCATTCATGTGATCAAATATTTAAATCGCAGGTTATATATGGCTACATTGTTATCAACGAGCAAAAATAATCCTTTATTTTCTTTTATGACTAACACCGTCCAATTTATAACTCATGGTATCAGAAACTAAAGTCCCATGCTTCTTTCTCCTTAGATACATTAGATTTATATCAGAATTTTAACTCTTACAAGATTATAAAATATT